>CAJOBZ010000019.1:765000-1282500 GCA_905332375.1 Pieris macdunnoughi
TGTATCTGGTGAAGATATAGACAAATGTACAGAGCGGTATGCAAAGGCAAAAGCAGTGAACTCAATCCTTAGGCATGTAGCGGAACTTTTGCATTATGAAAACTCGGAGCAATTGGAAGAACTCTACAAGAAGACTGCTTGGCTGTTTGAAGAGAAATATAAAAAAAAGGCATCTGCCTATGATTTCTTTAAGCAAGCTGCTGTGTAAGTATGTTTAATTTCTCTCAATTGGATAAAAACGAGTTTCTTATAAAATAATTTGTATTTTATTAGGAAATAAACTTATTTTACATATACAAAATAAGATTTAAAATGTTTTGTTTGAAATAACTTTCAACGGTAGAAAATAAACTTGTTTATAATTAATTCAAAAATCCTTTTCCTAATGGTTTGATACATGTCTTAAACATTATTTCCTTTTTAAATATATCAAGTGCTCAATGATTGACAAACCAGGACAACCATTAAAAATTTGCATTTGTAATATTTAATTTCCTTTTGAAATTTAACTACAGGGATCCTTCAGTCCTAAATGAATGTGGTCTTGATGAAAAAACAAAGGAAGTGCTATTAGCCAACATTAAGAGGAAATTGACCTCACAGGCAGTCAAGATAAGGGCTGACATTGAGTGCGCATGTTATGGCTATGAGGGTATTGATGCAGTTAAGGCTGCATTGAAAGCAGGTCTTTCATTATCCACATTAGAATTGCCAATTAAGATAAATCTCATTGCCCCACCATTGTATGGTAAGTTTTATGTGTAACAAAATGTCAACATATACTCCCTCTTTGTAGACTATTCCTAATTCAGAAACAGAATTGACAGCATATTGAAACTCAAGGACAGTGTAAACTCTTTATAACATCACTCCTTATAACAAAAAACTCTCTATAATGTAAAAATGAGTTAAGTTTGTTTGGTTTAACACAAACCCGATACATTAATTCTTCCCTCCCTATAACGAAATCTCTCTATAGTAAATAAAAATGCTCGGTCCCTTGAAATTCGTTATAAAGAGTTTACACTGTATAAGGTTGTTTTGAGTAATTGTTCTGTACATACACAAATAAAGGTTTTTTACAGTTATGACTACTTCAACACCAGAAAAAACAGATGGACTTAAAGCCTTACAAGATGCAATTGATAAAATTAATGAGACCATCACAGCATCAGGTGGTGTCTTCAACATACAGATGGCGGTGTGTATCATCTAGATTAGTAGACTAGTAATAATCATAATATTTAACTACATATTAGAAGGGAAATCATTCATTAATACTTAAAATGGTGCTATTACTTAATAATTTTTTATCAAATATAAAGTTAAATCATTTTCTAGAAGTTACTAGACTTACTTCTTGAAGACTAATTTCTTATTTGTGAGTTGTGTTTATTTCATTCAAATAGTATTTAACCACTAAAACAGACAGGAGTATCATAGTAAACTTCTGACTTCCATACAAATCATGCATATTATGTTTTATATTATAGACTGATTTTACTAATTATACCTTTTAAAGAAGGATAATCCAAAGTTTAAGTTCTAGAATTTTTTTAATAGAATCCAAAACCTGTCTGAATATATTACTGTCAGTAGATTGCAAAATCCTTAGTTAATCAACGACAGTATAATAAAATCATTTGTCAACTATACATTAATTTAATAAATATATAATTATTTATCAGCCTAAAGTGGTGACGGCAACTGATGAAGCTGAATTGGCGAGACAAATGGAGAGAGCTGAAGCTGAGAATGCTGAAGTGGCTGGTGACTCTGCTGAGGAGGATGAGGATCAAGGTAAAGTCAACCAAAACATTTCTATCTTTTTGTGATGATTTTTCTATGGAAAATTTACAGTGTGTGTCTAATATAAGTCTCTACCTGTATCTTGTCTCTTGAGCATATGATATTGAATTCAAAGTCATTGGTACAATAATGAGTATTTTTTAGTTTACTAAATTACCCAGTTAACCCAATTTTTTTTAAATACTGTCGGTTTTAAGTACCTACTACTACACCCAACTTAACAAGTAAATATCAAATTACTTATTAAAATATTAAAAAAAGAGTACAATTAGACTGACTTCATTTTTATTCATTATTCATTGGAAAAGAACCTTTCTCACTGTCTTGAAATTCTTCTAAAATTAATGTTATTATATTGTAGGTATGGGTGACGCAGGCGCAGATGATGAGCCTCAGCAAAATGGTGCCTCCGATGAAGACGAAGAAAACTAATACCCTGTATATTATGTACTGCATATTCAATATATACTACATTTTTATTAAAGCTTTTAATTACCATTCCACGTTTAAGTATTAGCACGTTTTTTCAATAGTGTGGATCTTTCAATATTTCCACAGTACGTATTCGACTTATACGATTGTTTTGCTTATTAAGTGGGACTATAAATTAACGAGATTTAATGTTTCTGTATAAAGTATATAAACAGCAATAAGTTCCGATACGAAAAAATTATTTGTCAGTTTTACACTACTTTAATAAGTGTGATCTGTTGCTTTAGCTATTACCTAATAATGTAGTTTTCCATAATTTACGTAATTCTACAGCTAACATACATAATATTTAACAAAAACAACTATACTAAACCTATAGCCAAAGATGGAATACATAATATTGTATATATGTATTATGTAAAAGGTTCAAACATTTACGAAAGAAACAAAATATTATTAATTACATTTTACTATGTAATACGTAATTCGACTGTGGTGAGTGATACACATAGACACCGTATGTGGGGTGCGCTCGTGATGCAGGTTTAAGCAAATACCGCGATAGTTCAACAACTCAAGGCTTAAATAGTGGTCGTTATATGTCTGTATGTACGTTTTGTGTCGCTGATCGCATAGCCCGCACAACAAATCTGACAACAATGCTTTTTGCATAGTTAGTGTTGATGAGAGAAAGCTCGATTACGAGTCTGGCAGGCACAAGGAAGTGCATTTTTTCTAGAAGTGAGCTGCAATTTATATTATAAATGTTTACGCAATCCAACTACCTATCGTTCTCTCTGTCCTTACCGCAACCATTCCCTCCGCCAGTCTCTCTTGATCATAATCAAGTGAGGGAAGAGGGGAACACTACATGATCACACGCTGCAGAGAAGGCTTGCAGGACGCGCTTTTCCTTGTTTATTGTCCTTAGAAATCTGTTACGTTGTGGTCTTCTTCCACGGAGACAAGTGAAAAGAAGGAGGACTATAGGTGAGTGGTGTTTGTGTGTGCTCCTCGGAGACTTCTGATTGAGTAAAAAATATTAAGTATCTCAATCATTTATTCATGTCTATTTTTTAAATATTTTCTACAAATTATTTACAACCATTATTTTATACTAATATTGCACTTTTAATTAAATTTTTATCATTTAAACTTTCTTCCCATTAATTGTCGTAAGCTTACTCCGATGTATTTTGTCAAAAAATAGCAACCCAGCTGCCTTTTCTATCGTCTCTGGCGGTACCTTCAACAAAAGTATACTATCAATTAAGTAGTTGTATAAGTTATTACTTTGACACTGAAAAGCCATGTTAACCTTTTAGTAAAACAAATGAGTTCTGTAAATTTACACTTAATAAGACCGAGTACACATTAGGCGTTTTGGAGCGCGTTGTAGGAACTACGCGAGGTCTGATTGAAGTGTAAACATGCAAACGCGCGCTTTGAGCCAATCGTTAGGCGCGCGTTTACAGATTTTGGTCAGCCGCGCACTTCAAGAAACATGAGCAGCCATTTCGTTGTACATTCGAATTCCTGCTTACGTAAAGAGTGGACGCACGTTGACGAAAATGGAGAATGTTCATTTTGATCCGGATTCTTTATCAATGAAATCCAAAAGCGACCAAATATTTGGGATATGGAAGGTCCCGATTAAAAAAGTTTTAAGAAATCGTAATTAGGAGGATTTTCATGAATCTGATGATAGATGGTGATTTTCCAAACTGAGCCAGATTAGAGTAGACTTGCCCTACTAACGCTCGTCGAACGCCTGCAAATCGCGATGTATGTATGCTAACAACGCGCGTCCTTAGAACAATTTCTGTTGTATTTTATACACTATGACATAAAAAGTATAAGATATCTATAAATAGAATTAAATATTACAGAATTTATGATTTGGCTTATACCAATATAGGCTATGACAAACGGTCAAATAAAAACTTATGTTCTCACCATGTAAGAAGACACGGGGGTCTCATCTGGTAGCCGTTGATTGGGCATCACATAGGATTCCATATGCAAGGCGCCATCTCCTGCCTCACATACGACCACTTTGTAGAAGTGAGTTGGCACCGCGACGGAGTTGGTACCAATCACTTGGTACTTAACATATGACTTGCCATCTATGTCCTTTCTACAAAATTAATACAATCTAAATTAGTGTAAGAATCGGCCTAGCCGTTTCGGAGGAGTATGGGAACGAACATTGTGACCAGAGAATTTTATATATTAGATATATAAGTGGATCATGTGTACCAGTGCAACACAATCATTTTTTTTTTATAACGAAAAGCGCAAACTTGTGTCTTCTTGTATGTATGTGGTAAATTGGACTAGCTTTAGTCTACCCCAGTCCGAGACTGCACGTAGCAGAGTTTCGACTTCATATACAAGTTTGTTCCGGTACTGATCGACAACTGCCCGAGAAATACGCCACTGTATAAAGTATCCCCCCGTGCCCCGTGATGTCGACTGTTGATAAGTTGCAACATATCATTGATGCAGAAGAAACAGAGTCGGGCATAGGACACAGCCTTGTGGAAAACCAGCGTTCACGGGTTTATGGTTGGGATATGCTACCTTGATGCTCCGATTATCGAAAAAGCTGGAAATCTAGTTGCATTATTTCTCGGGGATCCCATAGGCTGGAAGCTTCGAGATTAGTGCTCTATGCCACAATTATGCCAATGCCCACCTCTCCTTTAGGAGAGCTGAGCAACCATGAAAAAAGCAATAGCTTATAAACTGGAAGCTTTCTAGATATCTTTTAATAAAAAGGAGTGTTGAGGTTCTTGTCTTGTTAATTATCAGAGGTAGTGCTTGATCTCTTAAAATAGTTTTCCTTATGGCATGCCTAACACATTTGGTCCAGAATTTCAATATTTTATTCGATCCACGGTCGCTCTTGCCGATAAAAGTGTGGCGGAGAGTTTATTGCCAGTTCTTCTCTTCCGTTCTACGCCCTTGATTTGAGAACTGGCAGTAAATGTAAAATTAGAAGCATTAATATAAGTATATTTCTGTTTTAACATTCATAAGTGTACATTGTGTTACCTGTATGAATAAATATATTTTTTTTTTTAATTTCTACTATCACCACAAGTCATTGCTGCAAGCTCTCGTAGATTATTGAAATTGAGGCAAGCTTTTTTCTTGGGATCAGTTTTCAATTCTTTTAAAAACAGGAGCTCGTTGTGAATTACAGCCCGAACTTGAGCGCTGATGTCACCATTTAATTTCTTCATGTTAGAAAATAAATTCTCCATTGTGTTGTTATATTTATAGAAAAACAACAACCCTTACTCATAACGATCAGGAGTCAGATACGTGCGCAGCTAAGTATCGATAAGGGGTTGCATTGCGAGCACATTCCCACTGTCAGTGACATTTATTACCCGATGACTGTTTAAAATGCATCGTAAGTAAAATTTAAATGTAAGTAATATGTTTGAAAAAAACGTACTAGAGATACTAAACGAAATTAGTCAAAAAAATAAAGAAACGCGGGAATGGGACCAGTGGGAACTCAGCAACCTAAGAAGGCTCGGTAAGAAGATGGAAGGTAAAAAAAGACCAATACTTATAACACTCACTCTAGCATGGCGGAAGTATGAACTCCTAAAGAACAACCACTTCTTTCCTTCTAACATATATGCTACGGAAGACTATCCAAAGGAAGTTCTAATCAAACGTAAAGAGTTAAAACAAATGAAAATTAAGGCAGAAAAGGATGGGAAACTAGCTTTTAGACGATATGACAAACTAATAATACAAGAAAAAGGTATAATAGATGCCAAAAGGAGAAGGTCATCTTCAGATAATGGTAACGGTAGCAAAAACACAGAAACATCGGCACCTACAAAAATTAGTAAGTCGCACCCACAAATATTTCGTCCAAGAGCAAACTCAGCTTCCAGTACTGGCAGAACAAACAATCAATAAAACTTATACACGGCAGACCAGAACCAGGAAAAAGCACGACAACTATAAACAGAACAATAACGACAGATTACTCCCCAATCCGGCTGGTCCCCGTGGGGAATGCGACCACAACCCTCCATCAAACAAGGTACATATAGCAACACATATAGCAACACTTAACACTCGAACCCTTAGAACAGATGAAAGTCTTAAAGAATTAGAACTAGCGATTGAAAACCTCAATTGAGATATCATTGGTATTAGTGAAATGAGAAGACTGGGAGAAGGCATTGAAGAGTATCCAAAATATGTAATGTATTACAAAGGAGAAAAGGCTGGCCATAGAGGTGTAGGATTTCTTGTAAAGGCATCTCTAAAGAATAATATCCAGGAATTTGTAGGCTTAAACGACAGAATAGCTGTACTCAACATACTCCTCCCAGGCTACCCAGAACAATGGACACTAATACAAATCTATGCACCAACAGAACAAGCCGATGAAACAGAGACGGAGCTCTTCTATAACACTCTAGCGGACCACATAAGAAACAACCAAAATAAAAATGGGCGATTTCAACGCCCAAATCGGTACTAGACAAGCCAACGAAGATTTTATAATTGGAAAACATGGCCATGGCAAAAGAAGCGTTAATGGGCAACGACTGGCAGAATTTTTAATGGAGAACAACTTTTACCTAATGAACTCTAAGTTTAAGAAGAAAACAAAATGCAAATGGACATGGGTCTCCCCTGATGGAAAAACTAGAAATAAAATTGATTACATCCTATCGAATAATCCCAAAACCTTTGTCGACGTAGACATTATTCAAAATCTTAACTTTAATACTAACCACAGAATGGTTCGTGGAACTCTATTTCCAAAAAACATTAATAAATCAAGAAATTATATACACAAAACTACAGGAAAAGATTTTAAACACGAAAATCTTCAAGAAATAAAAACTAAAATTAACTCCTTAGCAAAAAATGAAACCTACAAAACCCTACACATTACAGAACAATATAACAGCCTAGAATTACAACTGTCCAGCAGTGTTAGCAACATACAACAAAATGGAAAAAATAAATAAAAAAAACTCAGTGACAAAACGCTAAAACTACTTGCAGAAAGAAAAGAAATGATACAAGAAAGGAAATTTAAGAAAAATTAATAAACTAAGCAAACAAATACGAGAGCATATAAGGAATGACCAAAGATCTAAGAGACTAAGAACGTTGGAACATTATATAGAAAAATCTGGTGGCACAAGAAAGGCTCTGAAAGTACTACGAGAGAAAAATGACTGGATTCCAAAATTGAAGAAAGCAGAAAAGAGTTTTACTCAAAGGAAGGACATTCTAGAGACAACAACAGACTTCTATAAGACTTTATTCCGATCAAAGTAAACAAATAAACTATGAGACAAATGCAAACAACAAAAACAAAGTGATAAACCCTTCAGAATATAGCACACAAGAGAAAGAACCTGATATACTACAGTGCGAAGTGGAAAAAGCAATAAGAAGTCAAAAACTGGATAAAGCTCCTGGACCAGACATGATATACAATGAACTACTAAAAGGTACCATAGAAGAGATAAGCCCACTATTAACAGATATCTTCAACAAAATAGTTAACAACCACAGCAAAGCAAGAATCAAATTAGAAAAACTAGGAAGCACCTTTCAAATCAGCAAAGGTGTTAGACAGGGTGATCCTATCTCCCCGAAAATGTTCCTAGTTGCTTTGGAAGGCATTTTCCGAAATATCAGCTGGGATCAAGTCGGTATAAATATTAATGGAAGATTACTTAGCCACCTTAGCGTTGCGGATGATCTGATTCTTTTTGAAGAAAACCCAAAAAAATTGCAGGTTATGATTGAAATGCTTAGGGGGGGAAAGGGTGTCAAGTACACGGTGGTGTGCATTGATGCTGGATGCATGCTTAAAAAATGCTGTGTTTGCTAGCGTACGCCTTGCGAGTGTGTGGCTTGGCTATATTGCGCGCACCCGAAAGTCCGATTCACAGGCGTCCCAGTCGCCTCCCCTGGATACTGTACAGATCTGTTAACGGGTTACACACAATAACATCCTCCTCGGGGTCTGTACTGCTGACTGTGACGGGCGAAGGCGAGTCATCGGCGCCTCAAAACCGATCAAGCAACAAGTGTGACTCGAAAGAGCCACCTCAAACCGTAAACCTGTGGTCATGTCTCACGGGGACCGGGGGTCTGGACTTTATCATCTGGGCCGCGAGGAAGAAAACCTCTATAATAAATTACCCCTATACTACGGTGGGAAACGCGCCAAGGTATGTGTATGCCCCTACATGAGGTGTATATGGCTGATGGGATAACTCAGTCTCTAGCGTCCAACTTCAACGAATCTGGCAAACGTTGTCGTACTGTGCCTTCTTCTGGGAAAAAGGGCGTCACCCTGGAAGCGACCTGTTTATTCGACCCTACTCGTGGGAACATAATGCAAAGAACACCACCTAAATCTTCGTCAATCAACGACGTCACTAAGCAATACCCAGGCGGCCCCTCGTATTCTGGGGGGGGGGAATTTTGCCACACCAAGCGGAATCAACCACAGAAAAGAAGCAAAAAATTCTGACTCAGCAGCTTTTTCACCCTGCACTATTTAATAGAACTCGTTCATCTTCACTCAGTGATGTCTCCCAAGTCCAACAAGAACATATGATACCTGTTAAACAGGCACCTACACAGGAACAAAATTCATACAAACCTAGTGTGCCCTGGCAACGAGTACCAAATCAAAAAAGAAATCGGTCTCCCGAAGAAAAAGACTCAAGGAGTCATCACGCCAAAAAAAGACACAGCGACGGGAGGCAATCATTAACAAACGCCGAGGAATAAATACTCCTGAACAAAATACCTCATCGAATATAGAGACAAACAACAGCTTTGCTTTGTTAGACGTGGAACTAGGAGAAGCTACAGCCAAGAGAACACCTAAACCACCACCAATAATTTTGTATGGTGTTGATGACCTTGAAAAACTCACCCAACTCATCGAAGAAGTTATTGAAAAGAATGATTACACCTATAAAATCGTATCCAAAAACCAGCTAATAATCTCGTCTAACACGGTTGACAAATATAAGATTCTGATCGAGCACATAAGAAGTAAAGGGCTTATAGGTCACACATTTACACGCAAAGACCAAAAATGCATGAGGATTGTTATTAAACATCTTCACTTCAGCACACCTAAAGATGCCATTATAGAAGCAGTAGAAAAAACTGGAAACAAAGTACAAGGAGAAATAGTTACTGCCCGGAAACAAGGAACCAAAGAGCCACTAAATACATTTTTTGTCAATGTGGCTCCACATGAAAATAATAAATTTGTCAAAGAAATTAAAGTCATATACAACCAGAAAGTCACGATAGAAGACCCAATAAGAAAAATGACAGTGGTACAATGCAAAAGGTGCCAACAATATGGGCACAGCAAAAATAACTGTATGAGGCCTTACAGATGCGTAAAGTGTGCTGGGGCACATAAAACTACTACGTGCACAATAAATGATAGCACTCCAGCAGTATGCGCACTATGCTCAGGAAGCCACCCTGCTAGCTACAAAGGATGCCAGGTGTATAGGGAAGTCCTAGCAAGAAAGAAAATTGGAAACAAGGTTCAGCCATATCTAAAATCAAGAACCACTCTGGAAGTGCGGACTAAGAACTCTGAAAATAATGAGCCCCCCTAATGACATGGATGTGATAGTCATTGAGCCTGATAATCACTCCAAGACTACCCAACCGAAACATCGGCTACCAAGCGTAAAAGAATCCCTGGGACCCTATAGTGGAGCTCCCAAAAATTCAACCAAATCTGTAGCATACCATACAGAGACACAAAAATCATACACGAGAGATAACACAGACCAAACGGAACGACAGATACACAGGAAAGACAAAGTTGACCATATAGATTCACAGAGAACAAATACAGAAAACCACGTTGACCATGAGTCACAAAGAACATACCTGAGAAAAATAGAACTCGGGCAAGAAAATAGATTCAGTCTAGAAGCACTTATAGTGAAACAGACTGAAAGAATCGATCAACTCATTTCACAACTCAGCACAATGATGAACCTCATCATGACAATCATCAGTAGGCTTCCACAATGATGTCGTTACGTATCGCTACCTGGAATATCAATGGCCTAACGCCAAATAAAAAAAGAATTAGAAATAATGTTAAAACATAACAAAATCGACATTGGTTTAATATCTGAAACCCACCTAAATGACCGTAAGAATATTAAGATAGACAACTATGACGTATATTATACTAACCATCCCGATACCACATCACACGGAGGATCAGCAGTAATTGTAAAGAGTAACATCGGACACCACCTCCATAGCGAGTTTCGGGAAGACTGGATGCAAGCCACTACCATCACTATAAATGCAAGCATGGGCCCCATCAATGTAAGCGCTGTATATTGTCCACCAAAGCATAAACCGAAACAACACATGTTTGACCGCTATTTTCAAAGCTTGGGAAACAGATACATAAGTGGTGGGGACTGGAACTGTAAACACACTCATTGGGGATCAAGATTGACAAACAGCAAAGGACGTGAGTTGAAAAAATGTGTCGATAAACACAAACTTATTACACTGGGAACAGGTAAACCAACTTATTGGCCAACAGATGTCAACAGAATACCCGACCTAGTGGACTTTTTTTGTGGTGAAGGGACTGTCTGATGTGTATTTTGACGTGGCATCATCGTCTGATGGTGGGTCTGACCACACCCCTATCATAGCAACATTTAGCGTTTCCGCTATACATAGAGCACAGAGACTGGCGCTATATAATCATAAAACAGACTGGGACGCATTTGCTGAATACTTAGAAGATGAAGTTGAACTAAAGGTTAGGCTCAAAACAGAAGAAGACATAGATGAGACAACATTCTACATCACGAATCTCATACAAGTAGCTGCGTGGCGTGCCACCCCGACACTGAGCTCTTCCAATCAATTAGGTAACATACCACTGGAAATACGCAACAAACTGGAAGAAAAACGGAGACAAAGAAGGCGATTACACACCAGCAGATCAGATGTAGACAGGTCGGAATTCAATAGAATATCTAGAGAACTAAAAGAGTTAATTAAAGAAAATCAAAACACAACCTTCCAAGAAAAACTCTGTACACTCTCGGCTCATAAGAAGGATAATTACTCACTCTGGAAAATAACTAAGAACTTTAAAAGACCACATAACCATATACCACCTATAAGGATATCTACGAACGATCCGTGGGCTAGGAGCGGCAGTGAAAAAGCTGAACTTTTCGCTAGACACCTAAGCGAAGTCTTCAAACCAAACCAATCATCCATGACTGAGTTTGAAGAGGAAGTGGATAGAATGATCAACAGTGACCAGCAATTATCACTACCGCTAAAACTTGTCACTCCACAAGAATTAACGCGCACAATAAGCTATCTGGAAAACAAAAAGGCTCCTGGTTTCGACCTAATAACGGGTGAAATCCTTAAAAAACTACCTAGAAAAGCAATAGTACTTTTAACAATGTTATTCAATGCCATTTTTAGAATACAGTACTACCCAAAGCTATGGAAGATATCACAAATAATTATGATTGTAAAGCCAGGGAAACCCCCAACAGAACCTAGCTCATACAGGCCTATAAGTCTTCTCCCAACAATATCTAAGGTTTTTGAAAAAACTCTTCTGCGGAGACTAAAACCAGTCCTGGACCAAAACAGAATTATACCCGATCACCAATTTGGTTTCCGGGAAAAACATGCTACTGTAGAACAAGTACACCGAGTGGTTCACAAAATAAGACAATCGCTAGAGAAAAAAGAATATTGTTCAGCAGTATTCATAGATATTCAGCAGGCATTCGATAGAGTTTGGCACAAAGGATTGTTGTACAAGCTGAAAACCCTCCTACCAAACTCATTCTATATGATCCTAAAATCTTATCTAGATCAAAGAAGATTCCAAGTAAAGTATGAGGAGGAACTTTCAAGGCTCTATTACATCACTGCCTCAGTTCCACAAGGATCAGTGCTTGGCCCAGTCCTTTATTCAATATATACGGCAGACTTGCCTGAAACAGAAAATGTCGTAACAGCAACATACGCAGATGACACTGCATGCCTTGCAAGCGATGTGAACGCGAATAACGCTTCACTGAAACTACAGGAACAGCTCAATAAGGTGAACGTGTGGCTGCAGAGGTGGAGAATCAAGCCTAGCATAACTAAATCAATACAAGTAACATTTACACTGCGAAAGGGCGACTGTCCACCTGTGCATATAGAAGACAAACCGTTACCAAGCAAAAACAGCGTGAAATATCTCGGACTACATCTGGACAGAAGATTGACCTGGGCTAATCATATAAAAGCCAAGAAAACAGAAGCCACCTTGAAATTCAAAGAGCTATCCTGGCTTCTAGGCCCGCAATCTAGGCTGACCCTGAGTAACAAATTGCTTGTGTACAAGGCCATCATACAACCAGTGTGGACATATGGAATAGAACTCTGGGGCTGTGCAAGCAATTCTAACATCGAAATCCTCCAAAGATTTCAAAACATTGCACTGAGAACTATTTCATGTGCACACTGGTTTGTGAGAAACACGGAAATACACGAATATCTGGAGATGCCAACCGTAAAGGAAGTAATCCGCAAAAACAGCAGTAGATACAGGGAAAGGTTAACCAAACATACAAATGAACTGGCTAAGAATCTGCTAACCCCAGGAGATGATGTAACTCGCCTAAAAAGATGGCAAATACTAGACCTAGACCAGAGAAACTGACCTACAATAAAAATCCAGTTTCTACCAACACTTACGGTGCCTTTCAATGGAATCGCACCCAACCAAAATTAACCTCAGAAAATATCTGATTATGGCTGATAGCCGATTGCAGATGAACAAGAACACAAAAAAAAAAAAAAAAAACAAATGAAAGTATCAAACCTGGACTAACCATGAATACAGAAAAAAACATCGTCAATACAGACGATGGGAAGACGAACTAAAACTGACAGCAGGTCCAAACTGGAGGAGAGTCGCCTTGGACAGAACACAGTGGAAAGAATTTTAGGAGGCCTTTGCCGAAAGGCACACTGTAATTAGGGATATTTTATAATTTTAATTTATATATACTAACTTTAAAACTTACAGTAATAAAGGCTATTTTATTTTATTTATTTATAATATGTTTGAACTAAAAATAACTTAGTATGAAATAATGGTCTGAACTCTTCAATAGCAGAATTAAGTCTAATCGTTGTTTTACATTTTGTTCCAACATAGAGAAACTGTATTTCCTTCATCCTTGTACCATGTAAGATTAAGCCATAGATTTTAAATTATTATAAATATATCTCACCTTGGTAAATAAAGTGGACCTGTACAACAGTAGACATTATTGTAAACCTTAGTCAATTTTCTCACATGTTTTTCAAGTCTATTCCATGAATCTCTATTGAAGCCTTGTCCAACCTGAAATATGAATAAGGTGTAAATTTGTTTGAATTTAAAAGTTTCATTCTGGACTTGGACCAGTTTTATTCCAGTTTGATGATTTTCACAATGTAGAGCTTTTTTAAGTTACAAAAAAGGATATGATGATTAAGAAATGCAGCTTTGCTATTATTTTTTATTATCAAGAAATGATAAACAAATAACTTTGATACATACAATTTATTTTTTTATTTGTTTAATTATATTGGATCTGTAATGTCATAACTCAATGAGATTTTAGGCATATATGATTTAATCATTTTAATTTTTAGTAACTTCTTACTTAATTTCCTTAACTGATAACTATAATATGTCTAATTGCAATGTTTTAACTAAAGTACACATTGGTCTCATTTCATCCTAGCAAAATTAAAATTTTACAGAAAGAGGCTGCTACAAGTGTTCCTAGTTTGCTAGAAACCTGTTATGTTATTTCTTAGCTATTTAGTACTTAGATGATAAAGAGAATTATGAGTCAAGTTTGTTTAATGTATAATATAATACCTGTGGGGCCATATTAGTGAGGTAGAAAGTCTGATCCACATGTCTTTGAGCTAAACGGTGATTACCAGCAGCTGCCATGTGGCCACGATCAAATCCTGAACCTTTGTAGTCCATATTATGAGATCTGAAGGGGTAGGTTAATCACTTAAACAAACTTATCAATTATATACCCATCAGATTTAATTAATAATTGTAATAATATGTCTATAGAAATTTACCTGAAGAAAGGGTGAATACTCTCATCTGGTTTAAAATCACATTTACTCCTATCAACTGCATTGTTTTTTGATATATGATCTTTTGTTATGTGTTCAAAGACCCAATGTGGTACTCTATTACGTCTGTCATATGACAAAACAAAATCATCATAAGATCTAACATTATCTAAGCTAGGAAATCCATATTTCATAATTTCTGAAATCTGAAAAGTAGAATTTGCATAAAACTGGCCCGGCTTTCAGTTAATTGTACAATTTAAGATTCTAAGTTAAGGTTAGGTATGAAACCTGATAGTACTTTAATTATGAATGAAGCTTACCCTATCCTTAGCACCACCACTCTCAACGTATGGTGTAGCAGCTGAAACTGTGCCAAATATAGGCAACCCAGGCAAACTAGTCAAAGTTTTGCCATTTAAAACCACGGTTTGATCTTTTCCAAAACATTTCTTCTGGCCGATTAAGTAACCAGTTAAACCCACAGCACCGAGTTGGGCTAAATGAAGAAGCCTTTTTGATATCATTTATTTATCATAAAATTTTTTTTTAAAAATAATGAGATTTTTAAAGTCTTCGGCTTCGTATTATCTTTCTTAATTCTTACGAGTTATTATAGTAGTTATAAAAATAATAAAAAGTAGTATATTGTCAAAATGTGTGTCGGATAGTCGAATGTCGTTTTTGTAGAGTTTGAATCTGTGAATTGAATTGATGTCTAATCTTTAATTTTACTATTGATAAAATACAATAACATGTGAACCGAAAATAAGACTTGGGCTTAGTCAAGATGCCTTAACAGTAGTGTATGTAGAACGTCAAAAACTAAATTTGTATGAAAACTTTTCGACACGAACTGTCATTTCCATACAAATTTAGTTTTCGACTTTCTACATACACTACTGTTAAGCCATCTTGGCTAGACCCCCAGGCCATAAATTTATAAAAAAAAAAAATAACATGTGAATTGTGATAATTGAGTAAATTGACGACGAGCAGTTTAGTGTTTACAGTATGTGATTTTTTAAATTGAAATCACTTTTTGCAAGATTAATATTTAATATAATTAAAATTCAATAGCAACATGACAAAATATCTAATTAGGTCGAGATTGTTATCGTTAACTATTCATAAATATAATTATAGTACAGCTACTAAATCAGTTTCTTCAATTCAAATTAATAATAAGGAATATCCTAGCGATGACTACACAAATGTTACCCCAAAAATATTAAGTTATTTAAACAAAAATTTGCATTTGCAAAGAGGACATCCACTATGCATAGTTCGACAACGAATTGTAAACTATTTCTACTCGTCTTTTACTCATGGAGGTAATCCCACATTCAGTGTGTACGACAACTTATCGCCTATCGTTTCTACCAAACAGAATTTTGATGACTTGTTAATTCCATTAGACCATGTTAGTAGAGTAAAGTCAGACTGCTATTACATAAACAATTCTTTACTGTTACGAGCTCATATGACTGCCCATCAAAGTGAGCTACTTAGAGCTGGGTTAGATAACTTTCTTATGATAGGAGATGTATACAGAAGAGATGAAATTGATTCAACACACTATCCAGTTTTTCATCAGGTAATTGCTCTTAAGAAGTTATTTTTCTATGACATATTTTGATTTATTTTTTTAGTTAAGTTTTATCAAATGTGGTTTACCAACATACCGAGGTACCTGACAGTGTAACAAATAAGCAAGATAGAGTTGGTAATTTATTTATTTTAAAGCCAATGTGCGTTACAATAAAATCTTACATTTTGACAAATCAAAATAAAAAAAATAATTGCACACCCTTAAGAGGCAAACATAGTATTACTTTAGCATAGCTTTACTTATTATTACTTTATACTTAATAACTATAAAATTAATTTGCAATACCTTATATTCCAGAACAGCTTGCAGATTACATCTGCAATAACAATTAAATCTAAAATATTGACAGTATAATTTATACTCATGCAAAAAAAAGTCAATATTGTATATCTAATTTAATGTTTAATCATTACAGGTTGATGCTGTAAGATCCCAACGGAAAGAACAATTATTTAAAAATCACCCAGGTCTAGAGATATTTGAAAAAGCTTTCTTAGATAACCCACTGTCCTTTCGAAATAGTATTATTGATCCATCTAAGCAAAGTTGTCATACATTAGAAGCCACAAAGTTAATGGAAAATCAATTAAAAACTCATCTACTAAGCCTTGTTAAAGTATTATTTGGTGATGATATTAGGCATAGATGGGTAGATGCTTATTTTCCTTTCACGCACCCTTCATGGGAAATGGAAATATTCTATGAAAATAAGTGGATGGAGGTCTTAGGATGTGGTATAGTTAGAAATGAAATCATGTCAAATGCTGGTCCAAATAACAGCATTGCATATGCTTTTGGCTTGGGCTTGGAACGTCTTGTTATGGCTCTATATAAAATACCTGACATTCGTCTTGTGTGGAGCACTGACTCAGGTTTCTTAACACAATTTGAAAATAAAGATTTGCACACTAAAATTATATATAAACCAGTGTCTAATTACCCGCAATGTACAAATGATTTATCTTTTTGGTTACCACCTGCATATACAATAGACAATTTTATAAGTAATGATTTTTATGACTTAGTAAGAGATGTTGGAGGAGATATTATCGAACAGGTGGGTGTCTAAAATGAGTATCAATTGTTAATATAGTATACGGAAAACATTTTACTGGTTTCAGGTTAAGCTGAAGGACAAATTTGTTCATCCAAAGACAAAAAAGCATAGTCTTTGCTACTCTATAGTTTATAGACATCTAGAGAGGACACTAACACAAGCAGAAGTCAATAGAGTTCATAGAAAAATTGAAGAGGCAGCAACTGAGTCACTTGGTGTTACTATTAGATAAATACACCTAGATTTGATCTAAATAATTTTTTTTTTCATCAGAGTCATGTCTTAACCCCTTAGATTTAGTATACCTTATAATCCCTTTATTACAATTGTTCGCTATAATGTCAGTAAAAAATAATGATCAACAAAACATTTATTTACAAATAAGTAATAACAAGCAATAGTAGATATAGTTCACTTAATAGGTAACTAGTATCTTTACAGCAAAAATGAGACCTATTTAGCTATCTATAATTTACAGCAGTTTGCATACTATCAACTAATACTTATCAGACTAACCAGATTTGTTCTGGAGTTTGTTATTTCTTTTTATAATTTAATATTAATTACCAATAAATTAAATGATAATATTGGACCAACCAATTTACATGAGATAGTGTCCTGTTGATTTCAGAACTTTGATGTCTTTAGTTTGGTGTATGATGCACATACATTCAGACAAATAAGGAAATGTAACAATAGTATCTCCCTAATGCACTGGAATGACTATCTACAAAAAATAAACCATTTATAAATATTTCTATAATAGAATATTCTATATATCACAGTTATGATGATAACATTGCCTTTATATATGTACTTAGATTCTTATTATTTTGACTAAAGGTACATAACAAATATCTTTTAACGGTTCGGTACACACTACTAAGGCATTTTACTTTGTGAACTTTCAAGGTATTCAATTTTAAAAAAAATCCTGTTTTCATACTCCTAAAATACAATCTTCTCCAGCCTCTTCAATAGATTCAAATTCATTTTCAATTTCTTCATACACCACTGAAGCGTAATCTAAATCTGCACCCATGGGCATTTCACAACCTTTAACATCATTGTTTGTTGCTTCACTGTTAATAGCGTAATTTAGATCTTCCTCACGATTACGATTTGCTTTTTTAGCTAGAGGTTCATCATCAGAATCAGAACCGGATTCATCCAAGTTTATAGTTGCAGCTACACCTTGGTTACTGTCCTTTGGATCACCTGGTACATTGTTCATGTCTACTTTTATACCCCGATTTAGGTTTTGCTTTCGTCTGCCCAAATTGACGACCTTTAATACACTATTTCCTATCATCATAGGGCCAGAGTAAACCTTCATATTCGTGTCCAGCACTGTGTCATTCTGTTTTAGAAGAGATGAATTCATAGCTCTGAATAATTTTAAAGGTTTTATGCCATCTACACCTTTGTTATTTTTTGCAGCAGGAATCATAATGCTTGTAACTAAAGTATCATCATCAGATTCATTGCAACTATCTTTATCAGATGTTAAATCAATTGGTTCTTGGTTTTCTACAGGATTTGCCTTCCTTTTATTAATAAGTTGATCCTTTTTTTTGATAAACACATTTATTGGAACAATCTCACCTGTACAAACATCCATTTTGAAAAATTTTCCATTATTATCAGAAGCGTATCGTAAATCACTATATGTTGTTAATATACTTAGATCTGGTCGTCTGGCTAAAGCTGCAACAGCAATAGGGTTGTTAAATAAGTGGAGTAGATCAGGATGCATTTCGGAAGTACCCATTTCATTATCACAAGGAATGTTTGGTTCTACAGGTAGAATGGAAGGTTCGGGTAATTTAGCGTCTTCTGGTGATATGCCAGACATTTCCATTAAATCAGATAAAATTGTTTTACGGTTTGTATCTATGCTTGGGTTTTCGGTATCAACGCTCTCTTTACTTAATTCTAAGTCAATATTACTTACTGCCGAATCGATATTTTGAACTTTTTCATTAGCAGTCAACGTTTTTTTAGAGTCCTCGTTTACAGATAAATTGATTCCAGTGTCTTCTTCATTTTTTGAAAAAATATTATGGTTATTCTTATCAGTAGCTTCTTTATTGTCCATGTCCTCTTTTGCACAATCACTTACAGGATTTTCACGAGTTTTAGGTTTTCCTAAAACCCTTTGCAATGCTTGTATCACAAATTCGAGATGTCGTAATTCTTCGGTTGCTAGGTCAACACCAGATGCAATTGATAACACTAATTCATTATTAGGTAACAAAACAAAACAAACACCTTGAGGTAATATTATTTTAGGAGTGTCTATTGGAATTGGCTTTGCCATCGGGCCTCTAACAGTACTCAGTAAAATTTTATTTTGCCCTAAGAATATAGGCGATGCTGAAGATTGGGCTCCCTTCTTTACATTTAATGTTACAGTATTCGTTGGTGCATTATTTAACCGTGCACTTACGGTTTGCATCTTCTGTGAAATTGCTTTACAGAATTTTATTCTAGATCTGGGTTTCAAGACATCCTGACATCCTTGTTGTACATTTATGTTCGACTTTCTTAATGTGTGGATGTTTTCAGTGTTGGTTAAATTTCTTTTTATCGTTAGCCTATTTTTATGGATTGGAGTATTTGTGTCATTACTTTCAACAGAATGTATATTAGTATTTGGTGTACTGGTGGGTATCTTAGATATATTTGATAGTTTTGCAACCTTTTCTATTACTTTTGGTGTTTGATGTCTCACTATAAATTTGGGTACGTTTATTTTATTTGTATTACCATCGATAACGATTGAAGGAACTGAATTTATTGTTTGCTTTGGCGGACTTTTAGCTGCTGTTGGTACATTAACAACAAATTTTCTTTTCTGGTTCGGTTGGTAGGGTACTTCTTCATCAGATAATGTAAAATTCGCCGTTTGGTTTGGTACTTCTTCATCAGATAATGTGATGGCCGCTGTTTGGTTTGGTACTTCTTCATCAGATAACGTCAAAGCCGCCGTTTGGTTTGGTTGGTTGTTTGGTTTTGATTGCGCAAGCACTTTTTTATATTTTTCCAAAAGTTTGTCTCTACAACAACATGTACATAAAGGTCTTTTACAAGAATGCTTTCGTTTGAGATTCGGGTACATTATTTTTTTCTGAGCCCAACAACAAAACTCTTTCTTTTTTCTCTTCTGGGAGATAGAAAGTACTGCTAATCCATCTTCGGTTAAACCTGTTTGAAGATTATTGTCGTTATTACTATTATCATCTGTATTATTTATTTTTGTGCGTTCAAGTACTTTCCGATCTTTTTTACATTTTTCATCACTTTTTTTTACCGCTTCTAATCTAGGTTTCCTTTTAAGCCCCTGTGTATTTTTATTTTTACTATGCGATTTTATTTCTTGTCCACTAAATAGTGCTAACATTTTGTCTACAGTGTCTGAAGCTAAAAGACATTCTTCTTCCTTTGCAAAATTTGCAGGGCGATTCCAAGGTAAATAGTATCTTGCATAATTGTAAGGCTTTTTTTGTTGAATTTTTCGTTTATTAGCATTTTTGTCATTTTTGTTATCTACATTAGTTTTATAAACTTCATCGCGTACACAAGCAACTTTGTTGGTTGCATTAGTTTCTTTTACTATAATTGGATTAACATTATCACATATCTGTTTGTCTATATTTGAACCAGTCACAGTCACAGTACTTGTTGCAGTACAGATATCTTCGTTTTTAAGATTAGAAGAACTTTCATTTATAGTTTTTCCTTCACTTGGTGTATTTATTACGATTTGCAGAGGTGCTACTTCTGCCGTGACTAAATTTTTATTTACACGACGAATTTCACTGATATCAGGTAAATTTATAACTTTATTTCTTTCGCAAGGCGTGGAAGTGGACGTAATAACACTCGAAGACTTGTCAGCATTGTGATTTTTAGTATCGAGACTTATATTTTCATCAAAAGATTTACTATCTTCGACCTCGATAGACGCCCGAGTGTTATTGGTATTATGCTGGCCTTCTTTAAGGTCACTTCCTTGAGTCTCGATTGACGGTTTATTGGTATTTACCGTGCTTTCGTCTAAATACATAATGTTATCAATGATGTTTAATTCAAATGTCTTATGTAGGTCAATTGTAACAGGGTGGCACCTTTTCAAGTATTCACGATTTTTCTCGTAACTGAGAAAACCTGCTGTCAATCGCTTCAATCGTGTATTAAAATCTGGGTTTTTGCACAGTTGTATTGGATTATAGTTTTGTACATGCGGTTTTTTAAAGATATTATTCTGAATATCGACTCGGTTTTTAATTAAAAGTAAAGGCTCGTCATCTTCATCGCTAGATATTTCATTCTGGTTGGAATTATGTTCTGAATAATTTATTGGACTTGTATCTTCATCATTGTTTGTATCTTCGTTTAAAGGATATTCTGTTTTCATAATATTTACTTCCTTAGCGTTAGAGTTAGGAACTACGCTTAAAAGATTATCTTCTAAATCACTAGAATCGATGTCTATTTTAACAGTTTGTTCTTCATTCTTTGAAATATCTTCTAAATTGTAAGCAAGCCAATCTTTAGGTTTGCTTTCAATCTCAGCACATTTAATTATTCGTTTATCTCGTATATTATCAAACTCTATAAATCTAAAAACATCCATATGATCTAACTTTTTCGTATAAACCGTAGAAAACAAAAGTAGTTTTATGTCAATTTTAGGCATTTTATCTTCACTGGAGAGTTTTTCACTAGCGGATTTTTCTGAAAAAAATTTTTTTTTTTTTTAAGTTGAAATTTAAAAAAATGCATGTTAAATTTATGAATATATAATAAACATACCTTCAACATTAACTGCAACCTCGTTTTCGTCGTCTAAAGCGATACCATCGTCTACAAATAGCAGATCCTTAGGAATCTCGTCAAAATTTCCCAAAAGTTCTATGTCTTTCACTGTGCTTTCTTCAATGCTTTTGGTTAATTCTTTAATAACTAAATCATTTGAGAAATGTTTATTAGATGATTCAGAACGGCTTAGATCTAATTCTGTAGCTTTTTGTGCCAAAATATTTTTGTATGTGTCTTTAGTTGAAGAAAAATCACTGTTGATGCTTGTAACACTTTGAATCTTGGGAAGAATATGAAATGTTTCCTTCCTTTCATTTATATCATTCAATTGTAAAATACTCTCTTCGCAGGCGGTCTCAACATTTTCTTGGTCTTCTTCAAATTTGTCGTTTCCTACACTTCTTTCTATTACATTTTTTACGCTTCTAGTCTGAGCAACATCAGTGTCAGAAAAGAACGGAGTTTCTATCTTTATTTGAGAGGGATTGAATATATCCGTAATTTCAGCTATATCGCCATCGGAAGAATCATCACAGGTAATAGTAGACTCTCCGTAGACAGCATTAGAATCTTCGCTGCCAACGTTTACATGAAAATTACTATCATCCCTATGGAGAGCATCAAGCTCATTGTTATCGTTCTCTTTATTGCTCTCCACCATTGCCGACATTTTAAGGTTAATATCATTATCATCTAAAGAATGATGTGAATCAGATCCCACTTCCATGGCTTGATCTTGGCAGCTATCGTTAGCATCCCGGGATTCTGTATTTGAAAATACTTCCCCACAATCTATAACTAAATTAGCGTCATCGTAGTTAGCAAACGGTGTTTCACATGGAATATTCATTTCTTTAAGAAAATGTATATCCTTATCATCCACATCGGTTAAATAAATATTTCCAGTATCACATTTTATCGTTCTGTTAGCAGACACTTGTGTTGGAGTAGCGACGTCATTGGATTTCTCAGTATCGGAGTCATCTTCCAGGTCGATGGTATCAATTTTTTGCTCTATAAGTTCTAGATCTGGTCCTTCATCTGTAATTTACAATAATCATTTTTTTCTAATATTTAAAGATATATTACGTGATAAGAAGACAATATATCTAATGCGTTGCTTTAACGACAAAATTTAATTTCGTATAAAATATATTCGGTAATTGACTTATATTAATGAGAGTTTCTTTAAACTCAAACTGAAAATAACATTATTCATATAGCTAACCAAGTACAATAATGAACTTCAACAGAAGAGATGTTAAATCGATTCTATATATTTACTACCAGTTCGAAAGTCAAGGGCGTAGAGCGGGCAAGAAGAACTGGCAAGAAACTGTCCGCCAATCTTTTTAATCTCCAAGTTTTGAGTCATACAAATTGCTTGAACTAGAGCAAAGAGCTTTATTTAAAGAGCTAAATCTTTATGGTTTAGCATTATCCACATCCACCAGATGATGACTTTTTATTAATCAAAAACATAAATTCCTACAGCCCTATCATATACGATATATAAAGATCATGAGCAGTCCTTAATATAACGGATGAAAAATTAATTTTACCTTTATTTTTATTCTGCCTCAACAAAGTGATGTAATTATCCTGTAAAAACAATTTTTTTTTAATGATAACAACGTCTCAATCATAGCAATCAATCGTTAATTTATCGAAAATCTAACTATTTAAAACTCTTAAGATTTTAATTGGTTATTTTGTGTAACGTAATGTAGTAGAAAAAAATTGTTGTCTGTCTGTGTGTCGGTTTATGGTATGTTTATAAAATTCATGTGTCACAATGTTCGTTCCCATACTTCTCCGAAACGGTTCGACCGATTTTGATGAAATTTTTTTAATCTTTTAAACCGCTAATTGATAAGGGGTGTCCACCCCAAAAAAAATATTTTTATTTTTAGGCACTTTTTTATGATACAAAAATACATACAACCTAATTTTCTATTTTTTTATTATTACAGATAGTTATTTTTATTGAACTAAAAACTGTTTCCTACAAATAATATACCTCATGGCAAAACAAACGTTTGTCGGGTCAGCTAGTTATTTTATAATAATATGTAAGGACATACTATTCGTTCTTTGTAAAATCCATACTTACAAACTCGTGTGCCAATATGACCTTTTTCTTATTTATCAATTCGTTCCAATCTGGAAAACTCGTCAGTATAAGGCTTCTATACCTGCAAATGAATAAATATATTTGTAAATATCTACACTAATTACATAGATTCCTCTATGTAATTAGTGTAGATATGCTTTTATACATATAAACCTTCCTCTTCAATCACTCTATTTATTATAAAAAACCGCATCAAATTCTGCGTAGTTTTAAAGATTTAAGCATACTCGATTTTCTTTTATACTATGTAGTGATAATTGAATAAATATATAGGCGTATATGTCGCAGCTAACTAGATTAATTAGCCGTTAAATTAACAGCCTAGCCTTTTAACTAAACGGCGCCGTTTAACTAGCGGCCTGAAAGCTGTCAAAAATGAAACTTTCGCAATAACTTACACTAAAACTACCAAAAGTGAAGTCATGACTTCACTCTTGATTGGACAGGATCTCACAGTATTCACATATTTTAAATTGAGATTGTTACTTAAATCAGTTTTTGTTTGTTGGATACAATCGCTAATTTTACTGGTATCAAATTGTTAATAGTCTAATTCAGTGTTTTCCACGTGAGGCCCACGCCCCACAATTTGATTGTTAATGCTATTCGAAAATTCATTAAAATTATTTGGAATTTTGAATTTCAGTTTAATCATTGTTTTAAAAACAATCATTTATTTTCTGTTTATTATGTTTCGTTAACAATTTCCTACTAATTTCCTTACCCTATCATTTCAAACTCAAAAAAACTTTATTCATATAGGTAACCAAGTACACTTGTTAAATTGATTCTAAACTTTCTTTATTTACTACCAGTTCGCAAGTCAAGGGCGTAAACTCTCCGCCACTCTTTTTAATCGCCAAGTTTTGAGTCATACAAATTGTTTGTAAGGCAGAGGTGCTATAAATATTTGAACTGGAGCAAATCAATCCCAAGGATTAGAATCATTAAAATATTTGTCAAATGTATAAAAAGCTTTATTGATTAATTTACGTTTAAAGAGAGTTTTGAATTTATTCAGTGATAATTCTCTAATTTCGCTTGGAAGTTAGTTGCAAAAAGGAATACAATTTCCATATAGTAGTAGTTTAGTAGTTTATCTTCTGGAGCCTGGTTAGTCGTACGCTTAGATTGGTTCTGTTTCGAGTATTATACCATTTGTTTTCAAATCTTTTATATTTTTTTGTTCATACAACAAGGCTTCAAGAATATATTGACCAGATAGGGTCATAATATTTAATCCCTTAAACTTATTCCGTACCGACTCCCATGGGAAACGCAACAAATATCCCGAACAGCCCGCTTCTGCAGCACAATTTATCTTAAGTGAACCATTAATTTTTTATCAAAATTATGTATATTACATAGGGGCATAAGAAATTTAGAAAGGCTAAGATGGGCCACAAAAAAGGTTGGGAATTTAATGCATTAAACACTAACAGTGTGACCTGATACTTACTTTCTCGCAATATCCACTTGAAGGGCAGTCGGTTTGTATTTGACAGCTCTCTGAAAATGGACTGCACTTCCACGAAAATTACCCCAGAATAGGTAAAAGGCTTTCCTCGTTGCTTGTTTCAATTGATACCAGCGGCGTTGGAGCAACATTGGCGAACATTTGCGGCCACTGCAAAGTTTTATTTAATGAATATTTCGTCGTCAAATTACCTTAAATGAACCGACTACAAAATACACAAAAAAATATTAGTAAACGATACTTTTCATTTTAATTAGTCTTGTATTACCAAGAGAGTAAAATTCTTTATAAGAATTAAGTTTGGTGGCGGTTGTTGTAGATATAATATGTTAAATGAAACACTTTGTTAGGAGCTGGGTAACAACTGGCTTCAATTGTTTAAGACATGAGCTTATAACTAAGATAACATTAAGGTAACAAAAAAGGGTGAATTACCTTATAGAAATTCTATTTTTTTAATTTAAATTTCGTAAAGAGAATTTGTGAAATATTAGTATTTTATATTTTATGCAAAATAATTTATTGAAATCTCAAATGACGAATTGTAAATTAAAATGCCACGTATTTTTATTTTCGAAGAAATAAATTAAAAGAAAAATTATAATTTGTACTAATTTTCGACACTTTTAATATTTTATTGACAATTAAATTCATTAAATTCCTAACATATCTTCCTTTTTCCCTCCAAGTCTCGGAAATCTAAAGTTTTAGATTTGTATAAATATGAACAAGACTTAAAAATTAGTTTGCCAAAGAAATTTCACTTCTGACATGTGTATTTTGTACGCACGCACTTTTTTTTATTTAAACCGACAGGAAACTCACCTAAAGTTAAGTGATATCGCACATGGACACTGACATTGCCAGAAGGCTCGCGTGTGCGATGCCGGTCTTTAAAGAATTGGTACCCATATTTGTGATGCACGGCAAAAATTGCCTTAAATAAGTCAGTTGTCAGCCGATCGTCGAGGTGATACGGATGGTATTTCGTATTCTGCATTGACACGAAATGAAACTCAGCTGCAGGTATTAATCCGAACAACTTCTCTGAACACTCTCCATGGTATATTAGAAATTTAATCAACATATAGAAATGAGGTCATATAATTGATAATCTATCTACGCGATAATTGATGTGTATGTATGAATATTACAGTGGTTTTAACAATGTATATTGCTTAAAGGTAAATAAAAAAAACTTACCTTCCATTATATTCTCGAGTCAGATTAAGCCAAGCTTCAATCAATTCGGTCCCTTCGAGTTCCTCAATGTGATATTCATCGACGAGGAAGAATAATTCTATCAGTGGCTCCGGCTCTTCGCCAGTTTTCTCCCATATATCCTGTTCAGAAAAACTTTGTTTAAAGTGAAACGAGAGCTTCTCCGATTGTCAAGGGAAGAAGGCCAGTAGAAGTAGGTACAGAGGATGGGATACCAAGTTAAAATGTGTAAACATAGAAACTAATAAGATATATAAAATTAAGATAAATCAGTGGCAAACCTTTTCAGGTCTGGGCCTCAGATTTCTGTATCTGTTTCATGATCATTTGTCAATCTAAAAGGTGATCAGTCTGTGCCTGACACACGCCAACGACTTTTTGGGTCTAAGGCAAGCTTTCCTCACGATATTTTCCTTCACCGTTCGAGCGAATGTTAAATGTGCACAATGTGTAAAATACTCAGAAACACCACCGATAGGTACACTTTATAAACGGTACGATCCCAGAACTCCAGTAACGTCCGCACGCCACGGCGGTAGGCAGTCGACTGACCCCCACTAGTGTGCTTCGGTATACTACATCCCTTCCTTATTAAAATTAATAAAAACTTATCAAATGATTCGAAGATTAACTTTAATTTTGTTTCTTTTACATTTTAGGATGATAAGTCATTAATCTTCATTTTTTTACCATTTACCCCGTCGTCTGCGTGGTGGTTAATGACCCACTTGCCACTCACCATTTTCAACCCTCTTAAGGTGGACAACATTTATGCGGTATTCTTTCCCCGTTGAATCATTTCTTACCCTAATGTCTCCACCGTTACATCTGTTACCATGTGAGACTCTGGACCACAATTAGGAGCCAATTTATTTTCTCTCATCATATTATTTTGACGTCTAGATTTTCCCCAATTCCCAAATAACTATCCGCCGCTTTTCTCTTCCTATCAGCATATTCCTTTCCTTTTTCTTTATTCTCCCTATCTCTGTCTATAAAATCTGAATATATGACTTTATGTTCCATGTCTGAATTTTATCTCGAAACTGTCTACGAAAGAAGAGTTCAGCCGGGGTTTTTCCTGTTACTGTATGAGGGGTGCTGTTGTACATTACAAGGTTTTCTAGAAAGTCCTCTTTCCAATCCTTTTCACCTAACTTTTTTAATTAACCTGTGGCCAATAGGGTATTGTATTGTAAATTACAATCGCGCACTCCTTACAAAACGCTTTGAAATTGTCACTTGTAAATTGATTGCCACTATCGGAAGTTAGGGTTGCAGGATATCCCAATCGAGAAAATAATTCCTTGAGATTTATAATGGTTTCTGTGGCAGTTAATGTTCTTAATAATTTTAATCTCCTTATACCTACTGTAGTAGTCTATTAGTATAAGTAGGTAATCGTTTGATGGTAATGGTCCCAAAAAGTATACCGCAACATCAAGACAAGGCTCACTTGGAAGGTCTCGTCTTTTAGTTGGATGAGGTTTAGGTGATGAAACCAGCGTCCGACCTTTACAGGTTTTAACACGACTTTCAGCATCCCTATCAATTTTAGGCCAACAAACCTTTGTTCTTAGACGACCTTTCATGGCAACAAAGCCAGGTTGTCCTTGGTGAGCAGCCTCAAGAACTCGATCACGACGTTGTTTAGGAATAATAAGTTTACTCCCTCTGAGGGCTTTATTACCTTGTAGCACTCATTCCACTTATCTTCAAAACACCAGTTCTTAATGCTATTATTTCCCTGTCTGTTGCACTGGCTGTTTAAAATTCAACAAGTGGAACTGCTATCGGTCGGGTTGCCCAGTAGATAAATCTTAAAATGTTCTACTGCCCATACCAGAGCCAGGGCTTCTTTCTCCGTTTGACAGTATCTCTTCTCGCAATCAGTAATACTTTTATTGCCGAACCCAATTATCCGAGGTCCGTGACGATCAATTTGTACGAGCACCGCACCAAGACCAACTGGAAACGCATCTGCTATTATTTGCGTTCTACCCACCGGGTTGTAGTAGCCAAGTGTTTTTAAGTTTGACAGTCGTATCTTGAGGGTCTCAAATGAAGAGTATTCGAATGAACGTCTGTCCGGTATTTTTAATGTTAGTAGATCTGCTCAATCTAAGTCTTATTATTTGCCGAAGGGGTAATGTAAGTGTTTCTGAATTGGGTATCCATTTCCCGACGTAGTTAACGAGACCAAGAAAACTCTGTATCTCTTCAATGTTGGAGGGCTTTTTTGAAGCCTGGATTACTTGGATGTATTTGTCCAATGGCTTTATTCCTTATTCAGTTAGTAGATGTCCCAGAAATTCAATTTTGTGTGTCGTATTGCAATTTTGTTTGTCGCATCTTGCATTTGTCGTGGTTAAGAAGAACATTAATTATCTTTCAGTATTTGTAACACATTTTCAAGCCGTTTATCGTATTGCAACTCATCAGATCCATGTACTATAATGTCGTCAGTACGATTGGCTGTCCCTTCGCAACCGGACAACAATTTCTCCACCCATTTTACAATTGATAGTTGTGTCATTATCTATATGGGATACATAAATCCACTTCATCGGTAACTTAGTGTGTTCCTGTATTTGTTTTCAGTGTCTTTGTTCCATTGTATTCGTCATTTCGTGTATGTATTTTCCGTTTTTGTACCTTGGTCTTACAATAATCCCTAAAATGACCAACGACTCCACATTTTAAATATTATATTATATATTATATTTTTTTATCTCTGTCTGGCCAATTATTATCAAATGATAAATGTTTGCTGTTGCCGCAACGAAAACATATTTTCGCTGAGTTTCGAACCGCACGTAATTTCTACCCGGTTAATTTCTGAATTTTCGTATCAAAAGTTTTACTTGATCCTTGCTTATCAAACGAATCAAACTGTTTGTTAACCGTCTTAAGCGTAATAGCAATTGTAATTACTTGTTGAAGTGTTATCGAATCTCCACCTGCCAGGATTTTCTTCCTTAATTCTGAGCTTTGGGCCTTTTCTACGATTTGGTCTATTAAGTGTTCATCTTTAGCTGTAAACTGGCATTTAGGTACCAGCTTGAGTTCGCAACCGTAAAAGGAAAGCTTCAAACCTCTCCCCTTCCTCTTGTTTCATTAGTCTAATAATATCGTTCGTAGTATCTGCTTTGTTTTGTTGAAAAATATTCATTTAATTTTTTGTATAGCAATTTCATAAACGTCAGCGCCATCGATCTCATCGACATGAGCTCCAGGCAAGTTGTAATACACCTCTTGCAATGCAAGCCCACCAACGTGTAATAAATAAGCTCGCTTTTTAATGCTTGTATCAATATTAGCGACCAAAAATTATATGTCTAGTGCTCTTCTCCATTTTTCCCAACGGATTCCTACTGAGACTTGGTTGCCTTCGCACTCAAAATGATCAAGGCCTGGAAACACTGATGTTATCTGAGCCATATCGGAGTGATAAATAGTAGTAACATGTGGTGCCAAAATGCGGAGGGTTGATTGGTTGCGCCGGTACCAGGGCAGGCGATAAAAACGCGGCGCGGCAAAAAGTTTACCCTTTTCTGCGCGCAGCCATCGAAACGTACGAACGTGTTCTTCACAGAACACTTCGATATCGTCTTACGATAACACTAATAAACTGTTCTTTTCAGAACAATATTATCGTATCTTACGAAAACGTTTAACAACTGTCCTTTTCAGGACATATTACCGTGTCTTACGACAACGATGAAACTGTTCTTTTCAGAACACACGACCGTATCTATACTGATCTGTTCTTGTCAGAACACATCACTGTATCATTACGACACGTTAACTAATCACCTACAGGTTTATACCCGTATAAATATATCTTCTTTATTTACGAAACATTCATCACGCATACTTTGCACAATAATCTGATCTCAATATCAATGATTATTGTCACTAAACCAAATACGGTCTAATCTAATAAACCTTACTAATAAAAGTAGTCTATCAAATTGACTTTAAAGCATGTACTCAGAATTAGTCTATCTTATTGACTTTAAGAACGTTTTGGCCTGTCATATTGACCTTAACAACATTATCTTAGTCTATCTTATTGACTTTAAGAACGTTTTGGCCTATCATATTGACCTTAACACCATTCTCTTAGTCTATCTTATTGACTTTAAGAACGTTTTGGCCTATCATATTGACCTTAACACCATTCTCTTAGTCTATCTTATTGACTTTAAGAACGTTTTGGCCTATCATATTGACCTTAACACCATTCTCTTAGTCTATCTTATTGACTTTAAGAACGTTTTGGCCTATCATATTGACCTTAACACCATTCTCTTAGTCTATCTTATTGACTTTAAGAACGTTTTGGCCTATCATATTGACCTTACAAAACCACTATCTTTCATATTGATCATGGCTTCTAATGGTAAAGACCTATCTTATTGGCCGTGATAGAAAACATGGGTCTCTCAAATTGACCTCTCAAAACATCGATCTTTCATATTGATCTAACTATTGCTATCTACTAATCGTCAAGACCTATCATATTGGCCGTGATAGCAAAACATTGGTCTCTCAAACTGACCAACCAACCATTGTAACTGTAACTAGAACGTGTATGAGAAATACAAAATCAGGCCCAAATATATACCTAACATATTTGGTATTTTATGACACTCAGTCAACACCTTCTTGTAGCAGCGCTTGTTTGTTTTATTTCCTTTTATAATATAATAAAAGCGATTATCAAATTGTGAACAATATAATTATGAACAATATAATAAAAACAACAAGCGCAACACACAGGTGCAAACTCGTGACTCATTGTTACTAACGCGCATTATTTCGTTTGGCAGGTTGGCCGGTACTTATTTTATGAAACCTTTTCGATTGTTGACAATATAAAAAACTGATAAAACAGTCACGGTCCAACATTATATAAAAACAAACTTACATTTCTCTTTCACACGCGTTCCTTCCTTACATACCATGTTTCCTTATGTCTTTCAAAACTCACATTCTCCGTCGTCGCCACTTGTAAAATACTCAGAAACACCACCGATAGGTACACTTTATAAACGGTACGATCCCAGAACTCCAGTAACGTCCGCACGCCACGGCGGTAGGCAGTCGACTGACCCCCACTAGTGTGCTTCGGTATACTACACAATGCACATAGAAAGAAAGTCCATTGGAGCACAGCCGGGGATCGAACGTACGACCTCAGGGATGAGTAGAACGCTGAAGCCACTAGGCCAATATATCTTATTGCAACAACTGGCCCCAAATGATTTTCCTAATAAAATGAACCACTTGTTTCAACAGTCGAGTTTTTAAATCAATAATTTATTGTGAAACCAAGTACCTAGACGCTTTTGGTATTTAACAAACATATAAAGTTGTTTACTAGTGTTTACTGGTCGGAATTTAAAACTGCAATAAATTTTTTTACAAAGTTTATATTGTGGGGTCCCCTCTTTTGTGGAGGCCCCTGGTTTGTAGCCCCGGTTGCGCTCCCCTATCGGCCCTGGCCACAGCAAAACCTCAACCCTTGCTGTTAGAAATTGAAGATTCATATCCTTCGTTTCTTACCTGTCCAATAACATCAATGTTCTCGTGTGCCAGTACGAGGTCATACAACAACCAATCAGTTATTGTAAGCCTTGCTATGTCCGTTATTTCTACAACTCTGTCGTCAGCTGAGATCAGACGTTTCAGCTTTTTCACTGTAACCGCTCGCATATGTTTCCTGTTTATAAAATAATTAATATTATTTATAGTCGAATTGGGTGATGATTGAGTGACAAGTAGGTGATCAGCCTTCTGTGCCTGACACATGCCGTCGATTTTTAGACTAATTAAATGTGCACAAAGAACAGAAAAAGGCTATGATTCGATAAACGATTTGAGGGTTGAGAGGCGCAGGAAGGAGGCTAACTCTGCTTAAATGCTTGTTTTAACAAATCATAAATAAATATTAATTGAACTTACGAAAAACCCATGCATCACACATATAAAAGTCGTGGCCCAATCCGGAACCGACCGTGTGGATATTTCTATTAATGGTTAGGTAATTGTGTTTTTTTTTTACTTTAAATTAGTTTTTTTAATTAGTAATTAAATTAATTACAATCCCGACTCTGTACCCGACGGCGTGTGTCCGTTACTTAGCAACAGCTAAATAGTTCAAATATTTAATCTCAAACTAACTTTATTAATATTAGGTAACCAAGTACACTTATAAATGTCAACAGAAAAGATATTTAATTATTTCAAAATTTACATTTACTAGCAGTTCGCAAGTCAAGGGCGTAGAGCGGGCAAAAACTTTAGCATAGTTGATTTGTGAAAACCACTTCTAGTGATTTTTAAGATTAAAGAGTACACTGATACACAGTTTCACTCACAGTATTTTTTTGGGAATATATTAAACGCACACGTCGCGTCGTTCTTTCGTTAAATTATAGATAAAACTGTATTTATAATAAAATACGAACTATTTTATGACCAAAACTCCTAACCAAATATAACGTTTACAACCGAATCCCAACCATCACATATCTTAAAATAAGCCTTGACCATTCTACACCCTAGATTTCAAAATTGGTTACATATATAATATACCTACTAGCTGACCCGGAGAACTTCGTTCCACTAATAATGTCGTTAACTTTAGTTAAACTTATTTTAGGATTGCATTAAGGTTAACATTAATACAATTTTGTTTGCAAATACAGAAATGTTTTGTTGCTTGCCATTGAGAAAGAAGAATGGCAGTTTTACACATTAGGCCTCTTCTTTCTAGCACCAATATTGCGATACTGCATGTTAAAGCACTTTCTGATATACAACATTTTTTGATGAGGTAACACGTCTTCGATCAAGATCAAAGCCTGGTTATGCATCTCATTCGCTTCAAGATCTGAATTTCTTGAACTGACAGGAATTCGATGTAAAATTATGCGTAGTTTTCTTAACAGAAGGCACAACATGCTGTTTGCATTCGTAAAATTAATGAATTAATTGTTATTAGATAACTTATCCGATATTTTATTACTTATTCTGCTATTCAGAGCGGAGAAAAATTCACTAAAAAGAGATAACTAACATCGGTCCAGCCGATCTTGAGTTATAAGTGGTGTAAGTAACACGACTTTATTTTATATATTTAAGATAAATGATTTTTGATTTTAAATACTTACCACAGCAATTTACAATCACACTTGCAAGCCGTTTTCATCGCCTCCCACATATTATTAATTTCTTGTTCATCCGGGTTTTGGCTAAGTTTACCCGCAACCGCCCGAATAATACGTCGCTTCAGTTTTTCAACCCTTGATTTGTTCATCCTTGGGTCTTCCATGGCAGCCGTAGATGCGGGAAAAGGTGTTGATGAGACGACCGATACTGTAGATCCCAGTGCTGGTTGCTCCATCTTTAAAAAAAGAGGTTATATTGTAAATACAAGAGATATTTGACAATACGCTCGCTAAACTGGGAAAACATCTGAAAAAGTTTCTTAATTTATATGGGATTGAGTCATTAAACACAAACAGTTAAGTTTAAACTATTGCTAACGTTAGGTTAAAAAAGTTTAACTTGTAACGGAGTGGTATAGGGTCATATAGACTTTGGAAGGAAATCTTTTATGTTACCAAAAATTACCACAATGTTAGGTACTTTACCGGAAATCTAAAGAAAAACAAACGTATATTTTTATTTTGAATGTTTATTAATACGATGTATTGTATTTAATATAAATTTTGAAAGAGGTTATATAATTATTACAACAAAAAAATAATCTCAGTTGAGGGACTAGGTTACCTGTGCGAAATTTGACAATGATCCATTAACATTTTACATGTATTATGTATATTTATTTGTCATATTTTATGAATTCATTTTTATTCAAACGTAATAGACTTTCTATTGTTTTTATACTTCACACAAATATACAGTATTTACAAATTTTCTTAACCTACATAGTAATAATAATAATAAATAGAAAATTAAAACAAATTTATAAAGTTTGGTTCCTGTGGACTGCCTTTAACGCTGGCAGCTTTTCCTCGCTGTATTGCGATACTTATTTGTTGAGCGAGGAAAGCGCCAGCTCTGGCGTCACCGATACTATCTAACAGGCGCCAACTTTAATAAGCGCCTGTGCACTTGAACCACAAGGCCAAAGTGTCTCTACTTCAAAGGGAACTAAAACAAAGTTGGAGTACAGACCCTTATATTTGTCATATTTTAATATCTTTAAGGTACATAATGTTGTTTGGTTTTTACCCATAATACGCATTTCACTTCAAGAATTCAGCAAAAAAGCATGTTCGAAAAAAAATTACTGAAGAGGATTTTAAAATTACCGATTCATTTATAAAGCGAGTAATATATCTATTTTATGTATTTACATCAATAATCTCGTGTCACTGCCGAAACGAAAACGTGTATGTTTATTTGATTAGGGCCTCTTTCCATACCTTACATTTATCGAGGTTTAATATCGCCCTACACTGGTTCAGTGAACATAACTTAAATAAAAGCTTGACGTACAGCTATGTTGTATTTTATGTATAAAATAGAAAGCTTATTTATTAATTAACACTTCGTTGCAAACCTAATTATAATACAGTTGGCATAATTAAATGAAAAGGAGGGCAACTGGCGGCCTTGTCGCTTTTGAGCGATCTCTTCCAAGCAATCAATGTGAGAACAAAAAAAATAGATAAGGCAAGCACAAGAAGTGCAAAAATAAAAAAACAGTGAACAGGACAATATTACAAATGCACATAGGTAATGTTTGTACAGTAGAGATTTAAAGGAAGATAGAGAAGGAGCTAAGCCAATAGACAGGAACTGAATTCCATAGCCTCACTTGAAAGACTTTAAAGGATTCGCCAACAAAGTAAGTCATGAGATGGGATTTCAAGGAAATAGTTTTCTTGCTTGCTTATATGGGGTTTTAAGGAAACATATAATTTTACGTAATTAGTGAAGTTTTTGTTAAACGTTTTATATTTTACATATTCTGACATATTTTTTTACATAAGTCAATAAACGAGGAACCAAGTTCTATATATATATATTTATTTTATAAATTTGTTGAGGGTGATTTATAATTTCATGACACGGCCATATTTGAAAAAACAGTTTTCTATGTGGATTCGATGTGACAATATAGATTATTGCCATTATTTTATTTAATTACGCCCTGAATTATATATTGATAAGTGCGTATAGTGAAGTATTTATAATCAGTGTAACCTCTCTGTACTAATTAGGTATTTTCTGACCACTACAACTGACAACTTTTTTACTTTACTAAATTTCAATGAAGGATATATCGAGGTATGAAAAAAAAATGAAAAAAAGGGTGCGTGTACTTATGTACGCGCGTAAGAAGTTATACTTCTTTGGCATTATGAAAAATAGTTTTTGATTGCATGCAAATAATTAATTACAATTAAATAATCAAAGACCGGAGTCATTATAGTCAATAAAGTTCAGTTTACATTTGAAAAATTAAATAAATAAATATTTATTATTATTCTGTTACATTAAGTGTAACATAAATTCTATTATTATTCAAATGTTGTTTTTAAATTATGTCCAATGCCGTAGCATCTTCCGTGGGCAACTTCATTCTGTTAATTTTGTGTCACGGTGCGCGCGCATCATAAAATTTCACTCTCATCAATATTTCATAACGCGCCTAAAGAAGTATAACTTCAAAAAACCTTGATAAGGAGAGTTATTGCTAGTTCTTCTTGTCCGTTCTACTTGATTTGAGAACTGACAATAAATGCATATTCAGAACTTATTTTTTTTTTAATGATGTTCATAACCACACATAGACTCTTTCGAATAGGCTGAGCTCTGCAGTATATGCAGTAAAGAAAATCCGACACTTTAATGATAAAGACACGGCTAAAATTGCTACTTTCACAGCGTTATGTCGTACGGTATTCTACTGTGGGGTGCTGCTGAAGAGGTTCAATCCATATTTGTGCTGCAGAAGCGGGCTGTTCGGGGTATTTGTTGTGTTTCTCCGAGGGAGTCGGTACGGAATAAGTTTAAGGAATTAAATAGTATGACACTATCTGGTCAATATAATATGGTCTTGAAGCCTTGTTGTATGTCCAAATAAATATAAGCGATTTTAAAACAAATGGTGACTTTCACCAATAGGTATAATACGCGAAATAGAACTAATCTGAGTGTACGACCAAGGCTCCAAAAGATAAACCACTCCTTATATGGAAATTGTATTCGTTTTTACAACAAACTCCCAAGCGAAATTAGAGAATTATCACTAAATAAATTCAAAGCCCTCGTTAAACGAAAATTAATCAATAAAGCTTTTTTAAATTTGAGGAATACTTTAATGATCCTAATCCTTGGGATTTTTTTGCTACAGTTCAAACAATTTGTATGACAATACTTGGCGATTTAAGAGTGGCGGAAAGTTTCGTGCCAGTTCTTCTTACCCGCTCTACGCCCTTGACTTGCGAACTTTAACTTCTTTCTCATAATTCATAAGTGTACTTGTTTACCTACATGAATAAAGATATTTTGAGTTTGAGTTTACATTAAAATAAAATAAATCAGTGACGCTACAACCTTTTTAGGTCTGGACCTCAGATTTCTGTATAGGTTCTTTCTTTTAATGTCCAAGCTGTTTGTGATGCAGATCTTAAATTATTAAATGTAGTTGCTCAGTAGCCAGGTTCTGCCCATGATGATACTATTTTCAATAATTCAATATGAAGAGGTAATATTAATAAAGATTATTGTCTATTGTTTTTTTTAATAACGATTATTATGCTACTTTTAGTCTGTGTTTTTACAGCTCAATGTGAAGAAGGTGTCTAGGAAATTGTTGGTTACTTGGGGATAGTGCCTATCCAAACCATACTTGCTTACAACTTTGTTGAACCCCATAACAAGACAAGAAATGAAGTCCACATTAAAACTACAAACACTATTGAAAGGTATAATAACATAAAAGTATGTATTTAGCAAACAAAATATATATTGCATATGGGAAAGGTTGTCACATAAATTTTTTATTATTTTTAGTACCTATATATGGAGTCTGGAAATGTCGCTTCCCAGTTACTATGCGATTGTCATTGTACATCATACAGGTAGCTATAATTGCTACAGCTGTACTTCACAATATATGTAGGAATTATAATATTGAGGAAGTTCCACCCGTAGTTGACATCCCCGAAGAAAGTCAAATAACTAGAGGATCACTGGGAAATAATAATAGTCAAAGTGGTATAAGACATAGACAAGTTTTAATTTCTTTTAAGTACTTATTAAATAAAATTTACATACTAATAAAAAGTGATTTTTACAAAATATGTTTTAACAAAACTAATCATACTACTACAATATTAAGAAATAAAATAATACAATACTTAACATAAGCACAATTAAAATTAGTATTAACATTTTTGTTTTAATTCTAAAGTTATACATCCCCCTTAAGCTTCTTAATTTCCAATTTTAACTTAACATTTTCTAACATAATATTCTCCAGCTTAGAATCTAAAAACTTTTTTTTTGCAATGTAATAATCTGCTATAGCAATATTTCTTACCCGTGCCCCATTGTCAGCATATTTTGTTAATCTTCCACTAACACTTCCATTCACACCAACCCCCTCACCAACACTGACTTCACCACCAACAGCAACCCCATCACCAACAGCAACCCCATCACCAACAGCGACCCCATCACCAACATCAACCCCATCACCAACAGCAACCCCATCACCAACAGCAACCTCATCACCAATATTTTCATGGGTTACATCACCACCAGAGATTGCTTTCAGTCCCTCTCCAGTGCAACCAAGCAACCTAGCTACTCGATCCAGGATTTCATCGGATGCAAAGTATTCTGGAGGTCCGCCACCCGTCTGAAAGTAATATAATAAATATATTTAAGTATAACATACTACATTGTACAAACAATGTGATTTTGTTACAATTTACCTTGATCCGTTCCATTCGTAATTGAGTAGTACGCTTTCGTGAGTTCTTCTTTAAATTTTCCCATTTTAAACGCAATTGTTGAGGCGTACGGGGACAGGTTCCCATCGAGGCATTAAAGGCGATGGCGATTCGTTCCCATTCTTGAAGCTTTAATCTGTTGCTGGCGGCGTTCATCTTCTTATTATTTATAATTTTACTTCCCTCAATTAATGAGAGAAGGCCCTTCGTCTCATCTTTGGAAAGAGCTTTACCTTTGTTCTACAAACAAATTACATAATTATAAGTGTACTATTAATTAACACACCATTATTAAATTGAAGTATTCCATAAATACTTACAGTTTCAGGCTCCATTGACAATTTAAATTAGCCTGTTGTCAGTTGTGTTGTATATCCGTTATCCGTATCGTTGACAGTTGCTAGGACGCTTCTGCACGTTCCATTTTTCAAGATTTCAACAGCTACACGATGCAAAACAAATTTCGGCTGTTAAACTATTTTACAGCTGTTACTCGCAATTTATTATGTTGTTATATAAAAATTATTATGATTTTACAAGTATAAGTCTTCAAGTAATAATATAGTTCCTCACAAATAAGAGCAATACGTAAAACGAAACCAGGTGAAAACTACCAATCCAAGGATTGAAATCAAGGATTGATTATAAAAATGCAGATTCAATCGCAAAAAATCTGGATTGGAAATAATTTAAGATTTTACATCAAGTATAGAAAGCGGTCGTAAGAGAATGCCATTTCGTGGTGTTTTTCTTTATAGACAAGTAGATGATCAGCGTTCTGTGCCTGACAGATTTCATACGGGCGAATGTTAAATGCGTAAATAGAGAGAGAAGTCCTTGGTGCTCAGCCGGGGTTCGAACTTACGACCGTGGGTAAAATTAACGCTCTCAAGTCGCGCGTACGGCGTAAGAAGTTATACTTTTTTGGCATTATTAAAAATAGTTTTTGGTTACATGCAAATAATTAATTACAGTTAAATAATCAAAGACTGGAAAAAGAGTCATTATAGTCAATAAAGGGCAGTTTACATTTGAAAAATTAAATAAATAAATATTTATTAATTCTATTATTATTCGAATGTTGTTTTTAAATTATGTCCAATGCCGTAGCATCTTCCGTGGGCAACTTAATTCTGTTAATTTTGTGTCACGGTGCTCGCGCATCGTAAAATTACACTCTCATCAATTTTTCATTACGCGCCCTATAGAAGTATAACTTCAAAAAAGAAAAGTGCGGGCGTACAAAGTACACAATATGTCATAAGTGAAACTTCTTTGGCAAACTAATTTTTAAGGCTTGTTCATATTTATTATTTATACAAATCTAAAACTATAGATTTCTGAGACTTAGAGGGAGCGAAATAAGAAGATATGGTAGAAATTTAATTGATATTAAAATATTAAAAATGTCGAAAATGATACAAATTATAAATTGAATTTTTTACATTTATTTCTTCGATAATAAAAACACGTGGTATTTTAATTTATAATTCGTCATTTGAGATTTCAATAAATGATTTGCATAAAATATAAAAACTAATATTTCATAAATTCTCTTTAAGAAATTTTTATTTTAAAAATATAATTTCTATAAGGTAAGGTCTCACTCTCTATCTCAATCGGTCTCAATCGTTCTCTCCCTTTTCTTCGACAAAAACGCTGCACATCTTCGTGACGCTAATATTATTATTATTGCGTTTCATCCGTAAATATTTGCCCTCATGCGCCTAAGGAGTTTTACTTCAAAAAGAAATGTAGCGCTACAACCCTAAGATCAAATTTATTTCATAGAATTGTATGTAAACAGAAAATTCCAAAGGTTTTCCAAATTCCGTGATTCGAACGCACGACCTCATGTATGAGCGTCACTAGTCCAACTGCTCTATATAAAAATACGCGATTTAATATTGATACATCCTTTACATATTAAACAAAATGCAAAAGATATTGAACAAAATTGACACATTAATTCACGATCAAACTATTCATAGCAATTTTTTTTTATATATTTAAAATATTTCCGGTTTCGGCCCGAAGACCATTTTTTTTATATTATGGCAATAGTTTTAGAAGACAGTTTTGAAATTTAATCAATGCTGTCATAACAGATCCATAAAAGTCTGTGGTGTGTCAATATATAACAATTACATTTTTTAGTTTTATAAATAATAGGAGCAACGGGCGGTCTTATCGCTTCGATCGATAATTTACAGGCAAGATTGCTAGTATATGTAAATAAAAATATTGCCGAGTATTGCATAGTCTAGCCGTAAATACTGGCCAATGCTACCAGCCACACCCTTGCAGCTATACATTTTCGTGAAAAAATGGCCCGTCTAGGAGCCTCTTTACACCATTGTTTCCGTACTTGCACATCTCTTGGAATAGGTTAAAACATTTTATCGAGTGTCCTTCTGATATTGTTTTTGCACTTCGGTACTTATATAATACTTGTAAGATTTTTGGCTTCTTTCATAATCTGAATGGAACTTAAAACTAAAAATATGTATGAAACTGATACGCCAATAGTAAACAAACACGGGACTTCTCATGACGTAGTAAAAGCCCGCGCAAAATGGCGGCGTTATGGCGGCTTAAATATTTAAAATTTCATTTAGAAAATTGATTTAATTTTTTAGTAATATTTTTTCCACATTATATAGCATCAATAGTCCCTATTATATCTTAAGTTTAAATAACGCGAATAGCAATCAGTTGATACATGTATTTTTATACACATTTAAAATACAATGCTAAGTAACGGTTTCTAGGCATTGATCATACCATTTGTTGTTGATAAAACCTTGTGGATTATACCTCACAATAAAACAAAAGAAGAAATAGCTGGTACTAGATATTCGATGCGTCCGCTTACATGTTTCACAGATAAAACAATAATTCACTATACAAATTATAGCGTTGAGCTACCATGGTTTGTAGCAATTTACAGTGGTATTAAATATAAGACTCGGGCGTAACTGAACTAAAAAAATCCTATCTAATTCATTAGCTTTAAAGAATAATAAAAAAAATCAATCAATTACATAAATTATCTATAATTAAAAGATTGCTCGCGCATTGTGCTCTTTAGATTCTGCTGCTTCTTGTGGTTAAGCGTGTGATTCAACCTTGAACTGGTGCGTTCGAATACTGGTGAAGAATCTTTATAGAATGGGCGAAGTTTAATATAATATTCACGCGTTGTTATATTACGATAATTCTGACGATAACAATATACTTATGTATGCGGTGTGTAAATATACGAAGAAAAACACATGTATATAACGCATATGTATTATGTTTATCTTAGTACAATAATAATAATAATTAAGTTCCTTTACCATAAAAATTGTGATGATCAGAAAGTACGCGATATTCTTGAAGACGTTATAAATGACTATAATATGACTACAAGTTATTATTTTTAATTAAAAATATAAGATAAATAGTCGTAATCATTTATTCAAATAATAAACAATTATTGTATTTGGTAATTGTTGAAAATAAATCTTCGCGAAAATTATGAGGCTTACTATTTCTCCTCTGACGTTATTTATTTTTTTAATTTCACTTAAATCGGTTCAGCCGTTTAAGCAAGAAAGCATAACAAACACAATTTAGCGATATCCGTTTATTCCATTTTTATTAATATCAAGATAGGACTTAGAATTTAGAATATAATAAAAAAATTATGACATAATATTCACTAATATTCATTTAACAAGTTGGTAAATCGAGTATGGCGGCACCACTCCGTAGTCCGTGCCACAATGATACCGTATTTCGACGAAAGCGGACGCTTACGTCACATGTAACAATAATAATTCTAGAACCAGTTTGTAGGAAAATTGTACGTTCGCCCGCACATATAACATTCCCTCTCGCTACAGAATAGTAGCTTTGTCATTATGAAATCTAAATACGTAGAAACACAGTAACGAGTACGTCTTAATTATACATATTTCAATATAATTTCAGATTATACGTCCGTGAACGTGGAGCATCGCGATAACAATGACTTCAAATATTTTGGAAAATATTTACCTTTTACCGTTGATTACGCGCAGTGTCACTAGCACGACGAGATTATCATAGTTCAAATTTGTACAATAGAATATTCACCACTACACTGTTTAAAAGCACAAAAACAGTTTTTTCGGTTTTACATCACGCGGAGTCACGAACACGGCGAAGATTGAAAACAAAATGGCGAAATTGAGTGTCGAAGGGGCTTGCGCAGTAATCGCCGTAAGTGCGAGTAGGAGATATATATGATTTGGAGCTCTTGCTCTAACATGGATTGCACCGGGTATGGGTACGGTTGGCGTCATAGTTTGCGCTCTGCTGCCCTCTGACGAGTGGCAGCATACCTAAGTCTTTCATTAATTCTTTGAAAATACAACGTAGCGGACGTAATTCGCGGTAAAAATCAATTTATCTGTCTATATTAAAGGATTTTTTCTCGCCTCTGCCTTTTAAAATTATTTTAACTGTGTCAACACAAATTTATACATCTCTTCATTTTTTTTTTAAATCAATTAATTCCATTTCAATTCAGTTTAAACGTTCATTTGCAATAATTGTTAGTTAAGCTGTCCGTTGAGCAATACGGAAAAAATATATTGATAATTGATTATTAATGGCTCTCGATAATGTGTGTATGTGTGTGTATAATTTATATCATATTTAAAATGGGATTCAGTTATATCTTAACTCTTTTTTATAAATCCCAATTTCTTCGTACGTCACTACATAATTTAACAAACTTTTACGGATATATAAGAGAATTTAATATATTATTAAATATTTTTTATGTTGTTAGAACCTATTGAAATGTTTCCATATTGGCCATCTATACCCGCGAATCTATTTGAAATATTCCGTCGCGTTATAATAATAATGTAATAAATTCGCCTTTGTCCACTACAGACGATTCACTTAAATTACCCAATCAATTTGAATTTAAAACTCGATAGTTTCACATACCACCTTTCTCTAAATTATTCAAAAGTAGGTTAAGTAGGGGACTTCACTAGCTATTTATAGATCGCGCCGTAGGTCGTACGGCTGAGAGCAGTCCCCACTCCCCGCAGTCGGCAGTAAGCACTAAAGGCTGATTTACACGTATTAAGTTGCCAAGTCTTAACTAAATTTTAACTAAATTTCAAGTGACTTAATTTTAAGTAACCGTTTACACGTAAAAATACTAAATAATTAGTTAAACACATTTATTCGCTCAAGATGGACGACCACAGAACAAAATATTATAGGATTTTCTCTTCCTGATTGGGGATTTACTGTATTGTATGCTCCAATACATGATTGTGAAGGTTCTGGGGACTCAACGTAATACGTATTTGAAGAAGGCGAAGGAGTAAAACGGCTACTATTATTCATTGGGGAAGGGGTTCTACTACTGTTCAATAATTGTTGTATACGCATATCGGACAAATAGTTTTGGATATGTTTTTGAGCTTCCAGCGCCGAAAGCAAAAGCATAGCTTTGCAATGACTCCGCCAGCTTATGCTTTTTTACTTAAATTTAACTAAATTTTGCCTGTCCAAACGTGTCAAGTGATTAGACACGCCCACCAACTTAACCGAAAAATAGACAAAATTCTATTCTACCTTGTTTAGTTGCAACTAAATTTTAACTTGCAACTTCTTACTAAATTAACTGTTTACACGGGTTAAGTTACTTAAAATTAAGTTAATATTTAGTAAATTTTTAGTCAACTTAATACGTGTAAATCGGCCATAAGCAGTTGGCAATTGCCAGTTGGCACTGTGCAGTGTGCAGTGTGACAGTGTCTGAGCGCTCGCTGGTCGTATGCTAATAGCTAGTCGCTTAATCATGCCCAATCGTTTTAAATGATATTTAACCATAATATAATATATTATGTCCTTCTTATTTCTCATACTGTTTAAATTTGTTATATTATATGAGGTACACTAAAATGTATCGCAATTTTCAACTGCGAATAAGGGCCTTAAGTGGCGCGGCGATTGATTTCATTAAATAAACTTACGGCGCATACGCCGTTTCTTATCCATCAGAGTGTAGAGATTTTTAAAATAAACATTATTTTGTAACGTAAAGTAACTTTATAATTAAAAACAGAGCTTGTAGCTTGGTTTAAAAAAGAGTTTAATATTATAAAAGTATATATAATACGAATTAATATGTAAATGTAAAATAAAAATCAAATAAAGCAATAATTGTGGTAAACCGTATATCACTTGATTTCAAAATAAAGATTCCATTTGTTCAGATTTCATCATTTGAACATCAACCAACTGCTGACATGGATCACGTGTGTTCTAAATATTAGCAGCTGAAGAGCAATTTTAATGATATTTTATTTGAATATTAATCATCTGCTGACACGGCTCACGTGTGTTCCAAATCATAACCAACAGTTCACTAGAATATTATCATGTATGTGTGAATAGGTGTAATTAGTATTTAAGATAATGTTTTATAACAATAAATCAGATTTGAATATTGCTCTGTCTTGTTCATTTCTCGCTTCCTCTCAAAGTGGCGAAGACTACTTCAAGCCCTTAATTATCGTGGTGAGCCTGCCCGGTAGCTTTGAGATAATCCCACCACCTTGAACCTTTGATCCTACCCGTAGGGCTCCGTCTGTTACCTTAGGTCTCTTGGTGCAGACATCCCGTACTTATTTATATATTCACTATTTATGTGTTAGGGTACGTCTGTAGGGCTTAGGGATCCGTAGGGTTGTTAGGTTCTTACGTCTCACCCTCTCATATAATATTTAGTCATCTAGTGCAGCTTGCTCATACATACATTACATATAATTTCAGACGCGGTTTTATATTTACAGGCGTTAGTATATTTAATTTATAATTATTAGATTGATTATATTAATGATAATGACCTTAATTATATAAGTAATAACCTTTCTGTTTCGGAGCAGTTTTTCGATCGGAAACGACTTATTTGATAGTCGCATACCTACGCTAACAGCCAATGATGCCAACTCCTACAGAATGTTTACCCTATAACCAACTTCAAATACCCCTAAGGCTGTTGTTCTACGTTCGCTTTGAGTTCAAGTAGTACAACATTTCGATCTTGGAGTATTATAGGGTTTTGATATTTCAGTTATAGCCACACTTGAAGTTAATATTTGGTTTAGTTCTAGGCTAAATATAAATTGTACAGTATATTGCGATTAAGAATAAAAAATATTGTATAAATACCTCATTAAAACTCCCCAGGGCATCTTGAAAGCCCCCAAGTTGGCATCACTGTACCGATAACGCAGCAACATTTTTGTCTAAATCTTACATGTGTGCTCATAGTGATGCAAATTCCATTAGGGTGCATTTCTATGCGTACGTACGTACATGTAGCAGACAAGGATACAGACTCTAGCTTATGTGCGTGCCTTACACGACACGAAATTCCCGAGCGATTTTACGAATAATTCCGAGTACCTAACATATAACCAAACATGTTCACGTTTGGATTATTTATAAAAGATGCATAATTTTAAATGTTTTCATGAAATACATAAACTACACGCTAATAACGTACTAATTTATCATATAATTTTATAATAATAGATCGTCATTTTCAGTTTTTCTTGCAGTTCAGTTAGCCTTGATTTATTCAAATCCAATATGGGAGGTGTACACTTAAATTAAAATGCGTCACGATTCATTTATGTTAAGATAAAAAAAAATATCTCGATAGGGCGTTAATGTCCGCTATTGATAAGTTCATAAAACCTTAAATCAGTCGGATGACGGGTATCTTATCAGTAACAACCAAGAAAAACTTTATAGTGCTAATTTTAACCTCTATGAAAATTTTAAAAGTATATATTTTTTAATTTTTACCTACCGTCAAAAGACTGTGCGGAAATACTCCAAAAAGTTAGACTATCCTTTTAAAAAGAAACAATTGATAATAAAATTGTATTAAGATGACTGAAAAGAAAACGAATGACCTTCAGGGCGTGTATAAAACTTTTATTAAATGCTTCACTTTAAATATATCTTATCAATATACGTTTATATAACAATGTCAGGATAAATATGTTATACGCCAAAAATAGATTATATTTATAATAGATTTTCTTTAAATTTAAATATCGCGTCATTAAAAAATCTTTTTCGACACAATTTATTAAATACATTCTGATTCAAGTGTATAAACACGTTAACTGTATTATAAACTGCAACTATATTTTTGACCAGTTCTATTAGAGAGAAAAAATATTAGGTGGACTTGAAAGTTCGACTAACAGAAAAGACTTCTTAATCACCAATATTGACCCTTATTTTGAAATCTAAATCAGTTGTATCGCAATATTTTAATAAGCACCATTCGTCCCTCAGATTATGTTTACGCTGTGGTAAAAAGATAGTTCTTTAGTTAAAACGGTGCAATTAAACTGATTTAGTTTTTATTGGGCTTGCATTGCTTTCAGTTTATGATCAGCATATGAGCTGTTTGAAATACTGGACAATAGCTTTAACTTTTTCTAACTCTTCCTGAATTGTGGCCAGGCTATGAAAAATGACCAGATAATATCGTGAACACGAAAAGTGACGCCACGTCGTTGAGCGTACACCTGCTAATATATAAGCTGCATTGTCAGTAATGACAGCAGTAATTTTATTATTCACACTTCTGTCTGTAGAAAATTCAGTAAATTTTCTTTTGTTTTCCGCTCATGGAATTCAGGACATCCCAATAAAAGGGATTTAAGTTGTGTTTTTTCATCGATGAAATGTGCTGTGAGTGATACGAAACTCACATTATTCATTGATGTCCAGCCGTCTGTCGTTAAGCAGATAGCTTCAGCAGATGATAATTGAAGTAAAACTTTTTCTTTGGTTGTTTGATAGAATTTTGGTATAAGACTATTGGATATAGTTTTGCGAGTGGGTATTGAATAAGATGGCAGTATTATTTTAAATATGTTTTTAAATTTGTCTTCTGCAATGGAAAATGCTTGAAAGCCTTTCACAATAAATTTGACAATTTGCTAATCCAGTTGTTTTGCTTTATAAACAGGTAATGGTTTTAAAGACTTTGTCAATGCATCCATACAAGTCCGTACAGGCGCCGTAATTTTTTCACGTGCCTATTTAAATTTCCATTTTCCAGTAGCACCACCACTAAAAGAAATTACTTTAGAGCAGTGCTTGCATTTCGCTTTTTGATTATGTTCGGTGAGAAATGTTGCCAAATATAACTTTTAATATTGTTCTCCAAATCACTCGTAGCTGGTTATTTTCGTCTAGTCTAGTAGTAGGTATACACAATAGATGTGATCCTAGGATCTGCAGGATTGCTAAGAACGGGCTTCTTTATGATTAATCTATTTATATTGATATCTCCATGTCATCTGTAAGTAGAATATAATAACATCAAGGACTTGGCAAATAATAACAACGAAATGACGATTAAGTCAGTATATAATAAATACTCTTTATCCATAAATCCCTTTTGTAGTCTCTGAAAATTCTGCAACATAAACTCTATTTTTACAAACAATAGTTCATATTTTTTTAGTATTCTTATTATACATCTTACTTACATGTAAATAATAGGTAAGTCATGCAAGATTTGTCGTAAGTTGTTTCGATTTTTTTGAACCAGATTAAGTGGGCCGTGAGGTATTCTGAAAAAAAAACGTATTTAAAGAGTCTTCTTTTGTTTTTATATACTGTTGCTTAGTTGGTAATAAACTAAAACCAACCATATTATACTAAGCTATTATTTCAGTATGTGACTTACATAATATGTAAAAGTTCGCTCACAACAATCTCAACACTGAAAAACCTTTTCACACATAATAACTCTAAATCTGATATACATATTTGTTTTATCTATGTTAACTATACTGATTTCAATATTATACCATGATAAACACCGTTTTAGTAGCCAGTTTCAGTTAATTTAACCAAATTTTTGACTGTAACTACTGTGCAAATAATACCTCCCAAGCCGTCTTTAGTTAGATAATCATAACATATGATAGGATACTTATCAAATGTTATGTATTTATATTTCTTACACTTCAATTAAAATTTTACCCATGGCAATGCCTTATTATAACAAACTCCATAGTAACTAAAAATTTTAGGTATAAAGTTTATGTTTTCATTGAAATAATTTATGGAATATGTACTCAAAACCATTTCTTTAAAAAAAATTATTGAAATTAAAAGAAATTTTGGGCATTGGCAGTTGGATTTGCAATTAATTCAACAATTCCAATGATAGATAATTGAAGTATGGATTGATACAGTGAGGTATGTAAAAATAGTCTTAGCTTTTGTTTTTTAATTTATTAACCTAAACTGAAAAAAAACTACAGTTAAATTTAGTCAGTTCTTTTTTGTAGCTTTTGCAGTAGCTAAAACAACTTTTATTTTTGTAGTGTTATCTCTAAACAAGTTAGAGAATTTATAATTAGAAATCTAATTTTTTTTTAAAAACAGAACATTTTAACATAGAATTAAAGTACACAATTGAATTAGGTAGATCTTAAATAAAAAAATAATAAGTAAAAAGTGGAATTTATAAATGAAGATGTTTTCTATTTATCAGTTTTTAGGAATCCAAACCCATAACTTAATTAAACATTACTGTGGTACTAAATTCTCTGTATAAAATGGTAGCAATGGTTGTCTTGAAACAGGAGCAGTTATGTATGTAATTTGAATTAGTAACATAGCTGATAGATTAATATAACAACAGAAAGCTGGCGGTGGAACTCATGTGTTACAAATTTTCATATAATTTCTGAGATAACATTAAAATGGTATAATGTTATGAGTCTTACCTGAGAATCATTAGATGTACAAGTATCCTTATTTAAATTTCAAAATGAGGGACCTGCCTCATTAAATTTCCTAGTTGAAAGCATTTATTCAGTGTCTTAGTGAATATTCCAAAAAAATTTTGTGGATGTTGGTGGTTTTTCAAAAAGTGTTTGTAGTAGCTTTCCTGTTGGGTTTTTAAGTATTGGTTATCTGAATGCCTTTGGACATTTACTTGGATATGGGGATAATTGTATTTCATGCATATTTATCTGAATATTTTATATAATTCTAAATTGACTTAATTTAGAATTAAGAAACCTTAGATGTTATTTAACCAAGGTTCTTTAAAAACTTACTGATGAATTAAGGCGCCGCTGGTCCCATTATGTCTCCTTTGTTAAAGTTTTATGATTGCGGAACATTTCTGATAGCATAGTAAAAATTTCTTCATATGAACCATCAGTCTCATCAAATAACATTACAATATGTGCATTTCGTATCGCTTGAAATCTTTTTCGCTTTCGTATTGCGCTTTCTAACTAATCATAAAATAATAAAAATAAATTTATATTGTTTGACTTAATTAAGACTACGATTATTGTTAATAATCTTTAGTCTCTTCTAAAATTCTAAGTTATGACTTATGACCCTATGGCCTATAAAACGGCAATACGCTTTAAAAAATCGCCCACTTTTGTATATAGACGATAACTCTAAATTTGCATTATTTTTATAATAATGCAAATTAGAGTAGTGTAATTGTCACGTCAATCAAAAAAAAAAATTACATTGAAATATCAAAACTTTGAGTATTAAGCCAGAATCTGGCTTAATACTCAAAGTATCAAAAAGACTGTCGAACATACACAAAAACACCACCACAGTGTAACCACAGATTGAATACAAACATTCATTCACGTTGACTTCAATGCTACCTCAAGTATAATGAGACGCATGTGCATTCTTAATTAAACAAAAACTAAATAACAACTTTAAATGAATTTATAGAGCTTAAAATACTAATTGTTTTAGAATTTCTAGACGATGGGGAGCGCATTAGGAAAATTATGTTCAACAACCAAAGTTGCAGCTGTTGGTTCAGTTCTCGATCGAGTGATATCTCAACCAAGCACTGAAGATCACACAGTTTTGTACAAACTAGCTGATTATAAAAAGGCAGGTACTTTTTTTACGTGTGCGAGATGGTTAACTGTTATTTATTTAATTTCAAAGTCATTATTTTTATAAACAATATTACAGCAACCTATACTATAATATTGAGGGCTGATATGGCTAAAACATGTCTGTGTCTGTTTTACTTTATTATTTTATACACCTTTTGTGCTTGAAAAGTGATAACAAATGAGAATTTCAAATGAATTATAATTTATAAAACTTTATTTATCGCTTGTGCGTTTATCAATTTATAGCATTTTCTTATTTAGTTCTTGTTTTATACCGCGTAAGTATCTCGCACAAAAATACATAATTTATGTATATACATATATTTATAGTAATACATATTTTATAAATTATTTAAATTTCATTTATTATAATAATTAAGTAATGGGTATTCTCACTCATCAAATACTACGATCAATCTCTTATCTTCTATAAACAAAATAAATCAAAATATTCGTACGCAAAACAAGGGCAAGAAATTTTTTGTCCTTTTTCACTACATTTAATTTTTAATTTATTAAATTAGGGCGGTTAATTTAAATATGATACTTCAAGTAGTGTAATGTAATAACTTGAGTAAATTTATTAAGTAAAAAATGGTTTCTATTTTCCGAGGCTAGATTGATATAATGTTAATTAAAAATCAATGTTTCATATTATAGGTGGTATTTTACTAGAAACATATGCAAAGGGCGGCATGGTAGCTGCAGAAAAACTGATCCGTGAGGAGTTCTCTGGCTATATGTACGCTGCTGGACGGGGTAGAGTCATAAATCGGGCGGAATACCTTCGGTGGAAATTCAGAGAACAGGAGCAGGTTTACATTATTAGTTAAACAAACGTAGAAAAATGTTATGGCATGATATGTCATTTGTCAGCCCGTTTTTTACCCGCGAACTCAACCTATAGATTACAGTCAGCCATTTTATTAGTAACATGACAGATGACAACTTGTTCCAGGTAGTGCTACCAATAGAAGCCTCTCTTTCGCCTCACGATCCTTTAGCGAAGTGGGAGGATCACACAGCCTGTTGGCAAATGAGCTATCGGGGTGCACTCGGAGAATCTCTTTTACATGTACTCATTATTTGTGATACTAAGGTAAATTCGAACATCGAGATTCTGGTACATAGATAATATTGTGTGTGGATCTATCTAGGGTATATTAATCTTATTCTAGGATAAATCTAATTTCTGATAAACGTCATTGATTAATAGTTACGACTTACTTAATTTTCTTAAAAGTGAATTTAGCTTCCGATTTGCGGCTAAAAGCATGACGTCATATCTTAAAAAAAGATTTTGTTTCCTCGTAATTATTATATTTTTACAGTTATTACAAATACGATAGCTCTACACAATAACGCATACACCGACATTTATACAACAACAAAAAAACCCACAAGAAATGACAATGTACACATATGAACGTCAATAATAAAAAAAACTAAATGCTTAACAGTAACTAATTGCACTTAAATTTATTTCACTAGTCCTCAAATCAAGGGCGTAGAACTAACGTTTTTAGAAAGAACTGGTAACTAACTCGCTACCCATATTTATTGCCAATTTTATTTGAAAGTAGCTGTAACCGTAACACCATGCACCACATCTTAAAGCAATTCACAGGACTTTGACTGACTAGGGAGGTCTCGATCAGAATTCTATGTACAATAGCTAAACAATTAGAGTTTTTTGATTTTTTTAAATTTTGAATTAACTTATAAAAAACAATTATATAAAAAACATTCTTACTGTGGGGATAACACGCATACAATCCTTGACATCAGACACTGGGGGCTTCGGGCCAGTTAGTTCTTACACTACCACTGATCCTCCCTTTAGTTTAAACAACACTGCACCATCCATCTACCACATTGGATGGATGTGGATATAGAAAAATATTTTTTCAATTCGAACCAGTAGCGTTTTTTTAAAAGTATACTCCTCACTCAAAGGCCGGCAATCCACCCACTTACACTTGGTGTCCATGGGATGACTGCTGACTGAAAAATAAGACAGAGGGAAACGGGCAGGAGACTTACTTGATGTTAAGCTCATAGGCACTCTCAATGCCAGAGTGCTCGCTAGTACGTTACTGGCCTTTTACTTAAGGGTGATCAACGATACCAAATATTGTACATACATAAAAATAAAAAATAAATTAGTGGTGCTACAATCGTTTTAGGTCTGGGGCTCAGATTTCGGAATCTGTTTCATGATCATTTGTTAATCTAATAGGCAAGTAGGTGATCAGCCTTCTGTGCCTGAGGCCGGATTCCTCACGATGTTTTCCTTCACCGTTCGATCGAATGTTAAATGCGCACACAGAAAGAAAGTCCATTTGTGCACAGCTGGGGGTATTGTACCTACCTACAAACATAAGCAAAAATCATTATAATCATGAACCATAGTAAAATGTTTTATTTTAGATACATACACGATTGGCAAGGACATTAGTGAAATGTTTTCCGAAACTGTCACTCGATGTTGTGGAAGGTGAAGAATATTTAGGTAATTTTATTTTATTTAATACATGTTGCATTAAAAATAAGTTATTATAAAGGAAAAGCAATCCATAAGCCAACGTCAGAGTGGAAAAAGATACTATCGTGAAAAGTGCGCAACTAGATATACAAAAATAAAATTAAACCAAACTTATTCAGGCATACAAATTGTTTAAAATACAATTGAAAAGAACAATTCAATACTTCGATTTTGTTCCCTTTGGAGTAGACTTTTGGGCCGTGGGGTTCAAGTGTACAGGCGCTAATTAAAGATTTAAGTTGGCGCCTAGTAGATAGTACCGGTGACCCTAGAGCTGGCGCTTTCCTGGCTCAACGAATAAGTATTGCAATACAGCAAGGAAATGCTGCTAGCGTTAAAGGTACACTGCCACAGGGACCAAACTTTTAAATTTGTTTTAATTTTCTTTGTAGGTTAAGAAAATTGTTAATTCAAATTATACGTATGTAAAATGAAAGAACAATTAATATACTGTAAATTGTCAAATTAGAAATGTATCTAACCTAAATATTATGATTATGTGTGTGGTTTTATAATTATTTGCACAAGAATTTCTCTAAAATAAAATATGTTTATTATGGAACATAAGATGCAGGTATCACTTATTCCACGTCAATAAATTTGAATCTGTAGCCTGTAGGCATCCCTACTCATCGGCAAAGAAGACAGAGGGTCTGACCATAATGGCACTTGAAACGTCGAATTATGGAATAAATTCTTTTAATTCGTATTGGATAATTTCTAATCTACTTATACCATTAAAAAGTTATTTTCAATGTCGTACTCGTAGAGAACCCTAAAGAACTGTCTAGCTTTCTTGTAGAATGGTCCAGAACTTTTACCCTGCCTGCTGACAAGCTCAGTAATATTATTGCGTATTAAAAGTGATTTTGAAAGTGGATTTTTATAGAGATACTAGCTGCCCCCGCGAACTTCGTTACTCCTTAATGTGATTTTACATAGCCTACCTTTTCAGTACATACCAACATGGATCATTTTGCTGAAAACTTTTTAGGTTTTTCTGTGAATTTTTCTCTATATTTAAACCTCAGAGTTCAAGGCATAAGATATTAATTAAAAAACAAAAAATAGGGGTTGATCGTAAATAAAATAAAGGGTGAAAATTAAGGGTTGTGTGTATTTTTGTATTTGGTATCATAAAAAAATTTGTTTTAAAAATTACTTAGGGGTTTGAAAGATTGATAGTAGCCGATTCTCAGACTTACTGAATATGAATAATAAAAATTGTAAGTATCAATCCAGCCTTTTCGGAGGAGTATGGGAACGAACATTGTGAACCGAGAATTTTATATAAAAGATAAGGTTGGTTAGACTTTTGGAAGAAATATTTTAATTAAACAAAGTTTAGAAACATCTTTCTCTTCATATTTCTAGGCGCCAGTTCGCTTCATCTTGCAATTGCTTATAGCAATAACGAGTTGGTGCAAGACCTCGTGGAGGCCGGAGCGGATGTCAACCAACGAGCTATTGGTGAGATTTCAGTTAATATAAATAGATATTTAACCTCTTTTTTATAAATATATTTCCTTCTTTTGGTTTAGTTTGTAAGTGTGTGAGAAACTCAACCGCGAAATTTTTCTATCAGGGGTTGTCCGTTCGTCGTCATATTCTTTATCATTTAAAATTGTAATTTTGATATACTGCATAACAATTGGTCCACAGGCAGTTTCTTCCTACCACGAGACCAACAGCGGATACCACCTTCTCGTCAAACCAACTACGAAGGTCTAGCATACCTTGGCGAGTACCCGTTGGCTTGGGCAGCTTGTTGCGCCAACGAGGCTGTCTACAATCTACTTTTGGACTCGGACGCTGATCCAGATGCCCAAGATTCCTTTGGGAATATGATCCTTCATATGGTCGTCGTTTGCGATAAATTGGTGAGTGTTAATTAAATACGTCATCACTTTCTATAGGGAAAGGCAGCGTGTCACGAAATTATCTTTTTATAAGGTGTTGTTTACGTCACCAGGAGTTTTCTCGGTTTGATTCACGACGAAACATAGTTTGGACATGGAAAGCACTGGAGTAGTTACACCTTTAAATGATCCTTGGGATTGATTTGCTCCAGTTCAATCAATTTGTATGACTTAAAACATGGTGATTAAAAGGGTGGTGGAGAGTTTCTTGCCAGTTCTTCTTGCCCGCTCTACGCCAAGGGCGTAGTGGTTATAAATGTAAATTTACAATCAATTTAACTAACATCTTTTCTGTTGACGTTCATAAGTGAACTTGGTTACCTATATGAAAAAAGTTATTTTGAGTTGGAGTTTAAATGTCAATTATTTAAAATAATGTCACGCTAAATGCTTCAGGACATGTTCGGCTACGCCCTTCGTCACCCAAAGGTACCGGCGAGTAATGGGAGACAGAACGATGCGGGTTTCACTCCTCTTACCCTGGCCTGCCAACTGGGTAGAGCCTCCGTGTTTAGGGAAATGCTGGAACTGTCTTCCAGAGAATTCTGGAGATACTCAAATATAACCTGCTCTGCGTATCCATTAAACGCGTTGGATACTTTATTGCCGGATGGACGGACAAGTAACTATTTTGTTTTTAACTGTTGGATTTTAAGGCATTCATCCTCTGAATCATCCTCAAGAGTATCTGCAAGAATAACCCACTTCAGATCAGCCTTCTACCCGATTGCCTCCTATTTCATAAAAAAACATGGTAGGCTCTCTTCTATCTTAAAGGTTGAAGTCGAATTGGTTCGGAAATACTTCTCTACCTTACTCCTGTTGCAATTTATAGGAGCCTTGTAGGACACAACTCATGCATGAAGCGAGTTCTTGCAATAAAGAAGAGATATACGCGACATCGACTAATTGATAGGTTAAAGGGAGAAATAAATGACATAAAATACGGGGCTGATGGTCCTTGGCAATGGTTATAACAGTAATTTTATTGTAATATGGGGTTCAGATATTTTTCATAGATTTTTTGTTTTACAGATTGGAATTCAGCCCTATTCATAATTCTAAATGGTACAAAACAAGAACATCTGAACATGTTAGATGGAGGGATCATACAAAGACTCCTTGAAGAGAAATGGAAAACATTTGCAAGGGTAAACTCTTCTTTAACCCGCCTCTAGAACTTACACCGGCACTCGCGTGTAGAGAATTTTTCTCACGTTTATAAATGTCATTAAACGCAGGTTTTACTAAGTAATATTTTTACTATTTTTATTTTTGACTTTTCAAAACTTTGTCTACATTAATCTTTTTTATTTTAATTAAAACATCCATATTATCTTGATGACCGGTTAAAAAAGAAATTAGCTGTAGATTGCAAAAATGTAATATAATTAAAATAATTTTTGAACCAGCTTTTAGAAGAAGAAAAGTTATTGTCGTTGATATGTCGATCAAACATTGTATAGAAAAACTAGCTGCCCCCGCGAACTTCGTTTCTCCTTAATGCCTAGCCTACCTTTTTAGTACATACCAACATGGAACATTTTGCTATACCCCAGAGATTGTTCGGTTTTCCGGAATGAAAACTTTTTAGGTTTTTCTGTGATTTTTCTCTATGTAAATCTCAGAGTTCAAGTTATAAGTTCTTAAATAACAAATAAAAAATAGGCGAAAATTAAGGGTTCTATATATTTTTGTATGCTTTATCATAAAAAAAATGATAATTAAAAAGTTTTGGGGTGGACATCCCTTATCACTTAGGTGTTTGAAAGATAGATAGTAGCCGATTCTCAGACTTACTGAATTTGCATAAAAAATTTCATAAGAATTGGTCTAGCCGTTTTGGAGGAGTATTGTGACACGAGAATTTTATATATTAGAGTAAACATTTCCACGTCGAAAAAAATTTTTTTTCGGTAAACGCCAGTAAAAAAAGTATGATCAGTTTATTAAAATATACTCTACTTTTTGTTTTTGCAATGCAAAAATAAGTTTGTATTCGTAAATATTTATATACATAAAAAAAAAAACTTTTTTCAGAAAAAGTTTCTTAAACGTCTCATGATACTAATGTTGCACCTGCTACTTCTATCTGTATCGGTCTACCTCCGCCACAGTAGCGTCGAAGCTGACTCCTACCCTGACTGGGGTCTGGAAGTCACAGACGCTAGAAGTGGTATACGACTTGCCTGTGAATTGGGAACGATATTGAGTACGTTATGCTATATAATACTGCAGCAGGGAGATGAGATCAAGAACCAGGGAGTCATAGCGTATTTCAAGCAATTGGTAAGAGTATGGTGGCCAAATCGTGGAATTATCAGTGTGTAAAGTATTTACAACGAATTCAGACGTAGGATAGAAGCCAACACCATAAGGATTGCGTGTGCCGATTCCAAGTGAGGTCTGCCCCCAGTTTAGTTCAAAGTCGGCGGCGCTGGCGTCGTTCTCTCTTGCTCTCGTAGTTATGATACAAGGGGGGGGGACGTCCATCTCTCTCGCTCTTGTAGTTAAGATACACTAGGGGAACACCAGCCATGCCACCACTCGGCAATTTGGGTCGCAGAAAGTTTATCTTCAGAGGGCCCATAAGAACTGTGCTTCTATCCTACGTCTGAATTCGTTGGTATGAATAGACACAATTCAATTTCGCCTCGGTTGGCGAAACTGAATTGTGTCATGGTTTTTTTTCACTAATTTAAAACAGATGACTCCGATATACGTATGCCATAACTAAAATAACAGATGACGCCGATTATTTTTTGGTTTTGATTCGCTTTTGAGAATTACTGACATGGCTTAAGAAGTGAAAGGCAACTTTTTTGCAACCATTGTTGTAAATTTGAGTTGTAGTTGACTGTCGGCCGTTTTCTATACTCGATCTATAATCTAGAATTATTCAGATTGTCGCAAATTTAGACTGATAAATGTCAAAATTCGATCTTTCGAATTCAAAGATACTTTACAAAAACGATCCATCGATCGGTTATTGAAAAGTATATTTATGAGAAGTGGATTGAAATATCAATCTCTAGTAGTAAACATTGGATTGGGATTGAACTCATTGAGTGTAGAAAGCGGCCGTGTACCGTTTGATGCAGCTACAAAAAATTTATATGCCTAAATTATTACGATTTGTCTTACATATTTATTCTACGCTTTCATGAGCCCAAAATATGGTCAAGTGAAATAATTCGTCAAAACGCTTAGGAAATCTGCTGATTTGTTTCCTAATAGAAACTTACCTAGTTCTTTTTACAAATATAGGTTGCAACATAGGCTAAATGTCATAATAATATAGATTCGTATGCTTATTTCCATTACATATATACATACATACAAGTTTAATAGCCGTTATTAGGTCATATCTGACCCAAAGTATCTTTGTATATATGTTTGTGTTACTAAACCTAATTTATAAAAGCTTAAAGTCGCGTGTTTTAACAGTGAAGCAATGGTCACCGTTTGTATATTTCAGATACACGAACCGGCAAAATTTATTTTCCTTGCATCAAATTTGTTACTCCTAGCATGTATTCCAGCTCGGTTCAGTAGACAAACAATGTTAGAAGAGGCGATACTAATATTTGTGCTACCAGGGTCCTGGTTTCTACTTATGTTCTTTGCAGGGTGAGTTAATTGTATACAAATGAACACAATTAAAAAACAAACATACTTTAAGATTCGTATCAAAAATATAATTTTTATGTAGTAATTATAATTTTTTAAATTAATTAATTTATAAAATAATCTTCAAACCTCGTCCCAATTATTGTTATATATAATTATAGATCACTGAACCCGACCGTAATGGTTCGGTGACCCTAGACGTAACCCATGGCAACGAGTAGCGTCGTTTCTTGGCGGCCATTTTGTCGGTCATTCGCCCTTAAAACAGCCAGTACAACAGTGAAACAATTTTAATACCTGGACTTTGCAATACAAAGACAAATTTATCCTAATTTTATATTTAAGATTAAGCATAATTCAAAAGTTATATTTTATTATGAATGTATATAATATTTTAGTATTAGCAGCCTGAAAATAATAAACTCTTTCCTCCGACTTTGATTTTGTTCCCTTTGGAGTAGGGACTCTTGGGCCGTCGGGTTCACATATATAATACTGCAGCAGGGGGATGAGATCAAGAACCAGGGAGTTATAGCTTATTTCAAGCAATTGGTAAGAGTGTGGTGGCCAAATCGTGGAATTAAAGCAAAGTATGAGCTCAGTAATGAAACCAATAGACACAATTCTATATCACCAGCCAGGGATGTTTCTTTTTTCACTACTTGGAAACATATGACGCGTATACGTATGTTATAGCTAATACAAATTGTAGGTGACGCAATTTGCATATAACGTGCAATGACTGATAAATTACGATGAATGACGATTACTAGATCTCTACAACTTACATGCCCAAAAAAACTCAGAATAAGTTGGTAACAAAGTGTCGAAAGAGGTTTTTTACCTGTAACCTTCTTAGTGTGGTGACACCACATAGTTAGCCGTAGGTAGGTAGGTACACACGTTTGTTTTCACTTTTGGAGTTGTGAACATATTAATTTATCTTATAGACACGACACTTCAATAGGTAGAGCGATTCTTAAGTCAATTTCTGCCCACTGAAGTATTTCCGAACCAATTCGACTTAGGGTCTTTCAAGAAAAGAGCGTACCAATTCTTAAAAGGCCGGCAGCGCGCTTGCGAGCCTTCTGGCAGTGCGAGTGTCTATGGGGGGCGGTATCACTTAACATCAGGTGAGCCTCCTGCCCGTCTGCCTCATGTAACATAAAAAAAAGTATATCTAAATAAACAAATAAATAAATCTTGTTGCAGAGCCGTAAAATTGACGGGTCCTTTCGTGACAATGATATATAGTATGATCACTGGAGACATGTTCACGTTTGGTATTATATATTGCATTATTCTGTTTGGATTCTCGCAATCGTTTTTCTTTTTGTATAAAGGTACTTTCTCATATTCTGTATTGATATTAAATGAAAAAAATATTCTAATATTGGTGACCTTTTAGGATTTCCAAATGTTCAGTCAACGCTGTACTCAAGTTACCCCAGCACTTGGATGGCTCTATTCCAAATAACCCTGGGAGATTATAGTGTAAGTATAAGTTTATTTTATGTTATATGTAAAAAATATGCAAACCTAATAAACATAAAAATATTATAATAATAATCACAATATATAACTATTTATAATTAAAATTAATAAATAGAATATGAAAACAAATTTAAAAAGTTTGGTTCCTGTGGTAGTGTACCTTTAACGCTGGCAGCATTCCCTTGCTGTATTGCGATACTTATTCGAACTCTCAGAGCGGTTTACGCTGTTAAGGAGGGAGCTTGTAGTTTTATTATTGTTTATCAGAATGCCAAATCGAAAAATGAATGCTTTACGACAGATTTGAACGCGATCGCCGCTGCGAAAACCCCTGTGAGAGTTCGAAAAGTGAGTTACAGAATCGCAAGGCTAATCATCGTGTCTTTGTCATGCTTGTGAAGTCTAATATGTGTGATGTCGTGGGGTTCTTCTTGCCGTGGTGGAGTTATACGTCGTGGCGTCGTGGTGTGATTCGTCGTGCCGCGGTCCCCCTCCAATTAGACAACCAACTAACTTTGTTGACCCCTCCATATGTTATCAGTACTCCGAGCTGGGGCAGACAATCTACCCAAATCTATCAAAGACGGTCTTCGCTGTGTTCATGGTGTTTGTGCCGATTCTACTCCTTAACATGCTGATCGCCATGATGGGAAATACTTATGCACACGTGATAGAACAGTCGGAGAAGGAGTGGGTGAAACAGGTAACCAAATATATATGAGAGGAGATTCTGCATCATAGATTATGTTTTACGTGTTTAATGTAAAAGATACCGCCATTAAAAGTATCTTACGTTAGCTTTGTACGTTTGGGTAAACGCTATAATCTTAGGAGACATTAAAAGTTGATATTAGTTTTGCGTTGAATAGGTACTAAGTGTATGTCTTACATTTCCTTATATATAAGTTCTAAAACATACACGATGCATAATAAGTACAAGAAAATTTGACATCACAAATTTTATACACATACACATCATTTTTTTTTTTTGCGAACTAGCGAACTGTGGAAACGACTCCCGGTGGGGGTCTTCCCTCAGAGATACGACCTCCAAATGTTTAAAAATCGAGTGTACTCCTCCATCAAAGGCCGGCAACGCACCCACTAAAAATGGGTGTCTATGGGCTGCGAAGACTGCCCTTTTTGGTCGTCCCGCAAGCTCGTTTGCCCCTCTTATTATATAAAAAAAAACACATCAATTATAGAACATAATCAAGGGAAAAAATTAAACAAGGAACCACAACATAAAAATAGTAAATAATAAGCAGGAGGCTCAGCTGATGTTAATTGCCCATGGACACACACGGCCAGAATGATCGCAAGTGCGTTGCCGGCCTTTCAAGAATTGGTACGCTCTTTTCTTGAAGGAACCTAAGTCGAATTGGTTCGGAGATACTTCAGTGGGCAGCAAAAACTGCCTTAGATAACGATCAGTTGTGGAACGATAAAACGTTGATGATTTAAAATAATAACATATTTTAAGTTAGTTTTAGTTAGTTTTTTAGTTTGGAACTCCCCATCTTGAGTTACAAATCCGCATTGAAAGCACGAATTAGAAATTGCTATAAAAATTTTACCCCGGACAGGATTTTATAATTACATCGTAAACGCATGTGTATGTTATATCCCCAGTGGGCAAAAATAGTTGTATCCCTAGAGCGGTCCGTAGCCCAGGAAGATGCTCATAAATACCTTCAGGAGTACTCAATTGGACTGGGACCTTCAGATGACCCAAGGTACGAGCAGAGAGGGGTCATGGTAATCAAGAGTAAGGCTAAAACCAGAGCTAAGCAACGAAAGGGCGCTCTTGCAAATTGGAAGGTAACATATACTTTTGTAAATATATCTGAGAATAAAATCCGTTAGATTTTTGAAGTGAAACTTCTTTAGGCGCATGAGGGTAAATTTTTTTACGGTCACGATGATGTGCAGCGTTTTTTTTCGAAGAAAACCCTTTTCTTCCCCTTTCAAAGAGAGCGATTGAGACCGATTAAGAGAGAATGAGAAGGGCGAATTACCTTATAGAAATTCTTCCTTATTTAAATGCCACCACGTGTTTTTATCATCGAAGAAATATATATACATATTAAGATTCTCATGTAAATAAAACACAATTTTTGTAATGAGGTTCTATAAACATTAAACATTCTATAATATAATATCATTGCGTTCTAGCGGGTAGGTAAAGTGACGATAGCGGAGTTAAGAAAACGTGGTATCACCGGTGAGGAACTCCGAAGGCTAATGTGGGGTCGTGTCTCTATCTCTACACCTACTAAGCAAAAGACCACGTAAGTTGTTCAGTACAACCACTTGAAACCCACCATACAGAGTAGAAGTAGGAACAAAGGTTAGGGATGTATAAATAATAATTTTCACAATTCTGCATAATTAATTAGTAAAAAAAGGTGTTTTAGATTCCCTAGGGATGGGCAGCTGCATCTACCTGGGACCCTGGCGACACCCTTGCTTACCTGGCCCTTAAAAAACAGAAACAAATTTGAGGCTATTTATATAATATGTTACTAGCTGACCCGGCAAACGTAGTTTTGCCATGTATATAATATTCAAGGAAACATTTTTTCAGTTCAATAAAAATGACGATCTTCTATAATAAAAACATGGGGGTTGTATGTATTTTTGTATACTGTATCATAAAAAAAAATCTAAAAATAAAATTTGGGGTGGACACCCCTTATCTCTTAGGGGTTTGAAAGATAGATAGTAGCCGATTCTCATACTTACTGAATATGTATAAAAAAAATCATAAGAATCGGTCGAGCCGTTTCGGAGGAGTATGGGAACGAACATTGTGGCACGAGAATTTTATATATTAGATATTGGTTTTTATAGTGTACCACCACCGGAAGTGGTACAAGAGGCAGCGGGGGTTGGAGGCGTAGCGCTTTCTTCGGCGTACTCTGCTATGGCCTTTGCGCAAGACCTTGATTTGACTAACACTGGTAAAATTGATTGATCTTCATATAGTTTTCAATTCATGTATTTCTATATTGCAAAAAAAAATCAGTGGCGCTACAACCTCTTTTAGGTATGGGCCTCAGATTTCTGAATCTGTTACATATTCATTTTTGAATCTAATAGGCAAGTAGGTGATCAGCCTCCTGTGCCTGGGACACGCTGTCGATTTTTTGGGTCTAAGACATGTCGGTTTCCTCACGATGTTTTCCTTCACCGTTCGAGCAAATGTTAAATGCTCACATAGAAAGAAAGTCCATTGGTGCACAGCCGGGGATCGAACATACGACCTTAGGTATGAGAGTCGCACGCTTAAACCACTAGGCCAACACTGCTCAATTCTAATTCAATTCTATCTCGCGGGGTCTACCTATAACGCCGTAATAACAATATCTATTCTTAATTTAAATTTATCAGCCTTTCGTAACTTAGATCCTGGGATCGGTCCCCGGCGAAATAATAATCTCGGATACAATAACTGATCGAGGACTCAGAAATGTGAATGCCAAAAGTAGTCACGAAATATTATATCTAAGCTATTAGCTAAAAAAAATAGGTGCGGAGGCAATGCAACAGCCCCCGGACATCTTGGTGAATGGACTCCAGAAACAAAGCAAGGCAACAACCCAAATCTATCAAACTCAACCGAAAGTAGACGCAAATCTGCCAACAGCACCTAATAATCAGAACTACCTGGGCATTGATCTTCAAGCTGAATTCTTGAAGACTCAAGAGATCAAAAGTCCACGTAAGTAAATATACCTAATAAAAAAATAGATGTAGAATTGTAAACCTCACTTTTCTGAAGTCGGCTAATAAGTAAAAAAATATATATTTGCATTTATATTAATTGTAAAAACAAGATAGTGTTTTAAAAATATGGAGTATTCTTTCATAGCCTACAATAATAATTATTTAAAAAAAAGGGTGGGTGTACTTATGTACGCGCGTAAGAAGTTATACTTCTTTGGCATTATTAATAATACATACGAATAGTTAACCTCAATTGTATTGAAGCACTTAGGAAGGTTGATGAACACAGTCTTTTCACAAATATTTTCTAATATTAACTAGTGATTATAATCACTTCTTATTATAATTCAGACGCATATATATAACATTCGCACTTGTTTAATAAAAACACGTGTTTTAAATGTAGAAACTCAAAGCATGTGGATAAATATTATAAATACACAGTGAACAGAGGCGGCGTGCGTGCCAGCATGCGCCACTAACAGAGGTTCCATTTCTGTTTTGTTGGTAGCATTTTTTCCTCAACTTAATGAGCGATTTACTGGGCAACTTCATTCTGTTTATTTTGTGTCACGGTGCGCGCGCATCGTAAAATTTCACTCTCATCAATTTTTCATAACGCGCCTAAAGAAGTATGACTTCAACAAATTCAAAAAGTTTGATCCCTGTGGCAGTCTATCTTTAGTGCTGGCAGCATTTCCTCTCTGTATTGCGATATTTATTCATTGAGCGAGGAAATCACCAGCTCTGTGATCACCGGTATTATCTAGTAGGCGCCAGCATACTCTATATATTTTTTATGACTTATAACTTATTATTAACCCCCTTTTTCATAAAAACTAATTGATGATGTGTGTATGTTACACTAGTTATAACAGTGCAATTAGATTAAGTTAATGATTCCGTCGTTCGACCACCGCTATGTGGAACCAGCTGCCCACTGAAGATTCATATTTTCAAACCAATTCAACTTAGGGTTCAAGCAGAGCGTACCAATTCCTAAAAGGCCGGCAACGCACTTGCGAGCCTTCTAGCAATGGGAGAGTCCCTGGACGGCGGTATCACTTAACATCATGTGAGCCTCCGATTAAATTAAAATAGATAAAAAAACAGTTAACAGGGAGCTAATATTTTAATAGGTAAATTTAAAAGTTATACCTGCTCATTTCTTTATTGAATTATATTTAATCTAATATAATACCTACTGCGTGTGCCTCTATACTTAATTAATTAAATTTTTGTCAAGACTGGCTGAAATATGTTTAATGACAACACAAAGTTGTACTGTTTTATTTAAAAATATACTAAAAATATTTGTTTTAAGAACCAGTCCATAATTACGTTCAAAGTTTAAAACATATTGAATAGGTTATGAACAAAAAGCTACGCTAGTCATCTTTTTATATCCGTTGAATTTATATTCATATACAACTAACCTAAAAATATAGCTGCAGAAGTATTCCCTGACTACATGATGGAATTGGTGACACGGTCAGAAGAAGGTCCCAGCTCGCCTGACTTGAGGACCCTCGCGGAAAAGGCGGCGGAGCTAAACGGTATTCCGGAAATAGATGTCACTGTTTCCGTAAGTTTTTTACTTAAGCGATAGTTGTTCTGACCGATTCAGCCACAGTGAATATATCAATCACATAATTTATATTGAGACTGGCCAAATGCGCGGTAAACAGGGAGCACAAGTATCTGTAGACACCAGTGTCCTCCCTTTTTTCGGCTCAGCTTGAGAGATCGACAGCATTATTTAGTTTTGAATATATGTTCGTATTTAGTTAGGGTTACTATACGTACTTTTATATTTAAATTATTTCCCGAAAATACCTACATAGTTTTTTTTTAAACTTTGTTATTGTACCACTCGATTAAGTAGTTTTTGGGCTTACTCGGGTAATTAACTCGAGATTTTGTCATACTTTCTCTCGAAACGTCGGGACAGTTTTATAATGTTAAATTCAACTAATCTGAACTGTAATAATCATTTTTATTATAAATATGTGAGTGTATTTTAAAAGACGCGCTTAAATAGAAAGTATTTTTGAATAATTTCATTGTAGACGGGAGTTAAATCCTCCCGCCTAGTCGTAGCTGGAGCAGTCTCTGGTCTCTTCGGAGTGGCTGCTGACCAGCCTCCTCCTGATAGCGGCTGGAAAAGGGAGAGACAGGAACAGACAGATAGTGATCCTATATCTGGTAAGACTTGTATTACTATCTTTAACAATAGAAATCTACAGTTATTATTCGTGTGGAATAGACTTTTCTCTGGTGACGCCGAGTCCAATTTTCCAACAAAAAGAAATGGTTTTTCAGCTCGGCATAAGGCTTCCAAAATATTTTTAAACGTAGTATAGTAAGTAGTAAGTTAATAACTGGTTTATCAATTTGAAGCATTTCAATGCCTAAAACTTAGTTCAAAATCTGGCCATTTTCTTTGGTAAGCAGGTAATTTCAGAAAATCTAATATATAAAATTCTCGTGTCACAATGTTCATTCCCATACTCCTCCGAAACGGTTTGGACGATTCTAATGAAATTTTGTATCTATGCATATTCAGTAAGTCTGAGAAGCTGCTACTATCAATAATAAAACAAATTGATTTTATGATACAGCATACAAAAATAAACACAACCCCAAATTTTAGTACGGGAGGTAGCAACGTTTTCGAGAAAGAATTCCAGGTCAGCTGATTTTGTGATATGTCTTCCTTCTTGCACTTCCGGTTAGAGTCTGGGCAGTCTGGCTGGCGGTAGCGGTTGCGTTCATTAGTGCGCATCCTATCTGTCTAGGTAATAATCCTGGATTTTAAAAGCATTTTAAGAAGCGTAATTTTTGATTTATCCTTTTTAAATACGTCTACCTGATATACTTTTTTTATTGCCAGACATTTTTCACGTTGCTAACTATGTGCCAGACGCGATTTTAAGTTGTATTTTTATAAAAATTTCAAAGCATTTTAGAATGTCTGTAATTTTAATATTATGTTATTTAAATATAAGAAAAACTGAAAATGAATTTGCCAGACATTAATTCGATTGTTAAGTCTTGAATTAAAATGATAAAGTATTGCAGTATGATGAAGCATTGCATTTTAAGAAGCGTAATTTTTGATTTTTCCTTTTTTAAATACGTCTACCTGACATACTTTTTTTATTGCCAGACATTTTTCACGTTGCTAACTATGTGCCAGACGCGATTTTAAGTTGTATTTTTATAAAAATTTCAAAGCATTTTAGAATGTCTGTAATTTTAATATTATGTTATTTAAATATAAGAAAAACTGAAAATGAATTTGCCAGACATTAATTCGATTGTTAAGTCTTGAATTAAAATGATAAAGTATTGCAGTATGATGAAGCATTGCATTTTAAGAAGCGTAATTTTTGATTTTTCCTTGTTAAATACGTCTACCTTACATACTTTTTTTATTGCCAGACATTTTTCACGTTGCTAACTATGTGCCAGACGCGAATTTAAGTTTTATTTTTATAAAAATTTCAAAGCATTTTAGAATGTCTGTAATTTTAATATTATGTTATTTAAATATAAGAAAAACTGAAAATGAATTTGCCAGACATTAATTCGATTGTTAAGTCTTGAATTAAAATGATAAAGTATTGCAGTATGATGAAGCATTGCATTTTAAGAAGCGTAATTTTTGATTTATCCTTTTTTAAATACGTCTACCTGACATACTTTTTTTATAGCCAGACATTTTTCACGTTGCTAACTATGTGCCAGACGCGAATTTAAGTTTTATTTTTATAAAAATTTCAAAGCATTTTAGAATGTCTGTAATTTTAATATTATGTTATTTAAATATAAGAAAAACTGAAAATGAATTTGCCAGACATTAATTCGATTGTTAAGTCTTGAATTAAAATGATAAAGTATTGCAGTATGATGAAGCATTGCATTTTAAGAAGCGAAATTTTTGATTTTTCCTTTTTAAATACGTCTACCTGACATACTTTTTTTATTGCCAGACATTTTTCACGTTGCTAACTATGTGCCAGACGCGAATTTAAGTTTTATTTTTATAAAAATTTCAAAGCATTTTAGAATGTCTGTAATTTTAATATTATGTTATTTAAATATAAGAAAAACTGAAAATGAATTTGCCAGACATTAATTCGATTGTTAAGTCTTGAATTAAAATGATAAAGTATTGCAGTATGATGAAGCATTGCATTTTAAGAAGCGTAATTTTTGATTTTTCCTTTTTAAATACGTCTACCTGACATACTTTTTTTATAGCCAGACATTTTTCACGTTGCTAACTATGTGCCAGACGCGAATTTAAGTTTTATTTTTATAAAAATTTCAAAGCATTTTAGAATGTCTGTAATTTTAATATTATGTTATTTAAATATAAGAAAAACTGAAAATGAATTTGCCAGACATTAATTCGATTGTTAAGTCTTGAATTAAAATGATAAAGTAATGCAGTATGATGAAGCATTGCATTTTAAGAAGCGTAATTTTTGATTTTTCCTTTTTAAATACGTCTACCTGACATACTTTTTTTATAGCCAGACATTTTTCACGTTGCTAACTATGTGCCAGACGCGATTTTAAGTTTTATTTTTATAAAAATTTCAAAGCATTTTAGAATGTCTGTAATTTTAATATTATGTTATTTAAATATAAGAAAAACTGAAAATGAATTTGCCAGACATTAATTCGATTGTTAAGTCTTGAATTAAAATGATAAAGTAATGCAGTATGATGAAGCATTGCATTTTAAGAAGCGTAATTTTTGATTTTTCCTTTTTAAATACGTCTACCTGACATACTTTTTTATTGCCAGACATTTTTCACGTTGCTAACTATGTGCCAGACGCGATTTTAAGTTGTATTTTTATAAAAATTTCAAAGCATTTTAGAATGTCTGTAATTTTAATATTATGTTATTTAAATATAAGAAAAACTGAAAATGAATTTGCCAGACATTAATTCGATTGTTAAGTCTTGAATTAAAATGATAAAGTATTGCAGTATGATGAAGCATTGCATTTTAAGAAGCGTAATTTTTGATTTATCCTTTTTAAATACGTCTACCTGACATACTTTTTTTATTGCCAGACATTTTTCACGTTGCTAACTATGTGCCAGACGCGAATTTAAGTTTTATTTTTATAAAAATTTCAAAGCATTTTAGAATGTCTGTAATTTTAATATTATGTTATTTAAATATAAGAAAAACTGAAAATGAATTTGCCAGACATTAATTCGACTGTTAAGTCTTGAATTAAAACTATTGAAGAATCATTATCGTGTGAAGAACACGAAGAAGCTTATTCTAGGATAATTTTTCATATTTGCCAAATCGATTTTGACGCAGAAGTTGTTATACGCTGTTCTGATTCTGATATTTTAATTATACTTCTGGGAAATATGGATCACCTGAAAAAATCTTTGAAAATTTGGATAAATATGGGTGTTGGAAATCATCAGCGTTACATAAACATCAATGAATTGTACTGAATTCTTGGTGACTCTTTATGCTAAGCTTTACCATGCTTCCACGCAATCACCGGATGTGATTACACGCCAGCTTTTTTTAGAAAAGGCAAAGTTAAGCCTTTTAAAATATTAGAAAATTCTGAGGAATACCAGTTAGCTTTTGATAATATAATTTCGGATGATAAAGAAGTACTTGAAACTACGTTTGTAACCCTGGAGAAATTTATTTGTCAAATGTATGGAGTTAAAAATTGTTCGATTGTTAATGATGTTCGATTTAATTTATTTTCAAGTACGTTTAAGTCAAAAAAATCAGATGAGAACTTTGACAAAAAATTTCGAAACTTTGACTCATCCAGTTTGCCACCCTGTAAAGTGGAATTGGAACAGCATTTATTGAGGGTTCGTTACGTGACGAAAATTTGGAGAAATGCTCACTCAAAACATCCAACATCTTTATCTCCAATGGCTTTTGGGTGGACCATTAACGGTGAATTACTATCCTCAGTTGCAGATATTATTGTTCAAAGTAAGTGTTAAATGGAACATTTATCAATAATAACTAAAATGGTTAATAACGAACAAGAAAAATTACACTGTTTATTTTTTTTCTGTTGCAGATGATTTAGAAGATAACGAAAGTTCCCAAGAAGATGATATGAATGACACCGACAAAGACAGCGACGATGATGATGATGATTATGAAGATGCCTCTTTTTTTGTGACGTCACTATAGGCTAAAACAACTTGTAAAACTCAATATTAATTATTCATAACTTACATTTAGTAATTAGGACAATTTAAATAAAGTGTTGATTATTAATTTTAATCAAATTTTATATTCCTTTTTATGCTCGTACTACAAGCATTATACTGCAATACTTTTCATGACTTTTACATTTTAATTCAAGGCTTAACAATCGATTAATGTCTGGCAAATTCATTTTCAGTTTTTCTTATATTTAAATAACATAATATTAAAATTACAGACATTCTAAAATGCTTTAAAACTTTTATAAAAATAAAACTTAAAATCGCGTCTGGTACATAGTTAGCAACGTGAAAAATGTCTGGCAATAAAAAAAGTATGTCAGGTAGACGTATTTAACAAGGAAAAATCAAAAATTACGCTTCTTAAAATGCAATGCTTCATCATACTGCAATACTTTATCATTTTAATTCAAGACTTAACAATCGAATTAATGTCTGGCAAATTCATTTTCAGTTTTTCTTATATTTAAATAACATAATATTAAAATTACAGACATTCTAAAATGCTTTGAAATTTTTATAAAAATAACACTTAAATTCGCGTCTGGCACATAGTTAGCAACGTGAAAAATGTCTGGCAATAAAAAAAGTATGTCAGGTAGACGTATTTAACAAGGAAAAATCAAAAATTACGCTTCTTAAAATGCAATGCTTCATCATACTGCAATACTTTATCATTTTAATTCAAGACTTAACAATCGAATTAATGTCTGGCAAATTCATTTTCAGTTTTTCTTATATTTAAATAACATAATATTAAAATTACAGACATTCTAAAATGCTTTGAAATTTTTATAAAAATAAAACTTAAAATCGCGTCTGGCACATAGTTAGCAACGTGAAAAATGTCTGGCAATAAAAAAAGTATGTCAGGTAGACGTATTTAAAAAGGAAAAATCAAAAATTACGCTTCTTAAAATGCAATGCTTCATCATACTGCAATACTTTATCATTTTAATTCAAGACTTAACAATCGAATTAATGTCTGGCAAATTCATTTTCAGTTTTTCTTATATTTAAATAACATAATATTAAAATTACAGACATTCTAAAATGCTTTGAATTTTTTATAAAAATACAACTTAAAATCGCGTCTGGCACATAGTTAGCAACGTGAAAAATGTCTGGCAATAAAAAAAGTATGTCAGGTAGACGTATTTAAAAAGGAAAAATCAAAAATTACGCTTCTTAAAATGCTTTTAAAATCCAGGATTATTACCTAGACAGATAGGATGCGCACTAATGAACGCAACCGCTACCGCCAGCCAGACTGCCCAGACTCTAACCGGAAGTGCAAGAAGGAAGACATATCACAAAATCAGCTGACCTAAAATTCTTTCTTTTCAAACGTTGCTACCTCCCGTACTATTTTCATCCCTCTACGATGAACCCCTATGTTTTTATTATTGTAGATAGTTATTTTTATTGAACTAAAAAATGTTTCCTAGAAATAATGTAGGGGCAAAACAAGCGTTTGCCGGGTTAGCTAGTATTCTAAAATAATAACGAGTTTATCACTCGTACAATATCTTGGAGATAACCAACTCGTGTACAACCTAGCTAACCAGATCTATAATTTAATAATAAAAATATGGGAATGCATCAGAATGTGAACATTTGCAGACAGTGCAGTATTGGGTCGTGCATGTCGTGCTAAACGCGCACGAACTGCGTCCAGACGCGCTGCGCCTCCACCGCCTCACCTTTACGTGCCAGCACGGTCAGATTTTTGTTAAAATTGTTACCTATATAATTGACATAAGACACGCATTCAAACATAAGTGTTACCTAAACACTACATACAATATATTTAATAACGTACTTAAAATAAATCAGTGGCGCTACAACCTTTTTAGGTCTGGGCCTCAGATTTCTGTTTCATGATCATTTGTTCTCCTGACGCACGCCGTCGACTTTTTGGGTCTAGGGCAAGCTGGTTTCCTCGCGATGTTTTCCTTCACCATTCGAGCGAATGTTAAATGCGCACATAGAAAGAAAGTCCATTGGTGCACAGTCGGGGATCGAAGCTTCGACCTCGAGAGATGTGAGTCGCACGCTGAAGCCTAGCTATTTTATTTCTAACGAGTATATTATTTTCATCAATAAACAAGGTAGGTAACTTAAGTTTTCGTAAAATTAATATTGAAAAGCTGTTCCGTCAATAAGTTTGTTTTCAGGTCAATGTATTTCGTCGCTTCCGAGAGCAGCGCCGTTGAAAGTGATGCACCCTGGGAGGAACCACAAATTAATAATACTAACTCGTGAGTCACCAATTATTTATTTTGTTTTTAATTTTGTCATAATATCTTTGAAACTACTTAGATATATTTCACGCCTAAATAATTTTGGTTTAGTAATATAAAATCATGACTGTTATATTCTATACTAAATGATGTCATATTATGTATAACGATGAATGGACTTTTAAACACAAAAATAATTTTCCAATTCAAACCTGAAATTCACGACTTCGAACAAACAAAGCTTCAGCTTTATTATGCATGGATAGATAATGATATAGACTAGATTATTTCAAATTTTAAAGTTAAATATCGTGCTCGATAATGCATTCCTTATTTTCGTATTGCCAGGATAACTACATAGTGGGTCAAATTGAAAGAAAATTTATCCAGTCGGTCAAAATAATATATGAATGTTGTCACATTGGCAATAACTAATATAATTATTTCAGCGCCAACATAAACCACCGAGATATGGAAATTAAAACGAATAGACCGATTTGTATTCAATACGCCACGGGACGAGCACAAGTAGAACATTCTCTCTTTATACAAGGTAAACGAATAATTGAAAGTAATACCATTATTCTAAAATATTTCTGAATTTGGAAAAGGCCCTCGTGTTATTTAGTAAATGTTTTTCAAACACATATCCTCATTCTACGCACGAAGGCATTCATATTAATAATTGACTTCAGACAAACCTGTATTTTATTATAAAAAATTAAAAGTAGAGACGTGACAGTTAGAAACACATAAATATTATCTGTGAACCTTGCATATAGGGGCCGGAAGTGACGCAGACGTTGAAAGCGCTCCACCCCCGAGGAAACCGGAAGCACGTAGAATCCGCCCTAAAACAGCTCGACCGCGACGAAATAGGTTAATGTAATTTAATTATCTTATCTTTAAGTTCTAGTTAAGTTTCGAAATCTCTTTAATTGATGATCAGTGACATCCATAGTAATCTTAAGTACGAAGTCTAGTCACCCTTCAACGGGTTATCTATATTTTTTTAACAAGGTTCATGACGTCGTTCTAGCCAGAAACTTGTGCCTTCAATCCAGTAATCTGTATTAAATAATTTTGACAGAATATCCCCGGTGCCTGCACCTGGTAGTCCATTAACGCCGTGGGCAACAGCGCCTTTGTCTAAACTCACCCGACTTATGCATTCAGCCAGTCTCACTTCTTATTCTTCACAAAGCTCTTCAGGATCACCAAGATATTAACTAATATTTGATTATGTTTTCGTTTCATGTTTATAATTTAGACCAAAGTATTTTGAATTGTTCCTATTTTCAAGTTGCTTAACAATTAAACTGCCATTTTTAAAAATAAAACTACAAATTCATTTTTATGTTTTATTTCACCCAAATGCCTGTGAAAACGAGTAAGGAACGGATAATCAAAAATAAAAATATTACATTTAAACACAAAATGATAGATTGCAAGAAAGACCAAACGTTGGTAATGAAAATTATTAGGAGAAATGTTAGGCAATTATTCACATACCTAAGATACATGCCACAATTCAGACATTATATATCAAGGGAGAGTTATGGATTAAAATAAAATAAAATCATTTTAACTAAATGCCATAAAAGTACAATAAATCATATATAAATTAACCATGTTCCTACTAAGTATACTTACCCACAACTTATTACCTTTAAAATTGGTATATTTCAAGCAAACATAAATATAAAATAAGTAACGGATATAAACACAATTCTAATTTATATAGCATTCTTTACATAGCCGAACGTAAAAATGCGGATATTGTAAATACCACTTCACGGCCATAGATGGCGTTGACAACATAATACACTAAATTAGTTATCTGTCAACTTTTAGCAGTCATTCTTTGACAACGAACGTCAAGTTATGTATTTAATGTAATAAATCCGCGATTCAATTCGTAAGTTTCATTTCTAATATGAATTACCCATTTTAATCAAATAATATATTGGTTAAATCAAATGCAGATACTAAATTGCCTTATTTTTCTCAAGACCACAGACCATATCGCACCTTGATAACGACAACGTCACTACACAAAAAAGGTACTTTTGAGTAATAAGCGATCAAAATTCCAAAATATTCGAAGAATGCAATTTTGGCTTAAATGAAGATTTTTAAGTCCGGTTTTCAGCAGTATTCATAGGAAACAAAGTCAGTTTTAAGATCGGCATACTAATTTGATTTCAACCCCTTTAGAACACGGTATTTTTTGAAAATTTCGTTTAGTGTCACTATCATTCGTATTTTATTTATTTTGTGATATGGCTCCAAATTAGGAATAACGTCACTAAACCTTCAGATTATGAAATAACGTCACTAAAATTAGATAGTAGGTAAAATTAGAAATGGTTTTAAATAAAAGAATAATTTATGTATTACAAAACTCTTTATTCTTTAATAAAAAATAGGAACATTGGCACTTTTATTAAGTTCTTTAAGACACTTCTCTCATTGTTTATAAAGATAGGTTAACTTGAATTCAAAAATCAAAACAGGTAACAAGGCTAATGCCGTTTAAATCTACATAAGTAGGTAACTTAACATTTCACGTCTAGTATAATAATTATACTTAAATCTATACGTTTAATCACAGAAAAATGTCACATACATAAACCTTCTTAATTTTAACATCAAACTAAAAAAAAGTAATAATCGGCAATTCATGCCAGTAAAACTTCTACAAAACTTGTTTGGTAACGTAAAACGTAAACAGTATAAAAAAATATATTAAAAAGGGATCAAAATTAACATTATAATAATCAGTCTCAAAATATATCAGATATGGCGAGGACTTACATAAGTTACATAATAATACTATTATAAAAAGAAGAAGCATAGTAAGGTGGTATAGCACGTTGTCTAATAAGAGATTTCAAGTCTTCTTTCTTTCTTTCTGCTAAAGGTATTCTTGCGGTATACAATCGTTTTAATGTTGGTCTGGCTCGTCTTTGGCTTTGTAATTTGAATTCTTTAAATTCTTCTTGTACGTATGATGTCTTATAGCTAACTTTCGTACCTGTAGATTCTTCAGTCTTTTCTATTTTTATAATTTTTATATCATTTGTTTTGATCGTTTCACCTTCTGTGTTTTTAAATATCTTATATTCCTGGAGACTTTTAATGTCGTAAAATTCAGTGTGGCTCATTTCCTTCACTACGTATTTCTTTCCTTTTTTTTTTTGCTTCTCTAATGGCGGTTATATATTGGTCAGGAACGTAAATTGGCCCAGATTTGAGAGTCTTTTTAATCTGTTTCTCTATGGTCGAATGAACGGAGTCACCTTCATTCTGAGTATGACCTTTTATCAAAAACTTATGAGTTATTGACTGTATATTAGGTAGATTCTTCACAGCATAGATATACATAGAAAATATAAACTGGTTTTTCTGCTGGCCGCAGCAATTGTCACTGTAGAAAATTATATGTAACTTCTCAGATGACGAAACTGACTTTTCACGAAGATATCTAAAAACACAAGAACCTATCTCATTGGCTCCTTTCTGGCCCTCAACTTCATTCCAAAAATAACATTCTGTCAAATCGGTCTTTAATTCACTGATAGTAAAATTTAAACAGTTCAGTCTGGATTTATAATAAAATCCGGAAACGTCACCTTTGGGTACTTGTAACATTGCTTGAAGATCGTAACATGCTACTATATGATTCTCGTCTACTGCTTTTTTATCGTTAGTTTTTTCTTCCCTACTCTTTTCTTTTTCTATCAAATGTTTATTGTAATTCTCTTGAAGCTTTTCTTTTTCAACTGGTTCTGCATTTTTATACGCAACACAATCGCCACACTGATCTTTTTTAGGAATAAAAAAACTTATGTTAAAATCTTGATTAAACACCTTCCGATATATATGTATTTTAACGAAATCTTCACCCTTGTCTTTACAATCTTTCTTGTAGTCATTGTACAAATCTGTAATATTTTTACCACCATCAATGTATTCTCGTGTGGTTTGTTTCCTCAAATAATGGCTCTCAATTCTAGGAATACTATCGATGTGTCGTCGGACGCCAGACAGAAGATCCTCTCTAACTTGATTATGTTTTTCATGTTTACCACGCAGATCCGGTTCAATTATCCCAGAAGAATTCAGTTTTTCGATTACAGTACGTATCGGTCTGTCATTGATCCCCAAAGTCCTTTTAAAGTAAATCTTGCAAACTTTTTGTTTTATGTTGTCAATAGTTAGATAAAATGCATGTTTAGGTTTCCGGTTGCTGTCTATTTTTTTATATTGATATTTGGGTTTTACTTCAGTCATGTGTTTGGCAATAAATTCTCTTTGTAGAGACACAGATCCTAAATTCCAATACCTGTCAAAAACAACTTTTCGCTGATGCTCTGTTAATTTCTCTGAACATTTTAATCGACAACGATCATTGCACGTAGGTCCCATTTCCCTCGCAGGTTTCAAGGTATTTGATCTTAAACATTTGTACTCTACACCCCTATTGCGTAGTTTCTTAGCTAAAGCTGCTTTGTTTACACCTGTCTTTCGTTTACGCGACTTTTTTGACGGTGAAGAAGTACTTGGACATTCAGTTGGAAGCTCACAAGGCATGCCAACGTCTCTTGACGAGTCTACGCCATTATTTATTATTCTCATCGCAAGTGTTTTCAGTGGCATTGGATTATTTATGTTATTGACCACTTGTGATTCTACTACCAACGATTCGTCTTGGTTTTCAGTGGTTTTGTCGTATGGTGGCAACGATAATCCAAACCTGTGAATAACTTGAGTGGCTATAGTTTTTAAAGAGAGTGGGGTTTTTCCGTTATGATTGTGTGTTGAGTTGGAGTTAATAGGAGGGTTGTAATTTTTAACATTGTCTACAGTGAATTGATTATCTGAGTTATTGCTGAGGAGCTCATTAGTGATGTCTGTATAATCGCGTTCTGATTCAGGTATACTGCAATCTTGGTCATCTGACGAAGACATGTAAATGTCTTTCAGTAGCTGTAAAGTAGATAATGATTGTATTTCAGGTAATGTAATTGTAGGTTCTTGCTTTTTTTCAGGTGTAACTATTTGTTTTTGTTTTTTTGGTGGAGGACCACCCTCTGTTTTTTCACGTGAGATGGATTCTGTGTCAGAAGAAGAACTACTGGAGTCAGAGTCGGAGCTGGCGGAATCAGAATTGGTGCTGGTGGAATCAGAAGTAGAGGTACTAGAACTCGATCCAGAAGACGAACGTGAAGAATTTTTTTTTAGCGTAGTTTTGTATTGAGCTTTGCAACTTTGCTTAACGGGTTTCTTTGTAGTACTTTGCAGTGAATCATATTGTGACGATGAACTATCGGCGGCAGAAGGTTTGTATTCTTTATCGTCATCAGAAGCAAGAGAAAAATCTTCGCCAGAACAAGAGGAACACGATGATTTTTCTGTTTCGAAAACTCTGCGTTTGCTGCACATTTTTAGGTCTCTCAGTTAAATGTGACTGATTTTTTTTTGTCTCAGACGCAACGTTCGGCGAATAATACTTTAATGCAGGTTTGTATACTTTCCTATTATTATCTTTCTCAGCAACACGTAAGTTTTCTTTTTGCGATGGATTTTCAGAGCTTTGTAAATTATGTGGAAAATTTGGCTGATGATCATCTTCTGAAGCGAATGAGTTATCTTCGGAATCGAACTTATTCAAATCTTTGATTATATTTTTTAACTTCAAAGACCGCGGGTTCGGAGGTGGCATTGTAACTGTAAATAATAAGATATGTTTTTGTCAAGCTTGCAAAATGCTGTCACAAAACAAATTAAAACGTTTACCAATTAACTTAGAGAGAAATAACCATGAAAATACAAAAAAAATAAAGGCTTATTTTCTGAAGTGTCGTAATGTTTATCTTACATTCGATTTTTTTGAAGAGAATTTAAATGACATCGGCTTTATCACTAATATGTCTCTAACAGTTTAAATAATAATAGTGATTTCTTACAAGGAATGACAGTGAAGAGTCACTAAAGAAACTGTGTCAATATCACTTTTCAAAGCAAATTAAACATAGTGAATTCAATTAACTATCAATGACACTTTTAACATAATGTCGTTGTAAGTTGACGAAAAAATACGAGATATTAAAGTAATAGTGTCATTAAACGAAAAGTGACATTAATACTCTGAATGAATCGTTACAGATTTGTTAGAACTTAATGTAATAATGTCACTTTCACGATAAAGACGATATAGCTTTAATTAAAACATATAACTTACCGGTTAGATTTACTGCAAAACGATACTAAACAAAAAATGACGTTATCCTTCACAGACCAAGCACTTATCTCTTTGACGTCCCCGTCACTACTAAAAATGTGCCGATATCACGCCACGTCATACGCTCCGCCCCCTTAAACGACATAACGACACCACGCCATCTAGCGGTTTCTATGAGACCTACGTTCACAGGAGTCTTTGCATTTTAAAGTTCATGCCTAGTAATGAAAGGTGGCGCTCACAGTAAAGATTACCTGATTTTCGTATAGTGACGTTGTCGTTATCAAGGTGCGATATCTTGTTTCATAGTATAATTTTAGTTTCTATTCTTACCATATTATTACTTACGTTTTCTGTTCGTTCCCGTTCGTCCATTTGTCCCATTATCCACTTAGGTTTACTTATTTGCCATTTAATAGGTTTTGCACCTTTAACAGATTGACAATTGACTAAATGGCATGTTATAGGAAATATCAAAAATCATCATATAGTAATCATCAACAACAGTAAAATATTTAAATAGTGATGTAATACTGTAAAATCACACGAAAATCGATAGTCAAGTTACTGCACAGGGACAGTCTTACGATAAACACATGGCATTAAATCATCAATTTTTTAGGGTCACTTACCTCCGGGGTCTGTGGAGAAAAATTATAAATAAAATGAACACAATATCAATTAAACATACATTTTATATCTTAATATTAGTACAATGTTGGGGAACACCCAGTGCAAACTCTCGAACAATAATCGGGGAGGAATGTAAAACATACCTTGGATACACCTAGATTTATCAAATTAATTACACAATTTTAAACTACCGTCAAATGTTATAAATTTTGCAACTACCGTCTGTTTCGTATTAACCTACCGAGCTCAAGTCGCGATTTAAACTTAATCTAAACATAGTTGTGACAATTGTGAACGTCCTGTAATAGGAGATTTTATTTGCACTTTCGCGAAATAAATAATAAAACCATGTGAAGAAGAAGTCACTCCAGTGCATTTACCTCGTTATTCCGGTGGCGTAGGATCTCTTTTCGTCTATAAGCTCCGTCGGTCTAATACATCGTTTGAGGCTGTGTGGATATTTTAACCTGGACAAACTAACATATCGAATTTAACACATTTACTAAAGTCCACACGCCCATAATACAAATCACAATTGAAATAAGCAAATCGATATTTATGGAGTGCACTTTGGCCTTTTCGCGAAAATCGTGCGAAGGAACCGTACAGCTGCAAAGTGCACTCGTGGAAGTAAGTTTTGGCTGTACGTAAGACGCTTTACTTATAATTATCATATAGCTAGGAGGTATCTTCTGACAATCCGTGGTGCCCCGGCCGGTTTCTGCAATCAGACAGAGACATGGCAAACATCACATAATAAGAGCAATTAGTTCTGGATACGGCACCGCAGCCTCGAGCCTACACATCTGCAACACTACACACACTACATCACTTCAGACACAGCTATTTGGGACACACAGTGCTTGTGGCGCTTCTAGTACTGAGTAGAACTTCTACTTCTACTTTTTGACAATATTAATATGGACTATGAAATTATTAAGGCTACTAAAAATTTAGAACTTTACACTGAGATAAAATCCAGAGCTTATAATTATTATAATATATAGTAGGTTTGAATATTCCTGTATAATTTAACATTAAATACAAATAAATACTTTGCATAATAAAATGTGTGCAATCAAGCTATTGTACTTAAGCACTATGTGTTCCCATACACCTAATTAATTATTGAAAAAAATGCATTAATCAAAAGTAAACATCATAAAATAAAAATTGTAAAACATATTTCAGCATGCTTTTTACAATCCGGAAAGAGTAATATAGTATGTTATTTGTTTGCAAGACAATTTTATATGAATCCATAGTCATAGCTAGGTAAAATCTTATTACAGCCCTAGCTACAACTAATACAGCCGACACACCTTTAAACACCATAACTTAAAATAAATAAATGTAATAGAAATAAATTTTCCAAAAAGCACAAGGAATCTGAAAAGCATTAAGCTAAATGTTTTATATTATTTGATTGGTAAAGCGCTTATATTTTATATTAATTTGGAAATAAATATATGTTAGGGATATGTAAAAGAATTTTGGAAGTTGGATTTTTAAGTGTCACCATGATACTAGACACAAATATCATTATAAGATTAGCGAATATGTTTAGTGGAAAACTATATTATCAATATAAACCAAACATTTTTATAATAAAATGTGTTTAAAAAAACTGCGTTTTACAGTTATAATAATAATAACAATAAATAAATAAATAAATACAGTCTGTTAAAAAAAGTTCTGGTTTTGAACTTACCTTAAAACATGTAAAAATCTAGTGTAATAGGAAAATAAAGTTCTTTACCAATCAAATAAAGACATCATCAATACTCACATTACTGGTGTCCAGAGTCAGGTGCGTTCCCGTACGGGTACGGATAGGGGTACACCGGCGGGTACATCGGGTACTGCTGATATTGGCCCATGGCCCCCGGGGACTGGCTAGGTGGCGCCTGTGGAGCGTTGCTCGGTTGGGGCGGTTGCTGACTGGGCGGTTGCTGATGTAATAGGGTAGATCCAGTATTATGGGTATGATATTACTCAACGGAAATTATACTAATTAAAAATATATAGTTCGTAATAATTTTTGTCTATTTTAAAATTTATTCCTTTTTGTTGTTAATACGTATTTTATAATTAACAAAAATAACGTTTTGTAACAGATAAACTCTTAACTACAAGGCAATTTCATAATTATCATTGAATGTGTGCAAAACGGGAGAAAAGTATATCACATTGAGAGCTTCCCTTTTAATCTCAGGAACTATCTCAGGACCCTAAGTCGAATTGGTTTGGAAATACTTCAGTGGTCAGCTGATTCCACATAGTGGTGGTGCGCGGCAAAAACTGCCTTAAAGAACTCTCAATTGTGGAACGACGGACGTCGAGGTGACACGGGTGGAATTTCCTATTCTGCCTCGACGTCCGATTTTGAAACTCAGCTGCATGTATTAGTCCGAAAAACTCTGAACACTCTCCATAGTAAATGCTGTAGAAGATGCTTTCGGTGGAATAAAACTAGGGCATCGAAACTCGGTCCAATTTTGAAAACCCGGGTTTTCGGGTCTAAGAGTAATCAAAACCCGGGTACCCGGTTTTTTCGAGCATTTCGGTCTTTTTATTGATTTTTTTTTAAATGCACTAATCTGCGTTTATATATCGATTTCCTACAATGAATACAAAATATAAAGGATGAGGAAGAATTTAAATAAATGAAACAGTACTTTACAAATTACAAAAACAGTTTTAATGTTTAAAAAAGTGATAAAGATTTATTTTTTCTTCAGAATATCTTAAAACTTAGTAAGTAATCCAGTATTTTTAAATCACAGACTTGCAGAGATTAGTTTTAACATTAAATGAATTATTTTGGAAACATTCACTTATTGTATTTAAAAGCTAATAAAAATAAATCTTCAAAAGACATTTTTGTAGTATCACAATTAATTTTAATATTAATAAAGCTCTTCTTCGCATTAACGAATAATTCTAGTCTTCTATTCTACTATAATTTAAATTGCAGTCGTTTTCTTAATAATTAGGTCTTTATATAATTACCTAAAATACTAAGTAAAAAGTAGTTATGCATTTGACACATTATTTAAGACATAACCTCTGACCATCTGACCACTTTAGAAAAAAAGAGAGGAACGCTCTCGCCGTCGCGTACCGCCATTCTCGAAGAGTGCTATTTCTACCCTCACAGTAGTAGGTAAGCAAATCGTCTGATGGACAAGCTGATCCAGTTTCAGGAGCATTCTTATCAGTAGCAACAGCTTGACTTAACTGTCTGTTCAGTTCCTCTTCATTTGACAAAGTAGACAACTGAATGTCAATTTCTCGCAGGTCTTGGTCTGGCGCTGGCAAATTTTCAAGAGGTATATTTTATTTTTTGGTTGTGCGTTTAATCAGATTAACAATTTCGTTTAGCATTTCATTTACTGTAGGCCGATAAAAACAGTTTTATCTTCATTTTGAATGTTCTCAAATGAATGTTCTCTCTTTACCCGGATTTGTCAAGTTACTGTAGTGTGGCTGCTTGAGTTAGTATTTTTTTTGGGTATCGTTTGCCAAATGCAGTTGCCATTTTGTTACTTAGTGGTGTCTTTATTTCATCCATTTTTTTCAATGCAAATTTTAGGGAAACATCAGCTGTAAGTAATGTTGCATCGCGTCGACATAGCGCCTCGACGACAGTTTTAATAACATCCAATATTTTTGGATCTCATCTTTATTTCTCCAGTCATCATCAGTAAATACAATATCTGTTTTTAAATCAATTAAAGCTTTAATTTTAAAAAAAATCATCACCGGCAACACCCCGCACAACGCGCGACGAGCTTCACTACACCCTCCCCTTTCCACTGCTCCACACTTCACTCTATTCATGTCTTGAGATGGACGCGCGGAACGCGAATTTAACTTGCAAGGCTTGTTTTATTGGTAGGAACGTAGCAACGAAGCTACTTTTTACGTAATAAAGAACAATTTATCAAAGCGTCATTTTTATTCCATTTACTTATTATTGCATTCGAAGTGGCTTAAACTAAATAAATAACAATAACAAAAGTATTAAAAAAAAACCCGAAACTGGACCGCATGCGTAGCATCCGCAAAGAACAATTTCATATAGGTATCTATTGTAAAGCGTGATAAACGCACGCGGGACGCGGGGCGCTGTGCGGGGCGTCACCCCGGTGCGGGGTATCCGCATGCGTAAGCGCTGCCTACAACTTCAGTGCCCATTTTAGAGTCGAGCTGGGCGCACGCGCCGTATTGTACTACCGAAATGAAAATCGATACAGAACGAGTAATCATTGAAGTTCATCTGCGGCCCGTTTTGTGGGATAAACGCAATGAATTATACAAAAACAGGGACGCGAGGGAGGCTGCATGGAGAGATATTTTGAAGGAATTGGCACCTAACTACGAAAATTTGAGCGAAGAGGAAAGAAAAGAGGCGGGTATGTGTTTGGTTCATTATTTTATTTATACAAGCATCATTACTTTATTAATATAAGCATAATTATTTAATTCACAAATAACATCAAAAACCTTCTAAAACCTTTTGAGTTTAGTTAATTAATTATATATCGGTGTTGCCAGGAGACTTTTCCTTCATTGATAAAGTAATCTGCAAATATATCTCTGATATTACTTGCCGACGTATTACTACTTTCAGTCTGCTGCCTGGGTAGTGGTCCCGTAAAACCATTTGTGACAAATGTATGGCTGACCTTGTAGCCATCCCGTTTCCTTATGAAATTGTGAAGTACACATGCCGTCTTGACTATTAATTGTGCTAGATCTAACTTGACATTCATGGATCTGTGAAATATTCTAAATTTATTTGACATAATTCCAAAAGTGCATTCTATGTACCTTCTAGCTCTGGACAGACGGTAATTAAATATTTTCTTTTTTGTAAGGTAAATTATCACGAGCATAAGGCCGCATCACATGTGATGATAAACCAAATGCCTCGTCTCCCACTATCACGAACAGCAACTTTGCTCTTACACTAGATGGATAAGCTACTTCGGGGCAAATAATAGGCAACTCTTGCGGGTCAGGGATACCCAACGTGTTACTTTCCAGTTTCGTATACAATTGACTCCTTCTAAAGATGGTTGAATCGGCGTTGCTTCCACTGGTACCGACATTAATATATGTAAAATTATAATCAGCATCACACATTGCGAGGAGCACTACAGAATAATATTTCTTATAATTAAAATATAGTGATCCACTGTGCGGCGGCCGAATCACTCTTATATGTTTTCCATCAATTGCACCCAAGCAATTAGGAAAATTTGTATATGTGAGAAATCCCTCTGCGATTTCTTTCCATTTGATCCCATTAAGCTGTGGAATACATTCAGACTTTAGTTCAATCCATATTATGTAACAAACTTGTCTTACTATTTCGCTAATTGTTGCAATTCCAATCACATAGGAATAGTGTAGATCAGTGAATGTATTACCAGTTGCCAAATATCTGAAAACAAAAACAATATATTAATAATATGATAACATAATATATTAATAATGCTGACATCAGACATAAGACAGCATGCACCGCTCGAATTTTACTTCAGAAGAAAAATAAATACCCTTAAGGTGAAAGGGCACGGAAGTAGCTAGCGCTAGAAGTTTTTAATTCGTTTTAACTACAGTACTATAGCTACGTTAGATTTCTATGATTTGCCGAAAATTTTATCATAGGGGGGTATTTATGCAGTTATGATTTCATATGAAAAGTTCGAAGTATAGTTATGTATCTCATATCTGCTAAAAGTGGCCACTTTTAGCAGATTTGAGACACATAACTATGCTGTAAATATTTTATAAGAAATCTTCTCTGTATAAATTAACCCCTATGGTAAAATTTCCGGCAAATGAAAGGAATCTAATAAATATATATAATATAATATAATGAAATATCGTTTATTTCAGGCAATATTTACATTACAAGATGTCCTCCTTCATGAAGGTTGACAGATGCAAATAAAGCAAATTTTTGTTAAAACAAATTAAAAACTTACAGCGCTAGTGACTTCCGGAAGTTTTCACCTTAATTTTGATGATGGCAAATTTTACTGTAACAAATAAACAAATTGCCCGATTCAATCCGGTGTTTTTCCAAAAATCCTTAAATGAAGTTCTAATTATTTTTGTAAAAAATGAATTATTTCGTCGATGTCTGCGCCGCGCCGCCCCGGCCGCGCCGTCTGCGTCTAGTATAAGATTCACTTTGCGCTATCGTTCGCGGCGAAATTGACCGGCCTGCGCCGGCCCGCCGTTTGCGTTGCGCCTAAGGGTACTTTTCCTTCAACTGCGGCCTTATTTTTCCACTCTGTATAGGTATATATATATTGCTTGATTTATCTAATGCTTCATGAGACAGTGTAAAGTTGACAACATGTGTGAATTAAGGAGGGCCTTTAATCGAATGCAGTTAAATTTCCAACTAATATCAGATTTGTACACACGGCCACAGATCAAGCTTCCCAAAACCAGTATAAACAGGACTCATGCGTTGTTTATTATCGTAGACGACTCGGCGCCCGGCGAGGCCCTAGCAAGTTCCGTTTATTGGTACTGGTTTTGGGTAACTTGATCTGAAACTGTGTGTACTTTTGCCACTTACTTATTATATTTTGTCATTTCAGACAAGAAAATACAACAACGCTGGCGAACAGCAAGGGACACTTACCAGAAAGACAAGATATCTGAAAAAAATCAGCCATCCGGCTCTGGGAGTAAGAAGAAGAAGAAGAAATATTCTTACTATGACATTTTGACTTTCTTAGACAGTACAACGGAAACTGCTGGAGAAGAGTCACTCTGTGAAGAAATGTCTGAACAAAGTAATTTAGAAACACCTAATGAGTCCACGCAACCAGATACTTCACGTCAAGAAAGTTCTCACCCAACATCAAAACAAAAACAAGTAAAATCTAAAAAGCAAGCACCATCTGAATTTGAGGCACAGTTATTAGAATGCTTAAAGTCTAATCAACTGGAGCTAGAAAGTGAGGATTTGGCTTTCTTTCAGTCTCTGCAGCCTTCATTAAAAAGATTCACTAGATATCAAAAACTAATGTTCAGAACAAAAGTGTTAAATATAGTTATGGAAATGGAAAGTCAAACACAACCTGCATACTACAGTCCCATACCTACAACAAGTTCTAGTGCTTTTACTGAGCTTGACAGTTTGTCACTGATAAATTGTCACCAAACCAATAGTATAATCCAGGATACTTCGAGTCTTAACGACAATGCTATTAGTTCTGCTGCAGTGAATGACAATGAAACTCTTATTTCGACTGAAAGCGGCCTGTTTAATATCACGTCTTATGACGTAATTTATACCCCAGCAACAACATCATCTACAGGCGAAAGTAATGTCAACGCTCAGGATACAAATTTACAAAGAAATGAATGATGTAAAATTTGATTTTTTAATTTATGAATAAAACTCTTTTTATTAAAATGAGTACGATTAACTTTTTTTCTCCAGTTTCTCTCTAATTGTTTGTTTAGTCATATGAGTGCGGTTGTACACACGGCACAGATCAAGTTACTCAAATCCAGTATAAGCGGGACTCCGACGGGTTACCTAAGTATGATAATACGCAAGGCGCGAGTTCCATTTATGCTGGTTTTGGGTAACTTGATCTGTGGCCATGTGTACTTTATCAGATAAAAAAAAAGGATTGTGTATGTAGGTTGAACGTACCAATCCCAAACCAATTAAGGACTTTTTTTTGACTTTAAATTACTGTCATGTGCAAACCTATAACTTTTATCTATATTATAATAAGTAGCGTGTGATGAAAGGTAGGAATGATTCCACTTTAATGGCGACATTTTATGAGTGAAATAATCTTATTTAATGAAATTTCAACATGAAATTGAATGAAATTATGAACAATGAAATTTCAGAGTACATGACAAAATTTTTTTTTTGCACATGTAAATTTACACATGACAGTAATTTGAAGTCAAAAAACGTTTATCCTACCTGTTCAAATCCCTTTCCACTAAATCATAGCAGGAAATTAAATATTTAAAATTTAAAACTTACCTTAATGTAATAGCGAGCCTCTCAATCGGTTGTATTGTAATCCTTCGTAAACTGCTTTTTTTGTAGCTTATTCTCAATTTTACACAACAGTTCATCAAAAGAACGAATGGACATTCGAAAGTAATTTTTAAATTTACGTTCATTATTTTGTAGTTTTCCAAAGCGTGTAACAAACGCCCCAGCAAGAAGCCTATTTTCAAGAAAGGGATCAACATGTACTCTTGTCTTCTTGTTTCGTCGTTTGTAAAGTATGTAAGCGACACATATTCTTCTGACATTGATCATTTTTGAACACGTCTGTACCGTTACGCAGCCCGTAGAAAACTGAAACTCATGCTGCGTATGATCCGCAGCGTGAAATTTTACGCATGCGGTCCAATCCCGCGTGCGTGAGCAAATCCGCGTGACACTAAAAGCGCCCTAAACCCGGGTTTTTTTGTAATCCTCAGAACCGGGAAAACCCGGGTTTTTTTCGGTCCGGGTAAACCCGGGCTCGATGCCCTAAATAAAACCATCAGGCTACCTTGGCCTTGATCTGCGCCTCGATGGCGTCTGCCTCCTTGAGCTTGCCGATGCTGCGGTAGTACTCAGCCCACTGCGCGCTGTAGTCGGGCGCATTGCTGGGCGTGCTGCTGGGCGGAGTGCTCGCCGGCCCGCTCGTCTGGCTCGGGCTGCCCGAGTTGGATTGATTGTTGGGTCCGCCTGAAACGTACAACACTCCAATATATTCTTTCGTAGATAATTCAGTAATTCCACTATTTCTACTTTACTCATCACAGAACACAATTTGACAAAAAGAGCTGTATCTCTCAAAACTAACACCAATTGCGAAAACTGTTTTGTGTTTAGTTGTTTCTGCATTCTTATTAGGTATATTAATATGTAAGTAATTGTTGTATTTATATATACTATATGTGATGTGAATTTAATTTTTGAAGTGAAAACTTCTTTAGCGCGCGTTTTACACTTTTTTTGGAATGGGTAAAAAAAAATTAACTCGCGTCAGGCCACGTGACCTGATCGAAAATTCTTAAGACGGTTGGAGAGTAGACAACTGGCGCGGCGTATTTAATGTAATATAAATTGTCATGTTTGTGCGATAGCGTAAATAAGATAAACGATAGTACTTTTAGGCTAAGTTCAGATGACCGCGCGCGTAGCCGCGCGTCGCCGCGCGGTTGGAGCATTCACATGACGGTATATGTACGCGCGGCAGTGTGGCTTCAACATTGATTGACAATGGACGTGGAGGAGGCAATTTGCTTATGAATTTTATATAGAAGACTGAGACGTCGCAGAAGAAGACAAAGACGATACTGGGTGCATCCAATTTTAAGTGACAGACTTCTTTCCAGCCTGTTTGTCACTTTGTATCCCGACTTGAGGTTACACAAAGATAATTTTTTTAACTATTTCCGGATGTCAGTTGCATCCTTTGATTTTTTATACGATTCTATTGAAAATGATTTAAAATCCAGTGAAGATGCTATACCCAACCAATGCACCAAATACTTAATACCATATCTACGGTACTAATTTTACATCGATCTATGTGTCTTTCCGTCTCAAGCCGCGCGGATCAACTGAACAGGTCGATACACGCTTGCAAAACTTGTGCCGCGCGCGGCCGCGTGGAAGCGCGCGGGACAAGATCTTGCGCGCGGGTCGGAGCGCGCCGCGCGTTGGCGCGCGGTACCGCGCGGTAATGTAGACGATAATTACCGTTTATATTGATCTTGTACCGCGCGGTTCGTAGTTCCGCGCGGTACCGCGCGGTCATCTGAACTTAGCCTTATACTGATAATTAAAGCAATTCGTGCAAAATTATTCCCTAACCATTCCAAAATATCAAAAATGCACTATAATAATATTCAAGTTTTCACTTCTGCCGGCACTCCCGGAGTGCAACCCGTCGTTTTAAACTAACTGCAACTAAGAGTGTAAATAATTGTTTAATATCAAAACCTAGATCTCCTGTCAGCATATATTATTTATATACCAGTTTAGTTATAAGGATAGAAGTCCTGTTGCATTATCCTTTTATCAAATCAGGGAGGCACACAATAAAACTGAACACAAATTGTTAGAGACAAAATATGTTTTATTATTCAAGCAGTATACAAAATATATGGTCGACAAACATCAGAAATTTTTATACTTTTAAAATCAAAATAAGTAAAAAGAGACTACATACATATATATCATAAACATGTGATACTCACAAAATAGAGACAATGAAGTTATTACAATTTTGTTACCCGTTAATAACAAATTCATAAACTTAAGTTTGTTAAAATTGGTATCCGGAATTGTGGTCAGATATTACCTAAATCTTTTCATACATTAACCACACTCACCCATTTGCTGCTTAGCCTGCTGCTCGATGGCTTCAGCCTCCCTCATGAGACCGAGAGACCGGTAATAGTCTATCCACTGCTGGGAATAGTCTGGCTGTCCGGTCGCAGGATTTATCTGCACTTGTTGTTGCTGCAAGATATTTCATTTCAATACATGTCAGAACCATCAATCAATTACTTGGTAAGCTTGTTTCATTATTTGTGACTGATATATCTGACTGATTAAAAAAAATTATAATGAATATAAAACATTAATTAGCACATAATAATGTCCCAGATGTCTACTTATAAGACCTAACCTAGGAAATACAGTGGAAACTCTTTATAACGTTACTCGTTTAAAACACTGTATAACGTAATTTGTTGCATTTGTTTGGTTTAACACAAAACCCATACATTAATTCATTCTTTATAACTAAGAACATTTAAGTGTAATTGTTTGTTTTTTTTTATTTTTTTTTGTTTGTGTTTCTAAGAAAGACACCTGAGGTCATAAAGAGTCTCGCCTATCTTATTGTAAATTGCATTAACACGTACGCCATTATTCTTAGATTACATTGCCTGTCACAGGCCACAGCAAAGTACGTCAGGCATAGTTAACAGAATATGTGTTTAGAATAATTTACCTTTTGATAGTAATAAAATTAGAAATTTTTGTAATTGGAAAAATTTGTTGTTTTTTCTCTGCCCTCCGTATAACGAATAAAATGCAAGCCTTGAAATTCGTTATAAAGAATTTACACTGTACCTAAATGTAATTTTACTAAATTCAAAAATCTGTCTCAATTTACACGAAACCAAGCGAAAGAGACAACTATATCTTCTTGACCCTCACCTGTTGCTGCTGCTGCTGATGCCAATGCGGGTTGTAACCCCAGGCGGATCCACCGCCTTCCCCGCCACCTCCGCCGCCCCCGCCCCCGCCGCGGTAGTACTCCCCACCCCCGTTGTTGCCACCGTTGCCGTTATCGCTACCCGGGCCGCCCCCATCGGGGATAAAGTTTACTGGCTAAAAAGTAAAAAAAAAAACCATTACTCCCAATATAACTATAAAAAAACACGTCACGGACTTTAGGAAAGTCGCTAAAAATAAAGTTTCTTCTTTTTTTATGTAATAGAAGGCGGAACGGGCGGGAGGCTCATCTGGTGTGAAGTGATACAGACGCCCGTGGACACTCACATGTCAGAAGGCTCGCAAGTGCGATGCCGGTCTTTAAAATTTAAAATGTCTAAACTTTGATAGCACAAAAGCTTCGATAATCCATAGAATTTGCATAATTGATGTACACTTTTCAAACAAATTGAAAAATGTTGTATTTCCATTTTGTTTTTCTATTAGATTTCACATATCATTCCTTGTTCTCGGTTACTAATAGACTTTTGTTTAAAAATCACCCATAAAAATAAATCAACAATTTCTAAACAGCACAGAATATAAGATATTTGTAACAGGTTTAAGAACACTAGTAGAATATAAGCAGAGAATAGATAATCTCACCCAGGCTTTCTTAGTTTTATTAGCGTGGATATTGCCTTCAGTTAAACCGAGAGTATAGCCAGACGCAGCCACTCTTTTCAGCACATTACATTCATTTAGCATTCTATGTACGCGAGGAGTAACATCCTCTATTATTTAAAGGATCCTGATGACGCAGGAATCGCAGTAAATAAATATTTATTTATTTCCTTATTCTATTTTTACAGCAAATTAATACAAAAGAAAACTTATTAATATAAAAATAATAATGCAATTCTTGTACATCTAAGGACCTTAAAATGTAATATAATGTGATAGTAAGGTAAATGGTAACTCACCATGCCAACCTTCTCCATGATGATACGTTTGCAGCTTTCGACGGCATCAGGATGTCCCTTGATAAAGAAAGTCCGGTTCACTCGGTCTTGGTTCTGCGCGCGTCGGTCCAACTCGCAGTGCGCGCCCGATTGAGCGTTAATTTGCTTAATTACTTCGCCACCTATAAAATTTATTAAATTATACAAGCTTTAAAAGACGTAATCAGAAAGAGTTTTCTAATGCTTTGGAATTGATAAGAATATAATCAATTCTTAGTATTACAGTCAAAACCGTTTACGACGACATCGTTTGGTCGACATACCGGTTATATTGACCACAATCAAAGATCCCGGCTGAATTCTGTTGTATTAGGTTTTTAATAACAACGTTCGGCTGTTACGACCAAATATAAGTAGTCCCTTCGGTGTCGTTATAATGTATTTTGACTGTATCTTTATAGATATATAATTCTACTATTCGTTTGTATGTCACTGAATTCCTCTTAAACTGGACAGATTTTGATAATTTTTTTTTAGGATTTGTCGAGAGTAAAGGACTGCTGATTTTCATTATCTATTCTAATATTCCTTAAATAAGTTTTATTATAAAAATAGTTCTGTGAGATATTAAATTTAATAATAAAAACTATATTCATGATGAACCTATTTCTGCAAAGGTTGTAACAAAATTCATCTACATATTTATAGACTGTAAACTTAATTGAAACTAGTTGGAACACCGTTTAATAACATAAATCTGATAGAAATAAAAATATGTATAATCAAAATTACACCGGATTTTATTTAATTAATCATCTGTCTCTTTTTCACGCAGCATAAACATAATTTGACAAAAAGAGACAATGTTCAAAGCCAAACAAATAATTAATTCTAAATCTCACCTCTGCCAATAATGAGTCCACACTTGACATTGGGCATCGAGAAGGTGACCCTGACTTCTGGACTGTTGTCCTGCCACTGCTGGGAGTCTCGGTCGTTGCCCGGGTTGTTGTTCTTGTTGCCCGCGCGACCGCGCCCCGAGCGAATTGCCAACTGTTCAAATGACTGTCTTATACATAAATGTACTATAATATTTGATTCAAAAGTCAAAAATCATTAGAAGCTAGGGTTTCCTAGAAAAGCGATGTTGTTATATAACGGCCGTAATGTAACGTTGGGTGACGTCACCCATACGTGGTCTATAAATAACGTCGGAGTAGGTTTTCTAGAGAACGTTGAGTGTCACCGTAACGTCAAATAGCGGTGCTGTCATTTGCATGACGGCTGTCATAGCGGTGATAAACAGCCCATATTTAATTATTACAATGAGTGGAAACGTGACTTGGACGAGCGGAAATGATGTTTTTTTTTCATTATGTTAAAAAGTCAAGACGGCCGTTATTAACAACCGTAAAATGACGGCCGTTAGTTAACGGCACCGCTTTTCTAGGAAACCTAAGCTTAACACAATGTACACTTATGAACGTCAAAAAATAAAATAGACATTAAATGCTTCTAATTTTATATTTACTGCCAGTTCTCAAATCAAGGGCGTAGAACGGTAGAGAAGAACTGGCAGTAAACTCTCCGCCACTCTTTTTAATCGCCTTGTTTTTCTTTTACACAACGTTTGTAAGGAGGTGCAACCATTGCACCACATGACATCTTAAGTAATAAATAATAATAAAATTATGTTGCATACATTTTATTAATACTTTATCAAGTGCTTTCCTTGATTATTTTAGTTATAGTTCACAAATAGGGGATAGTTGTTATAGTAATGTTGACAAGTGACATAATGCCATCAAATAATTATTAAAAAAGATAAAACAGAGAAATATGCTCCATACTTTTACGAGTTATCCAAATATTGCGAGTGAAACGACCAATTTATTAATAAATAATAAAAGAGCAGTTTGCGCCTAGTGGCTTCAGCGTGTGACTCTCATCCCTGAGGTGGTAGATTCGATCCCCGGCTGTGTACCAATGGACTTTCTTTCTATATACGCATTTAACATCGGCTCAAACGATGAAGGAAAACATCAAAACATCGTGAGAAAACCGACTTGCCTTAGAACCAAAAAGTTGACGGTGTGTCAGGCATAGAAGGCCGATCACCTACTTGCCTATTAGATTGAAAAATCATGACTCAGATACAGAAATCTGAGGCCCAGACTTAAAAATGGTTGTAACCCCACTGATTATTTTTAAAAGATAATGCAAAAAAGCCTTTTTATTTCTTGCAAAAGAACAAAGTAAACTTAATCCTATTATATATTCTTTTATAATAAAATTTATTTAGTTTTCAACTCTGATTTTTCTTTCCGTAGATTTCTGACATTTCATAAGTACTACTAAAAACTTCTCCAAGAAAAATTGACAAATTTGAGTTATTTGCAATGTGACCTAATACAAAAATATTTCATAACATTTTATACATCAAATTAACTTTAATTACTTTATTTTATTTTTTAGCTGGCATCACTGCCTACTAATTCCAGGTATAGTAAACTTTAAAAAAATATTTAAAGTTATCTTTACTTGTGCGTTTTTTACTGTTTGTGATGAAAAGGGACGTAATTATCACTCGCCGTAAAACCACTTTTAATGTGAACCACCGCATTCAATAAAATGGATACATTCACTAACAAATAAAATTTATATATAGACTCAGATGTTCAGACTTGTATTGAAATTGGAAAATGTGTCCGGCCAAAAAGGTATGCCAAAAAATGATAGTTGTCAGAATTCTACGGAATTAAAAATCAGAGTATATCTAGATCTATTGACATCATTCTTAACGAAATTAACAGACCACATAGACAGCCAGGGATCGAAGGTACAACCTGAGAGTCGGTTTGAGGCGAAAAAGCTTCAGTTAAACTGCATTTTAGAAAATTGCAATTATATGAAATTTGAGGTTAGGATAAATTTTCAAATAACTCACACTCACATTAACACTGTTAATCAAATCTTCAATCATCTGCCGGGCGTGGTCCACTTGATGCGGAAGACCTTGCAGATAACACCTGGTGATAGAAATATAACTACAATGAAAACCGTTTATGACGACATCGTTTAGAACAACACACCGGTTATATAGACCAAAATCAAGGAACAAGCTGTCGGCTGAATTCTATAATCTATTGTATTAGGTTCTTAATAACAACGTCATCGGCTGTTACGACTATCGAAAGTGATTTTTAAAAGGTGACATTTTTTATTGTGATTATTAAAAGATGACATTTTTAATAATTGATTTTCAAAAGGTGACATTATTTATTAAGTTATTTTTAAAAGGTGACATTTTTTAATAATTGATTTTCAAAAGGTGTCATTTTTTATTAAGTTTTTTTTAAAAGGTGTCATTTTTTAATAATTGATTTTTAAAAGGTGACTTTTTACAACTCCTTGGAATCAAATGGTAACATTTACTTAGTGTATGATCAAAAAGTTTTATCATACCATAAATATTTTAATAAATATTGGCTTAATTCAAACGTCTACATAAATACTTTTATATACCTACTTACATACATTCAAAAAAGTATGTTAGACATTTAAACAAACTCTTGTCTCTTTCTGGCAAATTGTGTTTTCGCTGTGATGAAAAGAGACATACGCTTTAGCTGAACGGTGAAATTGGGATTGATTATTTATGTGTATCAATAAAGGAGAATGAGAATATATTTGACATATTCCCGAATATGTCAAATACACTAAAAGTCAATCATACTGACCTCTTATCTCCCGGGCCCTCCTCCCTCTCCTGGTGGAACTGGACCCTACATCCCGAGTCACTTTGAATCTTTTTAATCATATCTCCGTTGCGTCCGATGACGACACCGACTGCCGTTTTTGGTACCAAAACCTATAAGAAAATATTAGAATTGAGTCAATCAATAATTTAAAAACATTCTGTAGCTAAATCAGAATTTAATTGCAGTAAATCTGCTTAGGTTATACTTGAATGGCCTCATATTCTTCAGACCCATGGTTATAAAAATAATGTTTTTTTTGCTCGTTTATCGAGGTACCACTATTAATACTAATTGAACAAGTTAATGTCAGAAAATTATTTTAGTTTGAGTCTATTGAAAAAGACAATTTCATCATAACGTAACTAATACAGGCGAAACCGCAGGACACAGCTAGTTATTAGCTAGGAGTGATTTATATACATTACGGCATGTCTGAAAAGTTTAAAGTCACATATAATTTGCTAATCATTATTACATGGCGCTACAACCCTGAGCTGGTTTAAACTTGTTTCTAAACTAATGGTGGTTGGGAAGGACCGTGGTTCGAATCGGCAATATCATTAGGGTTGATAATAAAATAAGGGTACGATTTGCCTACACATGAAGCGATCTAGGGTGATTTCCACCACTTCTCCGATATTGTTTCCGATTTTAGAAGCGTGTGTAGACGCTTTTAGACAGTTTTTTGCTTCAACAAAGAGATCGGTCGAGTGCGCCTAACCATTTCTTATGTAATATAACTCACCTCACTCGATGTAACACCATTGCCCTGTTCCGCATAATTATCGTCAAACCCGCGACCTCCGCTCTGTCCGCCTTCTTTGTCCTGAAGCAACTCGTACACCAACTGCTTGGCGTGCTCTACTTTAGCCGGATCGCCGGATATACGGAGTGGCTTTTCCTATTCATCAGTATTTGATACATACATTTTTGTTGCTGAACACTTTTATAAATAAATCAGTCAATCAAATTGATAGATAATACAGTAAACCCCCTTATAACGCGTTTTCATATTACGCGATTTCCGTCCCTCGTATAACACGGGTGGGAATGCAATCTTTATATTTCTCCACTGTGGCATTTCTAATGATTTGTACGCACTTATTACGATCATACAATAGTATTTTCAATTTAAATCCCCATTAATGAGAAAACCGTGATTAAAATTGAATTGTTTGTACATAACGCTTTATATAACGCTTGTATGGGTCATACAAGCGCGTTATGCGAGAGTACTCTTACAACGCGTTTCCTATAACGCGGAACTAATCTATCGTGTTATAGAAGGGATTACTGAACTTTAACCAAGTATATTCTAATTTAAAGCAGTTCAAGTATCATCAAAAACGGTTCAGCAGTTTGTAGATATGGGCACCAGTTTTCATAATAAGGCAGAGAGTTTACAAGAGAATAGTTGGACCTGTTAAAGTGAAAAACATCAATAGTTATTACCAAATTAGCTAAAACATTTTTTTTTGTTGGCCGAGTCACTTGGTTTAATGGTCCCAACTTAAAGTTTAGTGATAAGGCAAAAAATAATTCTTACATATTCCGTGTTCGGTCCATCCTGAATGACCACCATTTTGGCTCCAGACTGCTCTTGCAACTGCTTGATGGTTTTACCATTTTTACCAATGATGAGCCCAACTTTGGGACCCGGTAGCATTATCTCATCCTGGATAATTAAAAGAGTTACTTCATCTCCGTGTCATAAAAAGTTTTTAGTATTTAAAATTGCTACATTTTGTTTAGTAATTTTAAGAGTTTAAATCACCTAACATTGTAAAATGTGCTTTCTGGTTTGTTTTATGTTCTTTGAGCAAAAATTTCTGTTTTGCTCTCTCCTTTGAGACTTACAAACTTTAGGTAAAATAGAAATACAAAAAATATGGATACTTGAAAGAGAATAGAATCTTTTTCATTAGCATATGGCTGAAATTATTATTATTACCTGTATTAACTCAACATTAAAAAAGAGAGGTAATTTTCCTATCGAAAGCACTATTGAAAATAAGTGTACAATTTAAATATAACTCAAAACAACTTTATTAATATTAGGTAACTAAATACACTTATAAACGTCAACAGAAAAGTTGTTAAATTGATTATAAATTTACATTTACTACCAGTTTGCAAGTCAAGGGCGCAGGGCTGGCTAGAAACTCTCCGCCACTTTTTTTAATCGCCAAGATTTGAGTCATACTAATTCTTTGTAAGGCAGAGCAGCCATAAATATTTTAACTAACTTTGGATAAGGGAGCGTTCTAGTTTTACGTCACGCAATTTTTGAAGATATTTGACTCGCTCCCCCTCCAAGTAACGCTCCGTAACGTTTTTCTGTACCCAAGTATAGTAAAACGTTTCATAACCACTTAACCACCTAGTGATTCATCTCTTTTTTGGAAAGACGAAAATAATATTAACAATAACGCGTAATTCAATCTTACATAATACTTGAACACTCCCTAAAGTCTGATATGGTGCTTATAAAAAATGTAAGACTACATTGATTATATTGTGTTTGAATTTCATAATTAAAAATACTTACAGTGATGCCCAATCCACCACCACCACCGCCGCCGCCGCCGCCTCCCCTAGGTCCCATGGGAGACATGCCCTGTTCGGGATGTTGTTGCGCGTTTTCCCGTCCACGGTGATTCACTATGTTATTTACAAGTTCCCTGAAAGAAAGAATATTATTCATTAATTTATTTATTTAAAATTTACAACACATTCAACATAGATATAGACGGAATTTTATATATAATTTGGCTTCAATGTTTAAGCTAAAGTATTTTTATGTATGTTTTAGTTTTTATAATTTTGACTGTATCATTTGCACCCATGATTTTAAATTTTAAGTAAATTTTACAATTTGTGTCCTTGCTTCATTTGTATACATATTGACAACTTGATGTTATCCTCAAATGATTCAAATATAAGTTTAAGTTTAAAATCGTGACCAACATAGACCAACCATCGAAAATGGCATAAATCTGTCAAATGGACACAGAATGTTGACAGTGAGGTTAAAGCTTGTCAAATGGTCATGAGATTATCGTTAGCATTACTTTGGACTTAAACTCATCTCTGAATTTTTGACATACATCAACAATTCTAAAAAACACCATAACAATGGAAATATGAAATGGTACTTAAAGAAAACTATGGTACACTTGCATAAATCTATATCTTTATCTTATTACTGTAAAAACACAAAATAATACAAAATAACGGAAAACAAAATCATTTTTTATGACATTTTTATTATGAAACATGCTAATTGCATAAATTTGACTAAGACTAATGATGATTATTGAACTCCTAACATTTGATTATTATTTGTATAAATGTTGACAATATTAAGGCATGCAAAATGTTTTTCTAGTTTTTTTTCAATAGAAGTGTCATATATTGTACAAAGTCTATAAGTGAAAGTGCTCATATTTTTGTTCTTAACAATACCTACCTATATTTACACTACTGTACGGTCAGTTTGCTTCTATAAAAAAAATAAGCAATAAAAAAACAATTACTTTGCCCTATTAATAGCCTCTTGCGACCCTGTAAGGGTACAGAGACGTTCTGCTTGACCGGAATCAGGGGCCATTTGAATCTTGCACCCTGTCTCTGCTTGCAACCTTGTGATCTGCTCTCCTCCACGACCAATGACTGCCATCAATAATTATTTCATTAATAAATTAACATGCTAAGGCGATTATACATTTTTTTTTCAAGAGTCCATTTAGCTATGTTTCAGGAACAATATTAAAATGGATTCAAGGAACTGCTGATATATAAATGGGTTTTCCCCCAACAATGTTCTTGTTTGTTCTTCTTCACATCTTATTGTATAAAGTGTTATTTTATATCTATTATAGATGTCTCCTTGAAAGCATTTTGAAATATCCCTGTAAATGTTAGAAATGAAGCAAAAGCCTTATTCACCAATTCAATTAGCAGGTCTACATTTACTCACTGAGGCCGACCATTTTATCAGGAACCCTGATATAGTCATTAATAGCCTGGTCATTCATCATGTTCGGGGGCCCGGATGGAGCAGGCGGAGATGCAGAATTAGCAGCAAGACGTGCTGCTGCCGCGGCGGCCGCTGCTGCTGCTGCTGTTACACTGTACAATATTTTCACATTGACGGTCTTCAGAAATCTTCAGTATATTGTTTAAGGCCAAATTTTTCAAAATTTCTTAGGTGTATTCTTCTGAATATTGGAATTCAAAACTTCTAGTGCACCCAACAATTTGTTTTCAAAAATACATAATCTAGCAGTTTATAAAACTATACACAAAATTTTAAGGTAACAATCTTATACGAGCTTGTTTATTTTATAATGTATTCTTATAATTATGTATTATGGAGTTGTTAACCAACACCATTTATATTTAATGTATTAAACATAAAATCAAGAACACAACTTTACAGTCAAACAAGTCAAAATTAGATGTATTTTATATTAGAATATTGATTAATTATTATCAATAGTCTGAGAGATAAATATTGCTTTTAAAAATAAACTGGATACATTTTATGTAGTGTAGAAGCAAACTGACAATACTATGTTGCCCTTTTTAATAAAACCCTACTATCAGCCAATATATTGCACAAGTAATATATAATGCTTACATTTTAGCCAATAATTATACTTTTATAAAAACACAAATTAAAAATACACAATAATTAAAGCTATATAATTTAATTAATATATTTGAAAGACAAACTTACCTCATTGGAGGTGGAGAGTAGGGAGGTTCTGCTGATGCAAGTTTCTTTGAGCTTGGTTCTGGTCCGTCGTCTAGTGATCTCTTATTTCCACCAACTTCAATTTTGGCGGCTACCTACGAGAAACCCCATTAAGTATATTATTTTCTTGCTACGTAGATACTGCTTTCGAAAGTAGGTTAGGATTTGAAAGTTATTGTTAACACTATTTGACAAGGTTCTTCACCTTGACAATACACAAGCATAGTAATTAATGATGGTAGATTATGCCTAAACGGCATAATATTGGAGGGTAAGAACCCAGAAAAATATAGGTGTACAATGCAAGACATTGTCTTACCAATTTCGCACGTTGTAAAGCTGCCGCAAATCCCCCTGTGACACTATTGTTTTGAAGCGTAGCCATAGAAGAATAATCACTCATGTTTGAACTAGAGTAAACATTCAATCACGCAATACGGCAGCCATTAATAAGGATCAAAAGATCCAAATAAAAATTTGGCCACTGTCGCAAACTCAAGAAAGAGACGCGTCCATTGACCATAAACTATATGAAATCATAGAATTTTGTGACAGGCGCGACGACAATAACAACCAATCGAATCAATATATGTTTTGACAGTTCGCCAGTTATAGGATTGTAACGATTGCAATTGGTAGAAAGAACTGATAATTTCTAGTCGTAACCAGATCTATCAAAAATCCTAAAATCGATTATGTGTCTAATATACTTTTTAAGAACTTAAATGGAATTATAACAACGATAGTCTAGGTAGTGATATTAAATATGTTTTAAAATAACATCACGTCGTTAGTTTAAAAAAATACGTATTGCACTCTGTTCGTTTTCTAATTATTTTGAGTATTAGTTTTTTCGAATTTGTTGTCTATGGATCTCGTACGTTTCGTTTACCGCGAAACATCGTACGTTATGATATTTTTATATATCCATATAAAAACCTATTAAACACGATTTCCCAATAATAAAATATTTTTTTCTAATAAAGCAAGAAATTCAAAATCCATTGTTACAAAAAGCAAAATCGTATTGTTATTATCCTTAAAGAATGCATATTACATACTGCATTGTGTGAAACGAAACGCAAACTTTTTTTTTATGTTGTGAGTGCGTGCATTTGTGTTGTCCGGTGTTTGAAGACGCTTGGAATTTCGCTTTCAATATCTTCGTAAGAAAAATGTCGGGTGATACCGATAAAGCAAAAATCAGTGATAATCAGGTATAGTTGTGTCATTTGTTATTACAATATTTTTCTTTATATTTGTGTGAACCTATTGACGAGTTATGAACCTGTGAAGTGTTGTTATTTCCGTGTTATATCATAAATGTTTGCCTGCGTCTCAACATGGCTGACAGAACGTTTGCTTCCCGCGAAACGCGGGAACTACGCCACGAAGGGTTGTGATTTTAGTCAATAATATCATCAATAAACGGCAAATGCAGTATTGATCAGTTAAAGGAACTGATTCTAATGGGATAATTTTCAGTTTTTCGCTTATTTTACTACCCCCGCCCCTTTGCATTTGGCTGCAGGGTCTTTGTTAAATGTGCACGATATAGTATGACATTGATAGGAAATCCGCATGACCTTGATATTTTATTTCTTGCGAAATTTCTATTCAGAGGCATCGTGTTATGTTTTTGTAACATTGAGGCGCGAGTTCGCGCCTTCTTATTTTCCTTGCATACGCGCCGAGCGATGTAAATAAAAAGTAGGGCACCACAGACCCTTCGTTGAGCCTTCATTTTTAAACTATTTTTTGCATCTAGCGGTTTATCGCGATACACAAGTTTATGGTATGGAATCAAATATCAATATAAAAAATTCAATGACCTTAACATTTAGACATTTTAATTCGAATAATGCATATAGTTACTATGTACACAGTTGTATGTTGTATATATATTTTACATAGAGAACACGGTAGTACAAGTTCAAGTGTTGTAATCTAAGTCTTATTGCCTACTAAATAGGGTACAAATTCCATTGGCATTTCTGAGTAATGGTTTCTGCTAGTTAAGTACTGCCTCACTGACAAGCAGAGTTCAGTTTGAATAATATTTTTGATAATTTAGCAAAGTAGTTCTATAGTAAGCAAATGCATTATGTAAATAATTTTTATTCCAGTTCATGACTCATTAATAAGTGTAATTGTTCAATCTATTATTGTTGTTTATTGAAAGGTTTATAACAAGGATTTAAAACTAAGAAAGAAAAAATAATTTCACTGTAAAATAATGATTAACATAATACTAATATTACCTTAAGCATTGTGTTTTACAAAGATATTTTGTTATACAGGATGAGGACAAAAAGTCAGGTGCAGGGGACGGCCAGACTACAGAAGATGAATCATCCCAGGATTCCAAGGGTGAGTCGGCTGTACCTGAGGTGCAAGGTAACGCAGTAGATGAACCAGACAACAGTCAGCCCCCAGAAGGTCAGAATTCAGATACATGTTTTGTAACCATCTGTGCTGTGTTCATCAACTAACAATTGGGGACTGTATGGGTCGCTTGCAAAGATAAAGATAATGTTTAATTTCTATGTGGGTAAAAATGAGAGAAATTTGTCTCTAAATAATAACTGAAATGAGTCTTAAGACAATAATAATAATAATGACTTTAGTAAAGTTAAGTACTATCACAAGCAAATCGTCATAGTTGTAGAATAGTGATGGATCGGACAAATAGTAAACTTTACAGGGCAGCCATTTCAATGTTAGTTTTTGTCATAACTTTTTAATTCATATTCTGTTATTATGAAAATTAGCATACAAGCAAACAAACAAAACAAAATAATAACATTAAATTACACAGTTTTCTAGAAAAATCACATGTTTCTATCAAATCCGTCACTTTACTGACGGATTTATTGTTTTTATATATTTAAATGTTACCGTAATATTTCGTCAATGTAGTATTCAAATATGATATAAAGTGGATTTTAGATATTTTCAAATCCTACATTGTTCTACGATCATGACAAAATGTTTATTAATTAGATCAAATTTAGAATAATTTTACAGACAATTTTATCTTTTCTACAATTAACAAACTAGAAAGTATTAACACAAGTTATCTAAATTATACAAATTATTTGCTTGAGGAACTTTCAAAATGTTGTGTCAAAAGACAATACATTTCTGACTTAGCGCTTAATCTTGTTTCTAAATCTCACCCTGTTGCTTCCAGCATCTAACCTAACTTTATTGTTCTTATAGTAAAGAATTTTATATTGAACCAAGCTATATATTAAATAATACATCTGAAATTGTAAGTGGCCCATACTTTACATTGCTGTGTTTTAGTGTTGGGTTTTGGGGTAAGTGTGTGGGATTGGTATCACAATATTAATAGTATGATAAAATTAAATTTATGATTTTTAGAGGTTATTACAGTATTTCTAAGTAGGTCTTTGGGTTAATATATAATAATAATTATACATGGTATCTTTAATTTACTTTTAAATAAATCACTATTTAAATAAAAACATTTAAGGAATTTATAATTTTATAAGAAAATAAATATTATCATTATATAGTAAATATCTTTTAAAAAAGAAATTAAAAATTAATGAATATTAATATGCCATTGGTTTTGTATGGGAGGAACAAACAGATTTTTTTAAATAGAATACATTTAATTAATCAAAGTATGTACCATTGCTATCTATGCACTTTTTCTATCTTAAAAAACCATTCGGAATCAATAAAATCTTTGAAGGCGGTTTCGATTGCCCCATCAGAGTCAAATTTTTACCTTGCAAGAAGTTATCCAAATTTCGAAAAAATGGTAATCTGTTGAAGCAAGGTCCGGGGAATACGGTTGATGTCTTATACATTCCAATTGAAGCTCCTCTAATTTGATAGCATTGTGTTGTGCAGTGTGTGGTCTAGCGTCTAGCGGTCTGTTTTGTGGCCAGTACGACAACACGCCAATTCATATGTAAGGACCTAATATTTTTTCATTATTTCAAATCTACTGTGGTCTCATTTGTATAATAATAAAATTGTGTCAGTAGCTCTATATTTATCGACTTTTTATAGAGTAAACTTTAGCGTTCGGGGTTCGGGTTGTATTCAAAAACGAAACTTAGCGCGAACTATGCCTCCCATTAAATTTTTGACGTCCAGGAGTCACACTTGGTGCTTAAGGTCCGTGTGTCAAGAGTGCTGTCAAAATATCTCTCTCGTCTAATATTATTTAACGTACCTACTCGAAATCAATTATCTTGATAAAAATACAAAAAAAGCTCTTTTAAGTTAAAAAAGTAAAAATAATTATGAAAATTTATTAATCTGCAATGTCTACGATTTATCTGCGCGTTATCAGTCAAAGTTTTGTTGTGGCCGTGTTATCAACGATCAGCATGCCATTATTACGTTCCTTTATTTTGAGTGCGAAAAATTGGCTCGGAAACCGCGTTGTCTCAATAATCGATTATTTATACGGTTTTTATTTATTCACATAAATATATTAATATGGTTGACGTGTAATCGTTTTTTGGTATAATAAATAATATTACCTAGACTTCATGCCTCTACCATATCTCTTATAAATATTAATAAATTAAAGAATTATTAAACAAAACGAAAAACCTAAAACTTCAATTTACACCTTATCTGAGGAAATTTTAGGTATCTTTTATCTGCGAAGCATTAAAGGTTTAAATACATACTGTAACATAATGTATAATTTATTTTTGGTTTTTAATAATTTCTAAAAATTAAATTAATGCCAAAATTATAGCAAATATTAATAATGATTACTGAATCAACAACGCAGACTTATTTAATAGTTAAATAAGTTAGTGAAATATGCCTAATTTCATAGAGTAACAGGATTTTAAACCCGATTTACGTTACGGATTAATCAGCCTTGTTAATAAAGAGTTTGCTTGCTTGGGGTAAAATTTCGTTTCTCCGTTGGTGTATGAATTTCGTAATGTTAAACGTGCCATCCACCCTACTAGGACTTAGGAATCTTGTAAAAGTTGCATCATCAACTGTTTCAAACGGCGAAAGATTTAGCTAACAAATTTAATTATTAGATTAAAAAGAAAGTTGAAAAACTATTTTTATATGCATTTGTCGCGCTCCTAAATGAGACAGCTATTACTATATTGTTACATTAATACAAACCACAGTGGTTTTTAAATGTAAAATAATATATAAAACTTTTATTAAGCAATTTATTAATGAGTGTCTTTTAAATGCAGCTCTTAGTCAAAATTCAATTTTAAACCCCCATGCGTCAGGATAACATGGTTCTGTCTCACTATACCCGGTTGCTATGGAAATCTGTTCCATCTGAGTAAGATAGTTATTAAGTAGAGATTATATTTGTGTATGCGCACACAAATATGCACTATCGCCTTATTCATGAAAACTAAATAAGTTAAAATGCACCTTTTTTAATAATTATTATTTTTTAGTCACACATTAATATTTGTTAGGTTCTTCTTTTGGTGCCTCTCCGTTGAGCAGGTTGGCCGCCAATCTTTCAAGCGTATCTTGTTCTGTCCATATACACAGACTACACTACTTTTCCGTAGTCGCAATACCCGTACACTCCCTAACGTTAAACGGACATGAGTTTTACCTTCTACCAACACGCGGTTTACCCTGGATTTTACCCATTACAATTCATTTGAGATAGTAGCGGTCATGGCGCAACAAGTCGACCAATTTGTCCTTTCCGTTGCTTGATGTTTTAAGTTTTCTCGACTTTTTAATCAACAAGTTAGTCGTATAATCTTACAATAATATCTATATGTAACAAAAGATTCCTACATTAATAAAATTTTAAAGTACGAAAGATCGTCTCCTTCTCAAAGGTGCAAGTTATTTTTATTAGCTATACCTTCTGCGTAAAAGTATCAATAGAAAACGCTATAAGAACATAACCAATTGTACTGCTGCAACTCTACAAATAAATATGGTTCAACTAAAATAAGTCTTGATATCATAATCACTTGCTTAAACCAAGGCTGTTTTTTGTTGTACACGTGATGTAGCCAAATTTATTATGTAGTCAATTTCAACTTATAATTGTACATCAATTGTTGATCTATGAGTTTTATTGAGTTAAAAATTAAATTTATTAACCATAGTTTATAAAAAATCCTTCTTATACATGTAAACTAAATATAATTTATAACTTCCGGTATTTAGATATAAAATTCATATATCCAATTCTAGAATATAAAAACTATAAGTCGTATGAGTTGCAAGCTCTCAAGAGAACACCAATAGTACTAATGCAATGCTACTTCCAAATGGTGAATATAAAACAAATTGATTCCACTTGAATTCGCTCAATCCTCCTGTCGTTAGGTGTCCATAAGTTAGGAATTTTGTTTTCAAGTGCTCGTTTTTCCCCTGTACTATAAGTGTTGATTGGGCAGAATCCAGTGAAAGGGATTTCTAATAAATGCACGTGACTTTAATCGGCTGTAATTAGGGTGAACGAACTTGAACACGAATTCTATAGTTTCATTTGACAAAACTTAGCTCAGACACCGACCTTGATATATGTAAAAAGACTAATTTGCAACGCTAAGACAGTTTTAGTTTTTTTTGTACAGATTCTTCAAAAATTAATACAGGTTACACATCTATGTACGCTATGTTTTAATGTGTTAAGTTAATTCCGGGTTTTTTCATTAAAATATCTGTCGTTCTTCCTACGACTCGTATTTTTAAACCGTATAACAAAAGTGATCATAAAATGGGAAATGCTATTTTTATAGGAAAATTTGTTTTGGAATTCTGAAAGATTGAAATACACTAAAAAGTACGTGTTGAATTATAACCTTCATGGTTTTTTTTTGGAGTCGGTTACTCGAAAATGAATCAACACAGTAAAATAATAAAATAAAGATAAGAACTCACCATTACCTGTATCATTATTGCTAATAATCGTTTAAATCCGATGAAAACAGTATTTTCAAATCTCTAGAAATGAGTTTTGATGACTCAATCTACTGACGAATCTTGAGCTATCCGTGACTGAGAAGTCAGTATATATATAGCTCTTTGTAACTGGACGATCCGGTTCTTATGCCCGGCCTCCGAGATTTGTATATCGTTTAATGTTGTTTACACGAGTACTAATAGGGCGGAAAACCCAATCTTTATCGATTTCGTTAATCGGATATATGTTTTTATGAAGCAGTCCTCACTATGGTTATATCCTGTTGTTCACTGTCACCTGTTGGCACCCTGACTTCGAAAATATGTACTAAAGGTACATATATATTTTGTGTTGTGTTTCTAGAAATACAAAAATATTCTTTCGATTATATTTCTTTGCTTTATGTTAGTATTAATGTTTGATGACCCTCCTGTTATCGTTTGGAAATGTATTATTAAATAATGAATATTAAAACGCCCTATAACAATACATCAACAAGTGCCGCGTTATAGTAAAACAATCCCTTATCAAAACGGTTGCCTCGGTTAAGTGTAAATGACTGTAACGAAGTTTAAGCGGTTATTTAAAAGGGTTTTTAGTCCTAGCCAAAATATATTTGATTAAAGATACATAAACGATAGGTCTTCATGTAAAGAATTCAGATACAAATATACATTATATATACACAATAATTTAAAGTTTATACACTGTAAAATCCTTCCTATCTCATTTTATCCCGTCGCTTTTTCTTTTCATCGACTTTTAAACTTTAATTATTTGAGTTTTTATCAAAATTAAAGATTAAAAATTGAAATAAAAAATTAATTTAAAGAAAAGTCTAATAATATGTACTACATTTAGATAGTGAAAACGTCTGATTTACATATTATTAATTATAAAATGAAAATTAATAATTGATATATAAATTGAAAATTAAAATAACTCGTCATACCACGTGGGTTGCACACATTGGGCGTGTTCGGCCGAAGTAAGTACTTACTAAATTTAGTAAGTCACTTACTATGCTTACAAAATTTTCGGCCGGGACACAAAATAAGTGCTAACGCAGTAAGTATGGCTTAATATACGACGCCATTTTGCTTATTGTTGATGTAAACAAAACGGACAATAAAATATCCAATAAAATATTTCTCATAAAATTATCCATTTGAAACTATTCACAAGTATTAAATTATATTCCTAAATTTAGTACTGTCAATTATATTCAGTCTATGAGGTTATGTACGGGATATGACATAAACAGGTGTTTTGTGTTATGTTAATAAGCCAGTAAGTCTGTCCTGACTCCTGGCCGAAAAGCGCTACAGTCAGCTTGTAAGACTTTAATTTTTTTATGCTTACTGGCTTACTAAGTTTAGTAAGTACTTACTTCGGCCGAACACGCCCATTTTTTTACATTCATCCATTTGTTTGACATTAATGCCTGCTTGGGGATTTAAATTTTATTGTTCTTTTGTGATTAATAAGTAAAACGTTTTTATCATTCATTACTAACTAGTCGTACATATTTAAATTAAGGTAATTTTTAAAGATAATTATTGGGAGAAGAAGTGTTTTTCTTTTTAGGTTTTACTGAATATAAGGAAATTTTTCTAAGTTTTCAAAGTTTGATGCAGTTATGTTTATGTTGATCGAATAAATAGTTAATTATTTTTTGTTAATTAGTTAGTATTTAATTTGATTTTTCCTTAATCAGGTGACGCAAAATCGACCACGGCAAACGGTAAAGATGACTTAGGCGGTGAAGACGTCAAAGATGAAAAGGCAAAAGCAGATGTTGACAAAAAGGTTTGTATTTCATTTCCTACAATATACGTGTACCTACGTGGCTATAATGAATGTAGTTTTCGTTCCATAACAAACACATAGGAAATCAATGTTCGCCGTTAATTCGACTAGGAACTTGGTCATTAAATAGTTTTAACTTTTAGGAAGAAAATGGTGAGACACATGAAGAGGATGATAAGGAAGATGTGAAGGAAAACGATAAGCCAGCTAAAAAACCGGCAGCCAAGAAAAAACCTAAAAAGGAGGTAAGCGTAGGCAGTTTACGATAATTATTATATTATTTAAGATAATTATAAATTAAAAGCCAGTTTTGAGTAGAAAAGAAAACTACTCATTAAGTTCTTGAAATTAAACCATTAAATGATACTTAGGATACAGAGGAAGAAGATGAGGAGGACGAGGAAATGGACGAAGAAGAGGAAGAAGAAGGAGAGGAGGGAGATGAAGAGGACGAGAAGAAGCCTAAGGCCAAGTGAGTAAATGTACAGCTTACATACAAATGTCACAAATATTCGCGTCTTCAGTACATATCTACCTACATAATAATTAGTTTCGTAGACGGAATAATATATCTTTATATATATAATTCTGAAGTCACTGAACTCCTCTTAAACGGCTGGACCGATTTGAATGAATTTTTTTGTAAGCGTTTGAATGGAGCCTGTATTGTTTAGATTCACGAATTAGCCCGTCAGATGGCGCTGTAGCTGTGTACTTTCATGCTTTGTTTAATATCCTAATCGCTTGAAATATCATGCAGGACGTCCGTCGGGTCTGTTAGTATATATATATATATATATATATATATATACGTATTGACGTGTAGCAGTTATAGTTAGTCCCGACTCTGAGTCCTAAGACCATCGTTACTGTTTACTAAATTTTTTGTTGTTAATTCAGTAAAGTAAAGAAACCGGCAAAGAAAGCAAAGGAAGGCGACGAAGAAGGTGAAGAAGATGAGGAGGAGGGAGAAGATGAAGAAGGTGAGGAGGAGGAGGAAGAAGAGGAAGAGGAGGCCCCGAAACCTAAACCCAAGAAAGAGGTGAGAAGTCCCCATAGTGGAATGATCTATGTGCTCAGCTAAAAACTTATGTTTTGAGAAAGAAACTTCAAAGTTCTTTCAACTGATCGTCTTATCATAGTGAATTTATTTCCGAAATGATTTAGGGTTCAAGGTTACAACGTACCAATTCTTAAAACGTATTAAGAATTACTATTGTTTCAATAAAAAAACGTGTTGACTATAGCTATCTTCAGGGTGTTGGTTTTTTGTGTGGTGCGGTGTGCGCGCGCATTACCAAAATTTACACCCATCATTTTTCCCTAACGCGCCAAAGGGAGCGTTCAAGTATTACGTCACGCAATATTTGGAGATTATTGACCCCCCCCCCCCATGTAACGCGCCGTAACGGTTTTCTGTACCCAAGTATAGTAAAACGTTTCGTGACCACCTTAAGTGGTGTAAAGTACTGGAAAGTCGAAAATAATATTAACAATAACGCGTAATTCAATATCCGCCCCGTATCGTAACGTTTTACAAAAGGTTACGTAATACTTGAACGCTCCCAAAAGAACTATAACTACAAAAATATTTCAGAAATGTGTAATTAGAAATGTCCTAATAGTATTTTTGTTTTGACAGCCCACTGAGCCTCCGGTCCCTCTTCCGGCGGGCAAAGGAATCCCTCTGGGTCACATCAGCAACGTCGAAGTATCCCTCTCCAGGTTTAAGACACAGGACCAGAAGCTTTTACATCAGTACTTGTATGGAGTAAGTAATTTCATTAATCCACATATTATAATTAATTTAGCTTTTTTACAGAGAATTTTTTCCTTTAAAATCAAGGTGTTTTCACAAATTTTTACTAACCAATACAGACTTACAGCTTTCATTAACTTATTAAATCTGTTCGAACAGTGCTTTAGTTAAAAAGGGTGTGAGTAGTACAACATTAATGAATAAATGAATTTAACAAAATATTCAATAATAAATAACAGTTAATAGAAAAGCCTCGAAAGCTTCCTGCCCCTTTTTAGGCATCCAATAGTTATCTCAGATAGTAGCACTTTTACCATATTAAAGGAGACTGAAGATTATATATTACTAGCTGACCCGGCAAACGGTGTTTAGACATGTATATTATTTCTAGGAAACATTTTTTTAGTTCAATAAAAATGACTTTCTACAATAATAAAAATAATAAAATTAGGTTGTATGTATTTTTGTATGCTGTATCATAAAAAAATAAAAACAAAAATATAGAGGTGGGGCCCACCCTTAACATTTAGGGGTTTGAAAAATAATAATTAGCCGATTCTCAGATTTACTGACAATGCATAAAAAATTTCATAAGAATTGGTCGAGCCTTTTCAGAGAAGTATGGGAACGAACATTGTGACACGAGAATTTTATATGTATAGAGATATAATTATTTATTTGGGATATCTAAAATAATTAATTTTTGAAAAAATTATATTCTAGGAGCACTTTTGCTCAAGCTTTTAAACAAATCTATATTTAAAGAACATTTTAATAAAAATGGAGTTGTTAATTACTATTTATTTTCGTTAATAGAAGTATTATTATTGTAGCAACTGTGTCTGGACCGTAACGTGAAGCGGAACATCAAGAAGTTCAGAGGCTACGAGTGGGCCGTGGGTTCATCCGACTACAAGGCCAAGCTGGAGGAGACCACCAAGATGGAGCCCAAGCAGATCAGGACCATGTGCGAGATGCTGGATCTCGATAAGAAAGGTATTTGAGATTAGATCAAAATTAATATATTGAAATAATAAAAAGATTGTTTATTTAAGTTATTATAAAAGTGATTACATAGTAACTATCATACATTCAGAGGAGTTGTTCGGACTAATACCTGCAGCTGAGTTTCATTTCGTGTCAATGCAGAATACGAAATACTATCCGTATCACCTTGAAGTCCGTCGTTCCACAACGGAGCGTTTGTTAAGGCAGTTGTTTCCGCTGACCGCTTAGATGACTTGGGTCCTTCAAGAAAAGAGCGTACCAATTCTTAAAAAGCCGGCAAAGCACTGGCGAGCCTCAAGCCCGTTGGCTTCTTTTTACATTTAAAAGAAAATTGTGATTTTTAGTGTTTATAGGCAGTAGTATATAAAAGATGTTGGCCTAGTGGCTTCATTGTGCGACTTTCATCACTGAGGTTCGATTCCCGGCTATGAGCGCATTTAACATTCGCTAACGGTGAAGGAAAACATCGTGAGGAAACCTTAGACCCAAAAAGTCGAAGTCTACTTGCCTATTAGAAAAAAAAGGTCACGAAACATAAATCTTAGTGATATAGGATAGCAATAACTCTACTACATATTTAAATACATAATATCTATCAAAATATACTAATGTTTGGTGAACAATACGGCTTTTGTTCATACATTCAGCAGTTTTCTTGTTTCATCCGAGAAATCCATAAGTATATCTTCGATCTCTCTTGTCAGGTGGAACAACAGAGCTGGCAGCCCGCCTGGTGGGCTTCCTGCAGTGCCCCACGGCCAATTCGCCTCACGCGAGAGGAGTAGCCCGGCCTCCGCCTACGGCTTCTTCGACGCCTGGAGGCAGACCCAGGAGATCTGTCGCCGTCAAAGTTCACAATCGAGGTAATTGTCTCATGGAGTAGTTTTCAGAATGTTATAATAATGTCTCAATTGTTTTGTTCATATTATTGTTATGAGATATTCTTGCAAAATAAAACTAAATCAAGTTATCTTTCGCAAAATAATTAAAATATACTAAACTTAATAAATAATTAATTTTAATAAATAAAGGGCCGTAAATTTTGGTTTATTCTATCAAACAAATGGTAATAATTACCACATAATTAAAAAAAATGTTATTTTATTATCCCATAATTAGGACACATAATTTGCTAAAAGAAAGGAAAAGATAAGCACAAAAAAATATTTTTTTTAAGTTTTCAGAAAGTATTCAAAAAATCCAAAATTTCAAGGTATAATTTATAACTCAAAAGCGTCTGATAATAATTTCCATTATTCTTCACATATTATTTATCAATAATATTTAATTGTCGCTAAATATTTATTAAAACTTGCTCAAAAAATAGAAATTAAGTTGGGAAATAGTATACCTGTCTAATAAATAATGTTTTGCAGGCTATTCAGATGAAGAGTATGAATCGGACCCAGAGAAAGTCAAAGGACCAAAACTACTTAAGGAGGGCTCGGAAGATTCTGATGTAAGTTTTATCCAAAGGATGATTTTTAATCTGTTGTTCCATACACACCCTCACTTTCTTACCACAACACAGTCGAATTAGGTATTTATACTCTGATTTTTCATTCCTTAGAATTCTGACAGCTATTCATTGTATTTAATATTTTTTATTGATTTTTGCTTTCGTAAATGTTTGAACCTTTTTGTATATGTTATGTATTCCATCTTGGCTATATATATATACAGGGTGTCCCAAAAGTCGACGTCAAGTCGAAATTTTCTCATAGGTAATGCCACACCAGTTATCAGAAAAATTAAAAAAAAAAATTAAGTCATGTATTTTTGAAGTTATGGAAATTTTCCTTTTATTCCAGAAAATGTACACCATGTGACAGTTTTTTCATTCCTGTTGTTACAAATATTTTTGCCAATTTTTTTTCTCTTACGTCATCCCGAATAGTGCTTTATGTAACCTATGATCCTAAACCCTGTGCCGATCACTCCAACTTGTAGGAAAATGTCATTTTATACCGTACCAAGTTTTCAAAATTAATTTTTCGCACTAGTTCAACTGATCGTCCTGAAAAAAAAATGTACTACTCCAGTTTGGCAAGCAGCTTTAAAAGTTCGCGCATTTAATAAGGATTCTAACGTGGTATAATACTTACTTCATTATTTCTTAGATCGGCCATAAAAAAAATTTCTTGTTAAACAAAGTCTGTTTTTTAAAAATTTCTCTGGAATTACAAAAAACTATTCTAGTGTACCCAAAGCGTTCCTAATAACCACAGCGTGTTTTAAATAAGATGGCGTAAAGTGTGAGCGAGACAGATAGTGACGCTACTTGTTGCTATTGACACACGCACTACAGGTCAGCACGCAACGCTCCTTCGTTTACTACGCATCTTTTCGTATTCGCTGGTGTTATTTTGTGTTCTAACTACTTTGGCTTCGTTTACGGACTTGTTTGCTTGTGATTTGGATTTTACATTTGTGATCTACGACGACCTTTACTTTTCCCTGGACTTACGTGTTATTGTGTATTTGTACCATACCATGGCTACGTACACTACACAGGAATATGCTAACATGCACCTCATTTATGGGGAATGTTTATGTAATGCCAGTGAAGCCGCTAGACGGTATCGCGAGAGATACCCTAATGCAGATCGCTATCCGGATCACAGAGTTTTTACCAATGTGCACCGTCTACTGTTCTCTGAGGGCCGACTGCCAAACCAAGTGCACGGTGAAGGTAGAATTTCACTACCCTACGAGGCAGTTGTCCTTCAAGCAGTTGTTCGGTACGTGGAATTGAGGCCAGCACAGGTGTGCCCAAAAGTACAGCTCACCGAATACTACAAAAAAATGAGTTCCATCCATTTCATGTACAGCGAGTACAATCCTTATTACCTCGAGATTATGAACCTCGGGTTGCTTTTTGCCAAACAATAATTCAAAAACACCGAGAAGACCCACAATTCTTAGAAAAAAATTTATGGTCGGATGAATCAACTTTTAAAAAAGACGGCTACATGAACCTACACAATCTGCACGAGTGGCACGTCGAAAATCCACGATTGATGAGACCAGACAGATCACAGGACCGTTTCAAAGTTAACATGTGGATATATTTAGTAATTTTTTTTTTGTTATATAGCTGTAGCATTACGAGATAAATAAATAAATCTCTCTTAATTAATTATATAGGTCTTAAAAGAAGTACATATTATAATATACTGTATTACAGGGGTCATTCAACCCGAGCGGCTCAGAAGCGGACTCGGACTTTGACCCCGAGGTAGGAGAGGGAGCCGCGGTTGTCGGAAAGAAACGCAAGAGCACCGGACGCCGTCGCTCCTCGGGCAAGGCGGGAAAGAAGGGCAAGAAAAGGGGGAGAAAGGCCAGCGGGAAGGTGATAGATCAGTCATTTAATTTGAATTTCGAACGTTGTGACTTTGTTGCCATGGTTACCTAGTAATAAACGGATGCCGTTTATAGAAATGTGGAAATAAAAAAATCAGCAAGTCGATTTTGACGGTCATACGTACAAAAAGCCTAAATAAATGAAAACAGATATTTTGATATTTTCAGTTATTTTTTTTAATAGGAGGTAAATTCTGTAGTCTGTGGTATATTTAATTGTTTGCGCTTTTATTATTTATATTGTAGTATTTTTAGGACATTTTTAAAATATCCCGAGGTATTAATTTATATAATACATAATATATGTATTGGTGAATTGATCGGTATTTGCGTAACAGACAAACGAACAGATTGGGTGGAACACGGTTTTATATTGGATTTTTTATTCACAGGTAAGCAGAGGTCGCGGCCGCAGGGCGAAGTCGGACAGTGAAGAAGAGAGTGACAAGTCAGAGAGTGAGAGCGATGGAGGAGGAGAATCTGGCAGCGAGGGAGAAGAGTCTGACGTGAGTGTTTCTAATGTTTTAATGATTGAGACTTCGTACAATATAAATGTTTTCATAATTTATTAATTTCTTATACTTATAAACTATATAAAAAAACAAACAATTACACTAAAAATATAGCCAAAGATGGAATTTATAATATTTACAAATAGGGTTTAATTACGAAAGGAACATTTTTAACTACATTTAACTAAGTATTTAATTCTAGTGTGTTGTGTGATGGTGTGAAAGTGAGTGTATGTACGTGAAGTTGTGTGTGTAAAAGATTGACACATTTGCAAGAAGAATGTTTAAATATTGCATAATATATAAAAATGATTATATGGCCTTAACAGGAGCCTAAGTCGAAGCGCGGTCGGCCGAGCGGGTCCGTGGCTAGAGGCCGCAAGGGCCCCCCGGCCAAGATGGCCAAGACCACGCCTGCCAAGCGGAAAACGGCTTCGCCGCCAGGTGGGTCACTTATTATTAACCGCCTTATTTAGAACTATAGTTTAAATTTAATCAACTTTTCGTTTCTATCAAATTGTGTCTCCATTGTAATTAAATGAGACAAAAATACGTTTTTTTTAGTTTTTTTATACTTTTAGGGAGTAAATACAAAACTACGAAAAATTTCAAAATTCATTTCAATTTAATAATAAAAGTGTTAATATATATATTCACACTTATATTTGATGAAAACACTTTATTTTTTTAGAATATTAACTTCTCTTCGTATTTCCTGGGTCTTTGTTACTAACCAATTAAATAAAATGTTTAATAGTAACAAACATATTTTCAAACAGCTAAAAAGAAGGGAAAGCCAGGCAGGCCAGCCGGTAAGAAGGGAAAGAAGGCATCCTCTGACGAAGAATCCGGAGAAGGAAGCGAAGAGGAGGAGGAGGAAGGTAGCGAGGAAGAAGAGAGCGGAGAGGAGAGTGACGGCGGCCCGGCTGATAAGAAGGCTAAGAGACCGCCTACTGTGAGTATCATTTGAATTTTATAATGTTATTTATTTCAGACATTTTATAACAGAACATCTTAGTTTAATTATTTATTGGCCAACTTTGAGCAGTGTTCATCTAGTGGCTTCAGCGTGCGACTCTCATACCTGAGGTCGTAGGTTCGACTTCCGGCCGTGCACCAATCGACTTTCTTTCTCTGTACGCATTTAACATAAGGAGTTCAAGTCATAAGTTTTAATTAACAAAAAAATAGAGGTAGATCGTAGAGGGGTGAAAATTAAGGGTTGTATGCTGTATCATAAAAAATAAAAACAAAAAAAATTGTCTAAAAAATAAATTTTTTTGGGTGTCCTTAAAACTTGGGAGTTTAAAAGATAGTAGCCGATTCTCAGACTGACTAAATATGCATAAAAATTTCATAAGAATCGGTCCAGCCGTTTCGGAAGAGTATGAGAATGAACATTGTGACACGAGAATTTTATATATTAGATATATATGAGCATAGTTTGTACCAAGACCGTCCGTATGACCTGTTCTATAATCCAGTACATTTAGGTTTAATATTGTAAACAATTCGGAGCAGTCAATATGATTGTTTATGGAACCATGTAGAAATATCAAGTCTCTTGCGTCTAGGTGTTTGTGATCTTTTAGTAACGTTAAAATAATCCATCAGGACGACGAGATAAAGAAGTACGTGAAGCAGATCCTGGAAGGCGCCAACCTGGAGCAGATCACGATGAAGACGGTGTGCAAACAGGTCTACTCGCACTACCCGGACTTCGATCTCGCGCACAAGAAGGACTTCATCAAGGCCACCGTCAAGTCGGTCAGTCAACTTTAAGTTAACGCTTTTCTCACATTTGAACTTACTATGGTTTTTTAATTTTAGCCTTTTGTGTTTATTTCATAATTTCTGATTTTGTTTTGCCTTCATTTCACGACAATGTCAATCCTTTAGATATATATTTATTTAAAAATATATATGACAATTCGGTCCATTTTTTGTAAATAAATGTATATTAAAAACATTTAATAGATAAAGATATTACAATTAAAAAAAGTTTAGCGTTGACATGATTTCTTATTTTTTTTTAATTCGGATAAAAATATTGATAATTAGTAGTTTGATATTGATGTTAATTATTTTCAAAATAAAATTTTTGAAATATTTTTATAATAATTTATCTTTTTTGTTGCAGTGTATTTAAGATGTAAAGAATGAGCGGAGTAGTCTACGTAGCGTTATCTATTACTATAGTTTTAAAGGACATATTATTACAATAATAATAATATATTATCAGAATATATTTTTTTTAATATCCGCAAACGTGTGGAACGGATATCCGCCCGCTTTACATTCAGGTAGCTTTTGTTTATTTTTGCATGGTTTTTATTGATTTTTTAGATCCAGTATGGGAAGCGTTCAAGTGTTACGTAACGAATTTGGAGGGGGGGGGGTCCCCTTTTTTATAAAGTTACGATGCTAGGCGGGGATTGAATTACGCGTTATTGTTAATATTATTTTCGACTTTCCAGTACTTTACACCACATAATGGTAACTTTTAGGTATAAAGAGTCTTACTATCGGGTACAGAAAAACGTTACGGCGCGTTACATGGGGGGGGGGGGTCAATAATCTCCAAATATTGCGTGACGGAATACTTGAACGACCTATTTATAATGTATGTAACAAATTTTGAGTGCTGTAAAAATATGATAATTGTTTGATATTTCCTAAAACTAGATTTGAATTGTATGTAATGTATGTATGTTTGTTGCAGCTCATAGCATCGTGAGCGACTCGGCCGCATAGCATAGTCGTAAGCCACAACTTAGACTAATTGTACACACGATCATTACATTTCCACAATTGACATATTTTTCATATTTTATCATTTTAATTACTATTAACAATATTGTTTGATTATTTTGTGAATTGTACGATTGCAATGCACGACAGCTTTGTACCAAATGCAAAAATTACCTTGAGGTATAAAGGGGCTGTTTAAGTATTATGTAAGCACTAGAGGGGGAGGGGAGGTCTTTGATTTTCTTATTATTTACTTTTTTGAAGTTATACTTCATTCGGCGCGTTAGGGAAAAATGATGAGAGTAAATTTTTACGATGCGCTCGCACCGTCACAAAAAACCGACACTCTGAATATCTGTTCAAACGTCGGTAAAACAGTCTAGACCGCTAGTTTGAGCTTGCTCTGTTTTATCGACAAGTTGCTCGAAGAAAATTACTACGCCAAAGAAGTATACTCCTAACGCGTGTACATAAATAAGTACACGTTTTTTTTTACACCACACGTGGTCTATGCTTGAAAACTAAACGCATTTTCAAGGATTCCTACAAAAAAAATTAATACGTTTATGTACTATTATTTTTGAGAGCTTTGCTTACTTTTTGAGGAGCGGTGTGGGGGGGGGGGGTTAAATTGCTACTTACGTAATACTTGAACGGCCCCATATATTTCTCTGTTGTTTTTAATACATAAATACTAAATGTATTTTTTGAGCGTTTTTAAGTCCTGAGTTTGAATCTCGGGGAAGTATATCGTCTTGGGAATATGAAAAATATGTACGCGGTGTCCGTTTGTGTTTTATTTGTAGACGTAAATCCCGTAGGTTAAGTGTAACGTATAGAGTTTAAGAATTTTCTGTTGTGATAGCTCATGCCGCAATCGTAGTTTTATTGGTTGAATTTTATAATTTGAAAGATGTAATACATTTTTAACTGGCAACTGGAAAATGTTTGATATTGGTAACTTTTCTAACGTGAATTCGATGTTCTGTTCTACATAGGGTCCTTCAAGATACGAATTTACCAATTCTTAAAAAGTCGGCCAAGACTTCTAGCAGTGTGTCCATGGGTATTAATTAATATCATGTGACCCGATTGCCTTCTATAAAAAAGTGCTTTCATTATCTTCTAGATTTTGGTATCTCGATTTCTGTTCGATCCTAGAATCATTTAACCAACTGGAAATTAAAAAATTATAATTTTCAAAGTACCAGGTCGGATTTATTAATAATTTCGGAGTAATCGGACAACACAAAAATCTTTGAAGCTCCACTGTTGCCAATGTTTCGCTTTCATCCTTGCAGATGTATAGATTGGAATAAAGTAATTTTATATTGAATTACAATTTTTAAAGCATGAGCTATCTTTATAAGTACATGTCTACACTGTTTTGTTTCTGTTGCTATCGTTCATTTCACTTGTTTTTAAATTCAATTATATGTAATGTGTGTCTGTCATTCAAATTTCTGGATCAAATTAATTCCAATTTTATTATTTTAATGATAATTGCCTACTAAATATAAAAACAAGTGGAGTCGGCGTGTCTATTTGTATCGTTGTACAAATCGTCATGATCGTAGAACAATGTCGGATTTGAAAAACAAATACAAAATCAACTTTTTATCATATTTGGATACTACGTTGACTTAATATTACGGCCACTTTAAAAAAAATCCATGTGTTTTAAATTTCAAATTAATCAGTCGGTAAAGTGACGGATTTGATAGAAACATGTGATTTATTCAGAAAACTGTGTAATTTAATGTTATTATTTTTATTTTGTTTCAAAACAAACCCTTTTGTTTGCTTGTATGCCAATTTTCATAATAACAGAATATGAATTAAAATAGTTATGACAAGAACTAACATGATTATATTATTTTAAAATGGCTGCCCTGTAAAGTTTACTATTTGTCAGATCCGTCACTATTCTACGACTATGACGAAATGTTTGGACATCACAGGCGTAGAATTGCAGACCGCATGGGCCTGTGTTAATTTCGCGAGTTTAAGTATTTTCAGAAATTTGTTTAAAATTTAGTTATCCCCATATTAAACCAGGTTGGATTTGGATCACGTGTAAAAAAATGTTGTTAATTGATTTTTAACTGAATGTAAGGTTACATTAAGCCTAGTTCTATTGAAGTCTACTGAGCGAGATACTAATTAAGATTCGAGTTAAGCGTACTTTAAGTGTGTAAATATTACACGGAGTGCAGATTTGGTAAAAACATCGGAAAAATTCATGAAATCGCTTAGTTTTAGCTTAGACATGTCGTTTTCTGTGCAATACACAGTTCGCTTCGGTGGGTTTTCGCGCGTCGCCTTTGAGGAACGGAGACGGAGTCGGAGTCCCGCTGGGATCGTTTTCGAATGGCGCTAAGTCAAAAATCGAATATATTTTTATCCAGCGTCAAGGGGCCGTTCAAGTATTACGTAAGCACTATGGGGGCAGGGGGTTCTACAAAAAAATAATACGTTTAGGTAGTATTATTTTTGAGAGCTTTGCTTAGTTTTGCTGACACATTGCAGTAAATCTGCTTACGAAATACTTGAACGGTCCCCAAGTTGATGACTATTTTTTAATCAATTTACAGTAGCTTAGGTGCTTTGGCATTATTTCGCAACTGTGGCCGAACTTCGCTATGTCCGTGAACGGTTGGGGCGCACTCTGACGCCCGATGCGTCTCCGGACGGAGGCCGTGTCTATATTAAGCCTCCGTGCGCGGACGCATTGACCGAATTCCCCTTCGACCTCCGAGCGCGTCCCAATAAGCTAAGATAGATATAATCAACATTAAATGTGTATTTGTGAATTTTAACCTTATTTTGGTTAAGTATTTGGTGTAAATGGCTGGACTGTAGTGTAGACGGAGCGAATGACAGGTTTCCCTTTTACAATTGGAGTATAGAATAAAGCAAATAAAACATTGAAGAGACTTTTATTTCACGAATATTTACATTTACGATTACATTTTGTACAATTAGGCTACACCAAATAAATACTACGCAGTACTTTACAATGCGGGCCAACTTATTTAGACTAAGTGTTTATTGAACTAGTATTAATCCTGTAAGGTTTGGTCAGAGACTCGATCAAGAATTGTTCAAGATAATGGTTCCCTTCTGGGCCGGATTTAGAGAGGGGCAACTGGGGTTACAGCCCCGGGGCCTACACAATAGACTTCGGAATAAAATGTTTTAAATTCCGACTAGTAAACAACGTTTCTTTTGATATATTTTTACATGGTTGTTAAGTACTAAAAGAATCTACTTGGTTTCACAATAAATTGTTGATCGAAAAAGTCTACTGAAAATTTTTATTTTATTTGGAAAATAATTTCCTTTGATGCCCCGAAGCCTCCAGACCTCTAAAACCGGCCCTGGTTCCCTTGCAAATACATCGTTGGGACTAACATTTCATCTTTATCTAATATAATCTCAATAAAACTAAGCTTTACTGAACTTCCTAATATCAATATATGGTCGACGGTTAACAAGTTCTAGAAGAGTTCTGTTTACTTAAATTGCCATCGGTTAAGTGACATGCTGTATTATTCTATAATTTACTATTATATTGGACGGTTTTTTTTTCATTATACTATATATTTCATTTTATTTCATATAGAAACTGATAATAATATTAGCTCTTAGTGATACGATTAATATTGCGTTAAAGCAATCGCGATATTATTGTAGAAAGGTAATTTAAAAGTTTATTGTGAATAATTGATATTTATGTGTGAACTAAATAAGTAAAATTTGAGCAAAAACAGTTGACTTGATATTATCTGCACTCGAGCGGCGCACAGCATATTTGAAGCGTCAACTCGAGCGACGCCGATACGGCGCCTGCCCTTTTCTAGTTTAAACACGAGCAGAAAGTATTCATTGAAAACAGTCACATCGTCGCTGTAGAATGATACCTCGTATGTCCAGAGAACCAAACATTACAGGAAACGAAAATATTATTATTGTTTTTGTTCATTGTTTTGGATGGTAAAAAGGACTTATTTATTAATAACATAAATAAGTCATTACTTCATGATTATACCAGTTAAATGACATAAGAGTCTAAGTATAAAAATTAAAAGGTTTTTTGACATACGAGGTTATCATTCTACAGTGACGATATAATGACCGAAGTGTTTTAAGCCCTAAATTATGGAGAAGGATTGAATGTGGAAGATGCAACCAGTTCAACATGGCTACTTTGCTTTTTAAAAATCCTGTAAGATATTTATCTAATTTGGCGGAAATCGTCTCGAGTTGGCGGTTCGTGCAAGCGAATAAGCCCTCGAGTGCAAAGTGTAACATTTGTATATTATAATAATCGTTAATGAGGTTTCCTAAGCAATAAATTAGTAAAGCAATTGTTTAAGGTTAATATTTGTGAGAATCGTTCTCATATAATTCACCTTTTCATAATTTAATGAACGTTTAATCATTATTACAATTAAACATCAACATTTATGTTGATTTATATAGAAATCAAAGTTATAAAAAAATTTGACTTTGACTTCTTTATACTAACAACGTTATTAACCGTGAATAACCAAAAATATATTCTACGCTCATAAGCAGTGTGTCAGTGAGAAATGGCAGATGTCAAACTGACAGCTATGTTAACACATCCATAGACCAAAGATGACTAAACTCTATAACTTAGTTTCCGGTTTAGGCCCAGGCTTCCTGGTTCGTCTGGGTCGCCTATCACACGCCCCATAAACGCCGTCGTATCTCTCTTCTCGCGGGATCATGTCAGGTGGTCGGTAGAATTCTCCGTACGTTTGTGGATGAAGCTGACTCGCTGAACAATTCGAGCGGTGATCGCTTTCATTGTCTCCGCTGTCGACGTCACCTAGAAAATTAATAATAGCGATATAAAAAAATTAAATATGTTTATTATGGAATATAAGATAAAGGTTTCACTTATTCCACGTCATTAAATTGGAATCGGTAGACATCCCTACTCATCAGACAAGAAGACAGAGTCGTGTAGACTGAGAAAAAAAACTGGCGTAAAAAACTCTCGGTACTCTTTCAAAATAGCAAATCATCAATCAACACTTATTTTAAAACAAATTTCGCAAATTAATTAGAAGTAGCCTGTCTAGCACTAGTCCCAGGCCCTTTTATCTACTAGATAATCGTTAACTTTATAGTAAGCCTTTTTACACAGACTTTTTAAATTTATTAAAAGGCAGAGATAAAAGAGCCTCTGGGATTTTATTAAAGAAGAGTATCCCTTTTCCCAACAAAAAATTACTAACTTTAGATAGTCTAGTACGGGGAAATTGCAGCCTGCGATGGTTCCGAGTATTAACATTGTGCGTATGTTCTATTTTAGTAAACTTATCACTATTTTTGTATACATATATAATATTTTCATAAATATATTGCGAGGGAAAGGTAAGTATATTAATTTCCTTGAATTTATCTCTAAGAGATTCCCTACATTTTAAAATTATAGATTGCACGAATAGCCCTCTTCTGCAGGATAAAATAGTTTCGACATCAGCAGCAAGCGCATGATATGAACAAATATTACTTGAAATTTTTCATTTAAAAAACTCTTACAAAAACTTTAATTAAGTATATCAATTTAACAATAAAATATTTACTAGAATTGGCTAAACTGAATTTTTTGTTTTCACATATTTTTATTCAAAAAAAACAAGAACTTGTCATCTTAAAAAGCTAAAATTATTGAAAGAAAATATATACCATCACTACTATTGTTGCTGGGAAGATGAGCGTCCCTTAACCTCGGCCGCCTTCTCCAGTAGCGGAACTCACGCGGTAACGTGTACGAGCGAGGCAGAGATATCTGTAACATCATTTCGTATAGATTGGAAACTAAGCTAGGAAAGTTGAATCCAATTTTTGCCCATAAGGATCCTAGAAAAAGCTAGTTAAAAAAAATGTATATCTATATTCACACTGTTTACACACTGTATACGTGATAATGATAATTTAAATAAATAAAAAATGTGCGTTTACTGCACAAGACATTATGCGACAGAATTGCCATCTAAAGTGACTATGTTACTACTAAACGAATACATCAACCAATAGCGTGTATTTTTTCTTGATGTCCCTTACTCTTTCTCTCATTCTTTCTGACTATAGCTCTCGCCCACCTTCCGCTCCATGGCCCTGTCGGTGATACGACGTTCGCTCTATCTTACTCACTCTCTCGATCTTTCTCACTATAGCTCTCTCCCACCTCTCGCTCCATGGCCCTGTGCGTGATACGAAGTTCGCTATATCTTACTCACTCTCTCAATCTTTCTCACTATAGCTCTCTCCCACCTCTCGCTCCATGGCCCTGTGCGTGATACGAAGTTCGCTATATCTTACTCACTCTCTCAATCTTTCTCACTATAGCTCTCTCCCACCTCTCGCTCCATGGCCCTGTGCGTGATACGAAGTTCGCTATATCTTACTCACTCTCTCAATCTTTCTCACTATAGCTCTCTCCCACCTCTCGCTCCATGGCCCTGTGCGTGATACGACGTTCGCTCTATCTTACTCTCTCTCTCGATCTTTCTCACTTGCTTGCTCCATGGCTCTTTGCTTCATGCTACGTTGGCAATTTCTCACTCTATCTCAATCGGTCTCAATCGCTCTCTCCCTTTTCGTGCACTAGGATTCCCTGTGTCGTGGGCAGCCAGTCTTTTCCGTTTGACATGTTAACGGTACTTGAAAATAATAATTTCTAGATAACAATAGTTCATTTTATAATTAAACTATTGTTGCACAATAAGAATATTTTCCGTTTTAAAATGTATAAAGTTTCGTATCGTTAGTGAACATTTTTAAGAAAGTGGTTAAAGAAAGGGCCTCAGAAGGAGAAAAAGCGAAACGCTTTAGTTGGTAACTAAATATAATTAAACACGATCCCAATCTATATTAGTAGAAACATGTAAGGGAACGTTCAAGTATTACGTCACGCAATTTTTGCAGATTATTGACTACATAAATATTTATTAAATAATACTAAATTAATTATAAACCCTATTTGAGTATAACTATGTACCACTAATTGAGTTAATGTCTGAGATGGAATCTCATGATCTCCAACCAAATGTCATTAATTACAACGGAATTGTATATTAATATACGTTACATAATAATCAAGCACGTAATCAAAGAGTCCTTGAATATGGTACGTAATATTAATATATAATCACGTTTGTTAGGAAACTACAGGTTTCTATATAATGAATTATAACTACTTTAGAGTGAGGCTAAAGAGATCTACGCCCGTTGGTAACGGATTTTTTTCGCAAAGTAAATTCCCTATTTACGAGACCCATGTCAAAAAATACGTTAGTTTAATCTTAGATTTTTAGTTAACTGTTTTTCCTAAAAGAATCGGAACAACTTTCTGGTCCTTCGAGCCGGACTACGTAAATGTTCTCACCTGACTATCGATATCACTGGGCGGTCTGGGCGTCTCACGCGCATTCTCCGGACTGGATTGTTCCGCGCTACTGCCGCCATCTTCTTTCTTTCTTCTAGACGATAAAAACAAAATAAATTATTGAAATTTTCTACTTATTAACGAATATGCTTATTTCATACTTATCAATCAAAGCTAAACCAACTAAACGTACCCATAAGTACTGGGCCAATGACAGCAGACTTGTCTATTGCACCCCTCCAAATAATGCGGCGCCAGTAATATTTCCGGCGTCCTACACCTTTGCATTTTCCTAATCTGCTCGATTTTCTTTCCATGCAACCCTGAATATGGGTAGACACAGTTGAACTGGCACTCGTACACCCTCAAATTCTCGGGGTTACCCTGCACGTTGTCCTCGTATTTAAACTGGTCGAACTCCTGTCTGTCCTCCGTGTATTGCCTTTTATCTGCGGCCGTGTCGTACGTGACGTCCGTGAACCGCGGACTGTTAATTCTGTTCGCCTCGTACGTCCGGCTTGTGTAGGGACTTTGGCCGTCCCTTAGATTTGCTGGGTTTTCGTAGAATGTTCGGTCTTGAAACGGGCGTTTCTCTGCGTCCGTGTTTATTTCTGTGTACGTCGGGTAGTTGGGGATGGGGTAGTTTTGGTAGGAATGAGCGACTTCTATGCTCGGCCAGGCCGGTTCCGCGTGAGTTTTGGCCCTGGGTATCGGCTGCCTCTGCAGACTGCTGTAAATCTCTTCGACTGCTACTGGAGTAGTTTTCGCCAATTTCCCCTGTTTTATCTCTTCTTCAATAACTCGTAGTTCCGCCAGTTGTTTTTGCTTCTTCTCTTGTAGTTTCTGTTGGATGTTGACGCGGGAGCCGACGCTGGAGCCTTCGTTTTCGGATGACCCACCCTGGAATTGAGAATATGAATGACAATGTAGCCATTATTTTTTGTTTAAGACTCTTCATATATCGTCACTGTAGAATGATAACCTCGTATGTCAAAAAACATTTATTTTTTTATTCTTAGACTCATGTTATTTAACTGGTGAATTAAGGAAGTAAGGACCTATTTATGGTTTTAATAAATAAGTCCTTTTTACAATCTAAAACTATGGACAAAAACACTTAATAATATTTTAAAGAAAAAATTTCGTTTCCTGTAATGTTTGGTTCTTTGGTCATACGAGGTTATCATACTGGGAAGCTTAAATACATAATTTCATTTAAATATTCCATTCCAAGTCGGTAAATACAAATAAAACCCCTTTTTTCTATCTGGCACTTTCTTGAAGTTCCTACTCTTATCTCCAAATAAATCTCAACGATAGTAAGACAAGATTAAATTTATAGAAAGTGCCCCATTCTACCACCTAGGAATTAATTGAATATCAAAGTATATTGTGCTTACGAGCCAGGCCGTTTGAACCCTTACATGATGATTATGAGCCGCGGGCAAAGGTCTCCGCCAGAAGGCAGCGGGGGCGGGCGCCGCGGGAGGGGGCACGAAAGACGTCGGCTTTTTCTTCTTGCGCCCATTTGCTGCACTACATAAAGGATATTCTTTAACACTGTCTTTTCAAAGTAATCATCAGAATTAATAAAAGTGTATTGAAATTAAAGTCTCGTTTTGAATATTTGACATGTGTAATTTTAAGCAAGATGATCTTCTAAAGCAAGTAAAAAGAAAAGGAATATTTTTATTAGTAATCATAACAATCAAGTACAGTGTATTTACCAACAATTTTCTTAATGATGCCAGCATTAAAAGTACACTGCAGGGACCAAACTTTTTAAATTAAAATTTTATTTTTATTTTTTATTTTTATATTACTTTGTGGCTTAAGAAAAGTAAAAGGTAATTTAATATAAATATAAATAATAGACTCACCTGCTGTTAACAGGATTAGTGAATCTACAATTGAACACTCCTGGTATCACGGTGTGGTCATTTTGACACGATTTGCCTAAAAATTAAAAAATAATGCTAATTTCAATCTCGCATGGGTATTTATTTTATAAATATTTTGGAGAAAAAGCCTGTTATAATAGAAATACATATGTTTAATTACAAACATAAAAAAACAAATCTTTCACAAAATGCTGTTTGCTATATTTAATTTTTATTAAATCAGTGGCGTTACAACCTTATTAGGTCTGGGCCTCAGATTACTGTATCTGTTTCATAATCATTTGTCTAACAGGCAAGTAGGTGATCAGCCACCTGTGCCTGACACGCCGTCGACTTTTTGATCTAAAGCAACCCGGTTTCCTCACGATGTTTTTTTTTCACCGTTCGAGCGAATGTTAAATGCGTACATATAAAATCCATTGGTGCACAGTCGGGGATCGAACATACGACTACGAATCTCAGGGATGAGTCGCACGCTGAAGCCACTAGGCCAACAATGCTCATTTTTTAATAAAACACATTATAATTAGAGAGACGTCATTTAGTGACAAAAATAATTATGCAATAAACTTGCAAATGGTGAGTTCAAAAGCCTTACCGTTCTTATTATTTGAAGAGGCGTTGGTACTGTTCGTGCCTTGTTGGTCTCCCAACATGTAGCCAAGTCGTCGTACGTGAAAATACCTAAAATATTATTTACTTTAATTTTACTTTCATTATAATAATAAAAGCCTTTATTGCTGTAATTACTTATTATTATACTTATTACTAGTACATAAAAATGTTAATTCTAAAAAATTAACACTAAAAATAAAAAAATAAATACTAATAATAATCAGCAAGCCTGTTTTGTTCCCATCTTTTTATTTGTTTTCCTCGTTTTCTTTCATTATTATAAACATTTTTAAAAGAAAGAGAGGTCGCCCTTGCACGGTGGGCTGACGATCTTCAAGAAGTTGGTGGGGAAGATTGGGAGAAAAATACACAAGATAGAGAGAGATGGAGCCAATTGGAGGAGGCCTATACTCTATAAGAGGGTCCTTGGGAAAAATGTTTTTCTATGTAAAGTGTTTCAAAGAATAAATTAGACTTAATTTTTACACAATTAGCGTAAAGTATAATAACTAACCAAAACGTTTATTTCTCGGTGGAGACTATGAATTTAAGAAAAAAATATTTTTAGACTATCAAGAATTTTTTATCATACAAAATTTGCTATATACAGGGTGTCCCAAAAGTCGACGTCAAGTCGAAATTTTCTCATAGGTAATGCCACACAAGTTATCAGAAAAAAAAAAAAAAAATGAAGTCATGTATTTTTGAAGTTATGGAAATTTTCCTTTTATTCCAGAAAATGTACATACACCATGTGACAGTTTTTTCATTCCCGTTGTTACAAATATTTACTTTTTGCTAATTTTTTTTCTCATACGTCATCCCGAATAGTGCTTTATGTAACCTATGATCCTAAACCCTGTGCCGATCACTCCAACTTGTAGGAAAATGTCATTTTATACCGTACCAAGTTTTCAAAATAAATTTTTCGCACTAGTTTAACTGATCGTCCTGAAAAAAAAATGTACTACTCCAGTTTGGCAAGCAGCTTTAAAAGTTTGCGCATTTAATAAGAATTCTAACGTATACCACGTTAGAATTCAAAATACTTACTTCATTATTTCTTAGATCGGCCAATAAAATTTTTTTTGTTAAACAAAGTCTGTTTTTTAAAAATTTCTCTGGAATTACAAAAAACGATTCTAGTGTACCCAAAGCGTTCCTAATAACCACAGCGTGACTTTTGGGACACCCTGTATATAAACTTCAATTCTAAAATAATATTTCATTTATTTTAACACAGGTTTTTCTCAAGAAATCGTTTATACAGAGTACATTTAAAAAAAATAGTTTAGAAACTTATTAATTAATAAAAGCAATGCCGTGTCGTGGAATATGGGACAGAAAATACCTGTAATAGAGCAGCATACAGCCGAGCCCAGCCAAGAAGGCAGCGGCCGTCGCAGGGGCCAGTCTGGAAGGGGGCGGACCCACCCTGGCCCCGGACCACCACCAGGCGGTGATCAGTATGCAGTTCTCTATGCTCATCACGCAGTAGAATATCACCTGTGTAAAATCTTTATAGGAGACATTGAAGAAGCGCATAGATTACATTCTAGAGTAAGAAAAAATATCGCTATTGGAGGACAGATAAGAGATTGATGGTATTCACAATAATTGTGTATGTTAATTCTCAAAAGCCGCCCTATTTTCATAGAACAAGGGGCAAATTGACACTTTCAATTCAAAGGGCGCGGGAATGCGTCGCCGGCCTTTATATACTTTAACTTTAAACTGAGTTTAAAAACTCAGATTTATTTAAACATGTCAAAAATTTGACACCTGATGTCGATTTCAGAATTACGACTTAGTAATTAGGTATTGCTACTACTAACTATACGAAGTTATGTTATATATTTTGTTAACCAATATTAAAAAAATGACAAACTATAAAAATATACCATCTTTTGTCTATGATTTGTGTCCTGCAGGTTGATGTACGCGAAGACATAGACAAATGCGATGAGAGCCGAGAGATACGCCTTTCTCGGACGACTGATTCTCTCGCCGTGGAACACATTCTTCGGTGAAATCAGCCACAGAAACATCGACACCCAGTGGAGACCTGAATATAAATTACTATAATAATTAATAATAAAACATTTATAAGTAGAAAATTAAAACAAATTTTAAAAGTTTGTTCCTAGTGGCAGTGTAGGTTTAATGCTAGCATTAACTCGTTCTTTTGGGATACTTCTACGTTTAGAGAAAGCACCAGATCTGGAGTCACCGGTACCAACCAGGCGGCAACAAAATCTTTAATTGACTTGGCAGTTGAACTCCACGGCCCAAGAGACTACTCCAAAGGGAACAAAATCAAAGTTGGAGGAAAGACTTATATTTATTTTTCGCCTGCCGCTTTTTAATTTACTGTATTTCTTCATTTACCGTAAAGAACTATTTTGAATCATTTTAGCTTACAAAATTCCATTGTTTCTTAATTTAATTTAAAAAATTGTGCGTGTACGAAAAATGATCTACTATATGCAACTTTACAGAAATTGGTTAAATAACGTTAAATTAGATAAAGTTTAACAAAAGGCTATTATTATCATAGACATGAAATCAAATAATGCAATTATTACATTTTACCTTATTACTACTAAGATTCTGATGATTCTGATTCTGACAGAATTTCATTAATTGCATATTTTACTTGAAGTAATCCGACTAATTTCAATGTTTTCTCGCCGATATTTTATTGAAAGTTCTGGCCATTCCATAAAATATCGGATTCAACCTGCGATCGATCAAGCAATTTGTAGTTGGTATTAAAAAAAAGCAACATGGCGCGTAACCGAAAAACGTGACGATTTGCTACAAAATTTCTCCCATACGTCGATAAAGAACTTCAAAAATGATCACAAATAAAAGCGTGATCATTAATGTTTTTGTGTTTTATAGAACAGGGAGCAAACAGACAGGCGCTTCACCTGACGTTAAGTGATACCGCCGCACATGGATTGACATTGCCAAAAAGCTCGCAAGTGCGTTCCCGGCCTTTTAAGACATATATAGTTAGTAGTAGTATTTGAGTCATTTTATTACAGCAGCACTTATTAATATAAAACAAATACGTACCTATAACTAAGAAAACCCAGTATTCATAGACTAGAGCGTACACGGTGAGGGAACATACGCGCGCTGATATGGTCCCGAGCCGCCACAGGAACTGAAATAAGCGTAATTATCTGTAATTCACGAAAATATTGTAAGGAAATTAATGTAATTGTACTTTTTCGGCTCTTTCTATCGAAATGTGTTCAGGCTGTGATGAAAAGAGACGGAAATGTGCTTTTATAAAAAAGCCAGTTCTTTCCAAAAATATAAAAAACATCGAATTATGAAGTTTAAAAGATATCTATTTCATTTTACTTGACTAGTTACTTGTACTTATATTGTACAATCAAAAAAAAAATATTAAAATAAATATACTTTTTCTTCATTGATATATTTTTTATTATGAAGTTGACTATAAGGAACTTTTACCCTTTTAGTATTTTTTTATAATAAAGAGCAAACGAGCTTACGGGACAGCTATGACAGGCAGTTACCCCAGTAACACATTATTTAATAGTTTTAGTGGGTGCGTTGCCGGCGTTTGAAAGAATAAGCTCTCTCTTTAAATAATTAGAGGCGTCCCGTCGGGAAGACTTACTTACTAATTACTGGGAGCTTATTCCACAGTTCTATGTTCGCAAAAGAAAACCTTATTGTTCCTTACTTAATAGGCCGGCAAAGCACTTGCTTTGTGGCAATGTGTATCCATGGGCGGTATGACTTAACTCCTGCCTTTTTGCCTCCTATTATATACAAAAAAACTTACTTGAAATATAACCCCAAGCCAAGTGAGCACCAAGCGATGTACGTTCTGCATCCGGACATTTTTACTGAAACTCGCCAGCGCCCAGCACACGGAGAATAATGACAAACTAGCCGATATCACATTCAGTTCGGCAAAGGCTTTATTAGCTGGAAAAAAATTCCTTATGTCAAGGATTGTTTAGCCATGCCTCGTGATGTTAGACGCTTTCATTCAGACGTGTTGATAATTGTATTACCCAGCAAGCAGCAGCAGAGCGACTTAAAATTTCCTCGGAAACGGAAAGCTTTGCAACTTTCCTGATAGTGATGGAAATATAAACTAGAAGTTTTTCTATCCTGGACGTCAAAGAAATTTGTGGAAAATCTTGAAAAATCACATAAAAAGATTTACTAAGAACAAGGATAAACTCAAAATAACTTTATTCATATAGGTAACCAAGTACACTTGTTAAATTTATTCTAAATTTACATTTACTACCAGTTCGCAAGTAAAGGGTAGTGTTGCCCAAATGCAAGACCAAGACGAGACTTAGGTCAGTCTTGGTATTGGTCTTGCGACAATACACCTGGTCTTGATCTTGGTATTGCGCTCTCAGTCTTGGTCTTGATCTTGCAGCAAGAGTATCGCAAGTCTCGCAAGACTTGCAAATACCTATTAGCCTATTGCTATTTATTGAACACGTTAGTTTAGATTTTAAATTATGATTCGCACTGTAAGACGTATGTATGTAGTTGACTCTGTAACTACATACGTCTTACAGCGCGAATAATATTTTAATCAACAATCTAGCCCTAGCCTGCAAATTGCAAAAAAAAAAATTGAGTTTGGCGGGCTATCCTATGCTACCTATGCGGCTAAAATAAGGAAGTGCGTGTGTGTTGAGATTAGCAGATTTCATTACAGTGTGCGTAGGTACATTTTTTAGGCAATTTGTCGTACTCGTGACTGGCGCGCTTTGCTACGTAGTCGTTAAATTATGTGTAAGTAAGAAACGATGAAGGTACCTACTTCAACAAAATTGTATTCTTTAGAAAAATAACGACGATTATTTTTATTTATTTAGTAAATCATCGCTGAAGACAATAGTCGCTACTAGAGTAGGTACGATAGAAGTTGATAAATCGACACTGCAAATCTTGATTTTTGGAAGTGTGTGATTTTAAAACAAAATGCGAAAAGCAATATGACGTCGCTCATATTTGGAGCTTTTCCACGTTTCAAGTTTGTTAAAATCACCCACTTCCAATTTTGCAGTGCAATGTCCTTTAAAAAGGTATAATAGGTTATAATAATATAAACTAGGTATATTTTTATTACTTACAACAATTTTTATAAAATCTACCTATCCTTAGGACTACATTCTTCCTTGCGAGGACAACATAATCTATTTGCGTCCGTTCTGAGCACCCGGAAACTTATTTTATTCTTTAGAACATGGGCAGTGGCGGCGACCTTTGACATGAAAGCGACGGCGGCAACACAAAGTCTAGAAGCGGACTAAATTTTTACCTATTTTGGTGGGGTTGTCAATGTTGGCATTAGCACAGAAAAATAAAATTAAGTAAACACAACGTTTATCCACTTTTTAATAACTAGGTATCCACGATAGAATATTTTTTCTACTAATTTCCTAAGTACTCAGTCTAAATATCTTTTTCATAATTTTTGTTTTTCAATAATTTGTTGTGTGTAATTGAATGGTAAACTCTAAATCTTACTTAATAGCTTTTTTTTAAAATAAACTTATGGAAAGCACTGACATGGCATAAACACTTTTCAATTATGCTGCTCACATTTTAGTACCTAGGTATATCACTCACTATCTATCATTTACCGATATTAACAATTCATTTCAATAGATGCAATACCTACTTAGTTATTAATTATCATCTCGCCCGACAGCTTTAAACGCTGTAGTCAGGGCCGCGCCGCCCATGTGTGCGAAGTGTGCGGTGCACACAGGCGCTGATACAATAAGGGCGCCGCCACCGAAATTATTTATACTACACTACAATATTCTTACGTACGTTTGAAGTTTCATTTTACGCTTTAGGTTTTAGTTTACATTAATTACTCAGAGCTTAGCGAATCAAAAGAAAGGCCGCTGGTGACCGCCGTGAGTTTTTTGAGTGTGTTTATGTCTTATGATTTCAATAATATGCCGACATACCTTGATAAAATCCAAAATGAACTATTTTTTATACTCGGTAACCAAATTCAACATTTTATTTTAAATTTATGTCGAATTAATAAATATTTTTCAATAATACTGGATTGTACTACTGACGTTTCACACGAAGAGCAAATTAGTATGATAATAAGATTTGTCAACTTTAACATGTAAACTAGAAAGTTAAGAATAAGAGAGCATTTCCTAGCTTTCCAATTTATAATAGCACTTTCTGCTCAATCGTAGATACAACTGGCGCTGGAGTAACGTCATTTATAATAGAAAAACTAAACGAAATTAATTTGGACATAAAGAACTTAAGGGGGCAAGGCTATGATAATGGCTCAAATATGCGCGGTAAGAATATTGCGGGATGTACGAGTAAATCTCCGCACTTTTTATGTCCGTGCGCCAGCCATAGTTTAAATTTAATAATAAATGACGCTGCACATCTCATACACGACTGCGTTTTTTAATATTGTGCAAGAACTATATAAATATTTTTCGTCCTCTACTAAAAGATGGGATTTATTACAAAGATATGTCATAAATCTGACCTTAAAAACGGTTAGATAAAAATAACATCATAAATAAACTATGTAACAATTTAATTCACGTTTTATTTTTCACGGCAATTGGCCAGCGGACGTTTTACCTATTTAAGTGGATTAAACTAAAGAAAAATTTTCTTTCAGTCAAAATTAAAAAATACATTGAAACTTGAAGATTCTTAAAAAATAGGCCGAAATATAGAAGGAGTTCCCTCAAAGGCCTGCAACACACCCGCTAAAAATGTCTATGAGATTCAATGACTGCCATTTTTTTCCGTCCCTAAGGCTCGTTTGACCCCTATAGAAAAAGGAGGCGCTTCATGGGTTTCGCACACAGGCGCTGCCGGGGGTCGGCGCGGCCCTGGCTGTAGTGTTCGAATTCGAGCCAGTGTGAGAATGTATTTAAATACAAGTACCTCAGAGCATTCAATTTATACCTACCTACTGCTGAGACATCTTCAAGGTCATTTAATTTTATCCACCTGTACCAACTCTACCAAAATAGGTAAAAATTTTGTGTGCCTCTGTCCGGACTCTTTGTCGGCGAATGCGGCGCTCAAACAGTGTCAAATGCTGTGATACACTCGTTGCAAACCGCGGCCTCTTTGTCGGTAAATTATCAAATAAGTAGGTATATAATACACCGACCGACCAACAGTTTATTCGCAGAACGTCACAATTTCCCAATCAACCTTGAACCTTATACTTTAGCGATAAAGTTGAAAATCTGTTAAAGAAATTTGACAGATTGTAGTAGCTTGATGTGCTGGCGTCTGTACCATAATATTGGCTGCCGTAGAAACTGTAACTAGACCTACTCGACTCGCAGTTAGTTTTAAATTTTGCTAAATAGAAGAATAATATAAACTTTGAAACATAAGTAGGTACTTACATAATGTTTATTTAATTTTGTTGGCTATAATTTTAAGCACAAACCAACCCACGAGTTCTAACGTTAGATCTGCACATTAGGCATAAACAAGCATGTATCATGCTTGTTTATGCCTTATTATAGGTTAGTTGATACCTACAAGGTATAATCTTTGCTAGAAAGTTATTCTGGGTAAATTTTATCACATGGGATCATGGTAACAGATTTGTGAATAAATTGTTGAAATATAATAAGTACTTACCTACCTAATCAATACAATACCTTTCAGGGTTCTTTCAGACGAGCGGCACGTTTAGTGTTATGACGATACCAACAGTTTTGATACTGGGGAACGTCTCTCAAAATCGGGAATGAAACCAAATACCTACTTAATAACGCCCAAATCTCAGTTTGTCATAACTGCAAGACGCAAGAGTCTTGCAGGCTTAAGTATTGTCTTGCTCAAGTCTTGCAGGCTTCAGTCTTGGTCTTGGTATTGCTAAAATAAGGCGGTCTTGGTATTGGTCTTGGTCTTGCGAAAATGCAAGAACAAGACCAAGACTGCAAGACCAAGACCGATTTTGGGCAACACTTTAAGGGCGTAGAGCGGGCAAGAACTGGCAAGAAACTCTCCGCCACTCTTTTTAATCGCTAAGTTTTGAGTCATCTTTTAAAGTGTACTTATGAACGGTAAAAATAATATGAATAAAGTTATTTTGAGTTTGAGTTATAACAAAAAAACGTGAAATGAAACGTCGACTCAAAAATGTAAAAAACTATTTTTTCTGTAAATGGCCAGTATTAAAATGGTAATCATACCAGCTGGTTCATCAATATTGGGTTCAGGTGTCACCCCCAATTCCGTGGAGATGGGCTCAAGGTGAGCTTCCTTGAGCAGAATGTGCAGTTGCAAGAGTAACATTGGCGCTGCTTCACAGAACGCGTGGACTAAACGTAGCATGCCTGTGTAAACGACAATTTCAATCTTAAGTTTATTTTTAATGAACACGAAATGTGGACGAGGTATTTTTTCCATATAATGTGTGTATTGATCGTAGAATGACAGTGGATGAAATGATAGAGTCAGTCCGTAGCAGTTGGAGATCCATGGTTTCTGCCTACCCGTTCGGGAAAAAGACGTGACTAAATAGATCTTAGAAATAAAACAATAGAAACAAATAATCAAAATTTGACAGATGGGTTGTTACTACGCATATCGCGTGTCAATGCGTATTGAATTAGAGATACTGTTGACTAATCACAATCGTCAAAAACGGGCCATCTTCCGCCTCTTGTTTTGCATTCTCACCTCCCTCTTTAAACCAGCTGCATTAATGATTAAATAACTGAATTGTGGCACTTCAAAGTAGACCTAACAATAAATTAAATAGTATTCACATTTAAACTAACACAGACACAGAACACGCATAATATAACAACTCTAAGCTACACTCTCAAATACAAAATATTTCTTAAATCACTGTACCGATTTGAAGTTGGTAGATTGAAACAAAAACTTACATAAATCCCTCACTTGATGTTTCACCCGCCTAAGCTCAACTGGAACCAACAACCTCGCGTACCTCCAGAGGACTCCCATTTGCAGACAATGCAACAATATAGGCAGCCAGGGCGGGCGGCCTTTACGACCCTCGCTCGCCCACCACATGTGGAGGTACCAGCGAATTGATAGCACCTAGGTAAAAATGCATACAGGCGTAACAAAAGCGTAGAACATACGAAAACCTGTCGCTATCAGTTATCAGAAACTATTATTGTTTCACCAGGATTCGAACATACCGTCTAAGAATTGTATGCCATATGCATTATCCACTTAGTCATACGAGTGTTTTTCAGATAAATACAGAAAGAGTTACATCACCGAAATAGATTAGAATCTTTTCCCTCATTCTACCTATCCGAAGATGTCACAGGCCGGCATTCAGTAATAAATATACAGATATTAGAGCCACTCATGGCTACGTGTAATACCTTTTCAGAATTCCTATGAAATGCGCCAAAACTTGTAATATAGGGTCACTTTTCGGTAGAGTAATTTTTTTTCACAGTGGGGTCCGAAGTAAACAAAAAATTTTGATTTGAAAAAATATATATCGTATAACTTAATATTATCTTCAATACACTCACTAAATTGTATGTCTAACGCAAGAACTCATCAGTACCAATCTAGTGGATATTATGAAAAAGATACAGGATGTAGATTTTTTCGAATTTTAATAAGAATTAGTAAAAAACAGTCAATTTTCTTATAAAACGCAAAATAAATTATAACTCTGCAGGGGCTGAGCTTAGAGACTTCCCGTAGATTTTTTTTTTGCAGCTGATGACCTCATCTATTCCCTATTTGCGTTTGATCCACGACTTTTTGGCCACCTTGTATAAAGGCGGCCATTCACGGGCGATCCATCGATCCATTTGGCACGCTGTCGATCCAAAATTCGTCCATGAATGTGAAAACACTGTCGGTACAAATGGATTGGCTCGGCGCGATGGAATTCCAACTGCGCGAAAGTCCATCGCGCCGAGTCAATTGGCGCGGTGCGCATACGCAGGCGGCGCGCTTGTGAATGCGGAAAACCAATGGGCCGGTCGGTCTGAGCCGTCGTGCCATACGGTTTGCTCACTCGTGAATGGTGTTACTCGCGAGCCAAACACGCCATTTTGATTTTAGTTTGCTTTTAGCCTTAGGGAAGCACGTGACGCATTGTTAATATATATAAATCGTTTTCGCAATGAGTTCAAACCGTGACTTTGTTATTCAATTTATTTATAAGTTTAGAAAAAAACAGTCAACTCCTTCATTAAATTTATCTTTTCAGCAACCAATCCTTACATCACTTTCTTTTTTTTTAAACTAGACAAATCGCTAATGGTAGATAAATAAAACTCATCTTCTGAATCGAAGTTCATTATGAACACGTCCGGTGCTATCGACGCCTACACTCAAAATGATCAAATGGAACGGCTCGCTGGCGCGTTCGTGAATGGCATGAATTTTGGCTCGGCGCGACGTCGAGTATCGAGCACGTGGCGCGAAAGCCATATGGATCGCCCGTGAATGGCCGCCTTAATAGGAAAAAAGTTATCAATACTATAATACCTGTGATATCAATAGTGAAGTGATAACTATCGACAACGTAGCAGCAAAGGTGCCCTTATACCCCCGCTCTAAGAGAGCGTAGCCCATGACAAGATCGAATACTACATCGCAAAAGTACCCGGCCAACGATATCACGTTGAACAGAACGTCGCAAAGGGGCAGAAATTCCGCCATCATAGCATTCTTCTACGTCCCTTTCAAATGTTGCTGCATCTGCAATGAAGATATATTTTAGATAGAATTTATGCCTTAAATATATTTTTTCTTATTAGTGGCGAAGAATTTAATATGTAAATTATCAGTCTTAACCCAGCTTTTCATTTTAAGCATAATAAAAAAGTAATATTTTTAAAGAATGAAAATACAACGTGACTTGTTAGCTAAAACATTTATTGTTTGTAATTGCGTACAAAGGACTATAGTTGAAATATGATCTGTGCTTCGACGTCCGACGGTCCGTGTTTGTCATAAGTCATAACAAAGTTCTGTAAATTGTCATAACTCAAGTAACGCCGACTTGTAGTTATTATCAAAATTCAAATATCGTATACATATTCCTTATAATAATATTAAGATGCAGAAATGTCTAATTACACAGATTTAATAAGTAAAATTGGCAAAGATAGTTCAAGAGCTGCATGTAAAAAGTGTGGTTACGCCGGACATCTTACTTTCCAATGTAGAAACTTTATAAAAGTGAGTATTATACTAAAAAATAATTGTATGAATGTTTTTCGTAAGAAAAAATTTGCTTATTTTTGGTTTAATTATATAAAGTCTATACAAGGCTAACTTACAGATTATTAAGTAGAGACATAAATTGAATATTATCTTTAAAAGACTACATAGCTGCAAAAATATATTTAAGTTAAAAACAAGTGAATTAAAATATAATATTAACAATTTGTTGTTACAGGTAGACCCAAATAAAGAAATAGTACTAGACGTAAGTAGTACTAGCAGTGACAGTGAGCAAGACTATGCAACTCCACTGCAAAGTTTGCGGGAAGCTGAGCTCAAACAAAAGTTGGAGGAAAAATTGAAAAAAGCAAAGGCAAAGAAGAAGAGTAAAAAAAGAAAAAGAGAGAGGTACATTTACTCCCATTATTTAGTAATTTGTTTTATGTTAGTGTTTAAATTATATAAAATATAAGTGCTTACCACTTAGCTATACATAGTATCTTTTAACTTGTCATATATTATAATCTATGTATACAATTTTGCATGTGATTTTAAATTGTGATGTGCTTATGAAATTGTGTACTCAATATTATTATTATAAAAGATAGTTTGTCCAAACTTTTCTTTGAAGTGGCTGGTCAAAGGCTGGCCTTGGGTAATGTCAAATTATAACCACATTAATAAATAACACATGTTATGGTATTCATCATAATCCTTCATGATAAAAGATAAAATCATGAGGTTCTATATTCCTTTCCTTTAGGAGCTTCATCAGTACTCAAACTGACCTTAACTTTTACAGATCGTCTAGTACATCATCTAGTTCTTCAGACAGTAGTTCCCACAAAAAGAAGAAGAAAAAGAAGAAATCTAAGAAGTCTCATAAAGAAAAAAAGAAAAATAAGAGCTAGAATTCTGTGTAATGATTACTTGAAATGAAATAAAATGTCAATGAGAATATTAAATTGTCTACAACATTGCTGACTGATGAATAAATCTTTTATTTTATATATCTTTTGTTTTTATTTATTTAATAGTTTTTCTACTAAACTACCTTTACCATAAGGTTAGACAGGTGTCTGATATCCCTTCATGCAAAAGCAATTGAATAGAATTTCAGAATCAGACTAACAATAAATATCAAACATATTAATGAACGATGCACCAAATGGGTGTCAATGCCAGGCGATCAATTTATATTACTGGAAAGATGTGCCTTATTTATAAAAGATAGACTAACAAAGAACAAATGATTTATGTGTTTGCGAGATATATTCATAGTAGGTGGGCAAAGAGTCTGAGATGATTTTTACTTTTTTTATGTATAAAGCATATACAATTATTATATAGATGCAACAACAAATGCATTAAGAAAAGTTATAAGTGAAACAGAGCAATATGTTTCTGCCTCATATCATATTAAAATTGTTGAACTCTGCATAAACATATTTTTTTTACTCAGATACCAAAAATAACTCCTTGATTAAGTTTCAAGTTAAAACAACCATTAGAATCAACAGATTATTAATAATTATAAACCCGCAGCTTTGCCTGTATGGATTTATGAATTTTATATTATATAATTTATAATGTACCTATATAAATCCCAAAAAAATTAACATTATGTCTAAAACCATGATTAATTTTACATCTAATACTTTCGGGATTCTTTCACACTATCTACTATTTAAAACCACATCATTTGGTAGTTATTGAGTTTATCATGTTTTAAAAACAGACCTATGCATTTGGTGGTTTTCAGTTTATTATATGAGAATGAACTTGAGTTAGAATGCCAGACTATGTTAATTTTACATTGTATTACTAAATTTGTTATAACTGGTACAGATTTCAACTATATGTAAACAACTTAGTTTAAGTTAATTTACCAAAATATTTTAAGTTCACACTTAACTATTCAAAAGTAAATTTTCTTGTATGCAAGTTGAGTACACATTAGTGACATTCTTGCTTCATGACTCAGTTACAAGTATTTGTCAATAATACATTCAATGCACCACACAAGAACAACTGATCACAACCACTATATGAGGGATATTGGAAGAGTAATTTTTATTCAATGAACTATTAAATATATTTCATTAAGAACTAGTTAAGTGTAAAATAGAAAGTTTGATGGTCAACAATTCATCACATGTTTTAGATTATATCTTTGATGATATCGCAGATGGTCAAATAGTTCTCGCAAATTAATATTTTTAAAGAGTTATAATTTTTGTACTACATAACATTTCAACTTAAAAGCGTAAAACTTAAAAAGTTCCCATGAACTTACTTTTAGCAATGGAATTCCATTATTTTCTTCCAAAGAGCGATCTCAAAATTCACTTTTTAATAAACATTAAAACACATAATATATTTACACTAAAGCTTTGAAGTTAGGTATATAACACATTAAGATATCACATTTTATTGATAAATATTTTGGTTAAGTTACAAAATTACAACAAAGTTTCTATCAAGTACATGTCAAAAGTTCACACACAGTTACGCCATCTAGCGGGTGGCATGCGAAATTGACGAAAGCTCGATCGATTGGTCGCGGGCCGCGCGCGTCGCACGGCTTTAATACAAGTAGGTATAAATTTTGTCACAATTCAATGAACGCAGTGAGATTAACAATTTGAATTCTTGCTAGGCTTTGTGCTTTGAATCGTTTATGAGTTGAATGTAATTCTTTTTGGTGAGAATATGTCTTATAACAAGATCTTGATCCGTCATATGCCTCAAAGGCTTTCTTTTAGAAGCGACGTTTGATCTAAAAATAAAATACAGGATTTATTTTAAAGTCCCTAATAGTATCTAGTATCTATCATTTGATACGAGTTTTCGATAAGATTATTTGAATATTTCTCAAATACAACGAACGCTTATTAATTGAATTGATAGTATTTTTAAAATTAAGTACGTCTGGCGAATAATTATCAGCAAAAAGAAAGGGGCAAATGGCACAAAAATATTTAATTATTTCACTATCAATTTAACTAGGTAAAAAAGACATTTATATCTGACCTTTAAATCTCTTAATATCTTTAGATATTTAAGTACGCAGGCTTGTTTTCATCAACTTATTATTCCTAATGTTTTTATTAATTTTGTAGCAAATCTACCTACCTTAAACAATGGGCACTACAATTATTCAGTAAGATTAAGAAACCTGGTAGTGCAAAGTCCAATGTAGCCCTTTCTTGAGCTATTAGTTTAATTAGGTGCAACGGATCGGCTTTCATATCTGATAAAGCGCAGATCTTATCCTGAAATTAAAAGTTGATATTTATTATTATCCTCCAATACAAACTCCTGTAATGGATCAATTATTAGCAATATTTCAAGCGTTACAATTATTTTATCCCACCATCCAATGCCTTCACCGAGTATATGAAGAAAAACGACCGTCGTGGAATTTGATATCGCAGCAGCGAATATTTGTTATGTTGGGCAACACTGGCCCGTCTATAACGACAGTAAACACCTCGATAATACGAATAAATAAAAATAAAAATTTGTTGTAATTAAAATGACGCGTAGCAAATAAGAATTATGTCTATTAGTTAATATAACTACAACGCCGGTTCTCTTTCCGCAAGGACTGTAATCGGTTTAAATAAAACAGATGTGGAACTGACATTGCTGCAACGCACTTGGATATCTACATAATAGAGCGTGATTCTTCATTTTGAAATCAATTTTACTGGGAGATAAATAAGTACGTAGTAATATATATCGGTACTAATATATAGATACAAGTATAATATATTTATATTAAAATAATGATACCTCTGTAAGTGCTAAAACATCCAATCTTTGTGCCTCTAAATTCGCTAAAGAATCTTTAGTGTACCGTTCACATTGTTTGCCAGCAATTTTAACACATTTTGCATACATTTGCTTGTTATAAAGACATTTAGACTCCATAGCTGCTTTTGTTGCCTGTAAAATGTTGCCGGGATTCAAATCTTAAACTCTAAGCAAATACTGCTCTTACAACATAACATTGATTGATAGACTAATTCACTAAATCAGTAAGTTTTTAAAAGAACTGTTGGCAATAAAAGACTAAGTATAATTAGATTGAATTATTTAGTATCAATAATGACAGGTTAATTTCAAAGTGCTATTAAACTAAGCCATCGATGACACCGTTCTGTACCAGAGAAAATCTTTGTGTTTCCTATTGTTAAGTGCATTAAAAGTGACGCAGGAAACCGTGCTGCTTCCCTTAAATATTTAAAGAATATTGTAGGTATAAGAAAAGAGCGCCAATTCTTAAAAGACCGGCAACACACTCGCGAGTCATCTGGCATTGAGAGTGTCTATGGGCGGCGGTATCACTTAACATCAGGTCAGCATCCCGCCCGTTTGCCTTTCAATAAAAAAGCACCATCAAATATTGTAGGCTTAAAATATCCCGGACCTAAGTCCGGGGGTAATTCTGTAACATTTCATAAAAAAAGTACTTTACCTGTTTGATATCCTTTAATAATTGCATTGATTGTTGATTGTAACTATCATATGAGTTCAGCAAAATACTTTTTGCCATCAAAGCTAAGTCTCTCTGGGTTGGTACCTCGTAGGCCCCAAAGTTCATGGGTCCTTCTTCTGGACACTTGAATTTAGACCTTTTTGTTGTCGTGTACATACTCATATTTTTTACATGTTCCGTTGTTGTAGTCTATAAATATTTGAAGTGAAACTTCTTTAGGCGCATGAGGGTAAAATTTATACGGAACGTCACGAAGATTGCAGCGTTTTTATCGATTTTTTTTCTTTAATAAAGATGTGCTAGTATTATATTGTGGTGAAATTATTCATAATTGAACACCGATGGTGTTTTAATACATATCAATATCATTTTTATTTTATTAAGTAACTAAATTACCATTTTTATAAGGGCACAGACCCAAGACATTTTTTGCTAAGACCCAGTTGGCTATTTTAGAAAATGTGGACATAAGTTAGCAATTATAATAATAATGAAATAGTTATATTATTTGGTAATTGTTACCATATTCATGGTGGTATTTCTATATACATAACAACAATAGTTCTGGTTTTTAATTAGTCTTAGTATCATTCATAAATATAGAAAGACTGGGAAAATTAAATTATGGGATTTGGGCAGCTTAATTACTCAATAATTAATTTACACAGAAGTTTTACTTCTAACATGTGTACTTTGTAAGCACGCAATTTTTTTTTAAATGACGTTCACAAAACTTACCAATGATGTTTGGTTTCTGTGATAATACTGCTTTGTTGAACTTTTGACGTGTGGTAATGTCATATTCCTTAAAAAAGGTGTACGGGTCGTAATGATAGAGGTTAAAGTATCGGGTTTTGTCTCATCAAAACCGGGGAACTGTTCAAACTCAGCGTACCCAGCACAGCTTGTTATTACCAGTAAGTTGAAGTCTAGAAAACCAATAGACACATTATTATTATCTTTTTTTTATATATTATGTGGGTGCGTTGCCATAAATCTTATTCTATTTATTAATTGGTGAGATTTGGTTTCATTTCCATTCTTAAAAATCAATTTTAATATTTTACTAAACTAAATAAACTTTATAGTTTCGGAAAGAGGCATCACACAGTAGGTCTAATATTGTCTTAGTTAACGTGAATACTACACATTTAAATGAAGTCATGATGTTCACATTTAATTTGAACATTGACCAGCTACTGACACAGCTTGTTCTAAATTTTAACAAAAACAGCTCACAAGAATAATATAATGTATTAGTAGTATTTAAGATGTTGTTTCAAAACAATAAATCAGATTTGAATATTGCTCTGTCTTATCCATTTCTCGCTTCCTCTCAAAGTGGCGAAGACTACTTCATGCCCTTAATAATCGTGGTGAGACAGCCCGATAGCTTCGAGATAATCACACCACCTCGAACCTTTGATCCTACCCGTAGGGCTCTGTCTGTTACCTTATGTCTCTTGGTGCAGACATTCCTTACTTATTTATATATTCACTATTTATGTGTTAAGGTACATCTGTAAATCTTAGGAATCCGTAGTGTTGTTAGGTCCTTACATCTCACCCTCTCATATAATTAGTAATCTAGTTCAGCGAATAAGCGATTAGCAAACTAAATTTAAACATATTACGAATACGTTATATGTACAACCAACCAAATAGTATTAGCTTACGCTGAGCCCCGTAGAACAAAGACACTTAATCAAAAAACAGTTTAAGGTTTTAGTTCAACGTAAGTCGTAACGTCTCCTTCCTAAGTAATTAAAGCGTCACAATAGGATGGAGAATAAAAGAGTCATACATACGTGTAAATGTAAGCATAGTTCCCCTGTTTATGCGAAGTTCTGTGCCGACTTCTATGTAGCGTGTTTACTTGAGAACTGTCGCTTGTAACTGAAAATTTACAAATATTCTCAAGATTAAAAGGCCGTACGGATAAATTGGTGTCAAACTGCTACCTGATTATAGAAGCACAAATCGCAGAGACCTTTTTAGGTCTGGGCCTCATTTCTGTATCTGTTTTATGCTCATTTGTCAATCTAATAGTAGTCGACTTTTTGGGTAAGCTGGCTTTCTCAGGATGTTTTCCTTCACCGTTTGAGCGAATATTAAATGCGCATATAGAATGAAAGTCCATTGGTTCACAGCCGGAGATCAAACCTACAATCTTAGGGATTAAAGTCGCACGCTGAAGCCACCAGACCAACCCTGCTCAAACGTATATAAAGCATTAATTCATAAAAAATCGTTCTGATTTGTGTTTGTAACTGAACATGCATACGTTACGTTATAAAGGACTTTTGGAAAAGTTAAAGGGAGGCATTAAATTTCCATGAAAACCCTGTTTTATTTATTTATTAAGGTTCACCGCATCATATAATGCTATATCTACAGTATATGTTACAAGCTATCTTTTCTAAAATACATGACAATTATGGTGAACATAAATGTTACAGAAAATAAAAATATAAAGTTCCAATTTTAGAAGCAATAACTTACTAGCAAAACAGCGGATTAGATATCAGATAGGAACTTAATAATGCTTTTTTTAAAAATTGATCAGTTCACTCCCGAATATGTCAAGCTCTGGATAAGTATTGTTCATTCTGTTATATTCGCGAATAATTCGAATGAGAGGTGCCCGAACTCCTAGGCTGGTTTTTGCAGACGGATTTTGTTATCTACTAGATATGTATAACGTATATATTACTAGCTGACCCGGCTAACTTCGTTCCGCCTAACAGTCTAATAATATCGTGATAACTTTCTCTAATCTGTAATATCTTCGAAAATATTCATTTAAATCATATAGATCTATAATAAATCAACAATGTATTTAAGGTATTTCATTGGATAAGGATTAATGCTGTATTGGTTAAAATCGCTTCGAAAGTTAGCCTTTATTTGTCGTAAAAAGTAAATGACGATTTTTTTTTACTGTGGGATATCCATAAGAGATAGACATAATATACCATCGCGCAGTGGAGTTTTCTGTAGACCTTTTCAATGTGTACAATACTTAGTACATTATTTTGATATATCTCGTAGGGTTCAGCCTGCGTTTGCAATGTAAGCGGAAAAAATATAAACCTTCCTCTTCAATCACTCCATCTAATAAAAACCGCATCAAAATCCGTTGCGTAGTTTTAAAGATTAAAGCATACATAGGGATATAGGGACAGAGAAAGCGACTTCGTTGTATACTATGTAGTGAAGAACAATAAATTGGTTTATAATATAAAATGCATTTGAAATATTAAGTCACATCGTCAGAAATTACGTTGAAACACGTTTTTAAACGAATCGGCCCAAACATTCATGTTATCAAATGTTATTTGATCAACATTGATAAAGGCTTCATACGAACGGAAATGTGACTGCCTTGGGATTATTACGTTACACTCAGGATGTGAAAATTTCCCTACAAGACACCTATTCAAAGTAAGCAGGGTTTAGGAATTGTTGACTCTAGATTTATCAATATGTCATTTTGACAACGTAATAAAATAAAATAAAATAATAAGAGGCGCAGCCTTTTTAGCTCTGGGCCATGATCATTTGTCAATCTAATAGGCAAGTAGGTGATCAGCCCCCTGTGCCTGACATATGCCGTCGACTTTTTAAGCTTTACTCACGATGTTTTCCTTCACCGTTCGAGCGAATGTTAAATGCGCACATAGCCAGAAAGTCCTTTGGTGCCGGGGATCGAACCTACGACCTCAGGGATGTGAGTCGCACGCTGAAGCCCCTAGGCGGTTTTATAATCAATTAATATTGACACTTGCTGACAGAACTTTATTGATATTTATGACAGAAAATAGGTGTTACGTGTATCCCTGGTTATACTAAGTACCAGTTCCATGGTGTCAATTTATGCTCAGTCGGTGTAATGAAGAAATTTTGATATAATGTAGACTTGTAAGAAACCAAAGCACAGCTTCGAACTACTAAGAGGGCTGAACAAAATAAATTTAATTTAATGTAAAGGTGAATTATTATCGAAACATGTAATTAAATTGTGTACAATTTACAAAGTACAAAAAAGCTTCAAAGATTTCTATCAATATTTCAGGTCAAACAAGAAAAAAACAATAAAATACTTCAGAAAGTACTATTGACACCTCAAAAACTCAAACTATGGTTACCATGGAAACGCTAAATCAATTTTTCATTTCATAGTGGTTCGTAGTGTTGTGCGTGTGTACAACGTTTTGCTCAAATGAATAAACTAAGCCAGGATGATATTACAGCTATGGAAAACCAACTGCGTAGTAACATGGACGAAGATAAAAAGTATTGGCGAGTGAATGACGTCAAATGTGACGCGATCCATACAGCAAAGACGTACGAAGAATTCGCGTAAGTATCTTTATATATTCTGTTGACACTTAATCATTGTAGAAGTGCATAAGAGTATATAGCCATTTCCTGTATTGGCCAAGTAAAGGTATTTTAATATTGGACATTTAGAGTTCTTCGCTCTTTGTTTTTTCAGATTCTAATTGATTTTCTTTAGGTCTTGGCCTCAGAATTCTGAATCTGTTTCATGATCATTTTTTTAATCTAATAGGCAAGTAGGTGATCAGCCTACATTGCCTGACACACGCCTTCGACTTTTTGGGTCTAAGACATGTCGGTTTCCTCACGATGTTTTCCTTCACCGTTCGAACAAATGTTAAATGCGCACGTAGAAAGTTCCATTGGTGCACAGCCGGGGATCGAACCTACGACCTCAGGTATGAGAGTCGCACGCTGAAGCCACTAGGCCAACGCTGCTTTGTAACTTATATACCCGAAGGAAATCAGTGTTTCAGTTGTAATATTATGCATTAGAGGAATATTGGTCTACACTGAAGTGGAGCGCTCATAATTCAGGTTCATCATTTCAGAGATAGAGTCGCCGCTGCGCATTTGCGACCTTTGGAGAGGAGTGACTACAAAAACAAGACTTTTCGAGGATGGAATCAATTTGCGAGGAAGAGAGAATATGAGGAATAAAATGTATATGTAATTAACTCTGTTACAAATCAATTAAATTTTAAATCAATTGTTTAGTTTATGAACCCGAAAGATGATATTACGTTTGTATTACAATTTTGCCCTCTAAAGCCTCTAATGATAAACTATAGTATGGCTGAGTATAGTGAACTATATCAATATATATAAAATTCTCGTGTCACAATGTTAATGAGAATCGGCTACTATCTATCTTTCAAATCCCTAAAGTGATAAGGGGTGTCCACCCCACAAACATTTTGTTTTATTTTTTAGATTTTTTTTTGTGATACAGCAAAAAAAAATACATACAACCCCTAATTTTCACCCCTCTACGATCAACCAACGATTTTTTATTATAGTAGATAGTTATTTTTCTTGGACTAAAAAAGTTCCCTAGAACTAACATACATGGCAAAACGTTTGGCGGGTCAGCTAGTTTAATTTTTTTTTCTCAAATAATAAAAATACACAAAGACAAGAACTAATAGCCTAAAGCTACCGATGCTCTAAAGCTGAAATGTAGATGGGCAGGGCATGTAGCAAGACTATCAGACGAGAGATGGACCATGAAGGCGAGCCGCTGGGGATGCTCTATTGGGAAACTATTCAGAGGAAGATCGCTCACGTGATGGGCGGATAACATCATCGAAACAGCTGGATGCCTTTGCCCATGACAGAGATACCTGGAAACCCTGAAAGCCTTCACCTGGGGAGGGGTTCTTGCATCCTAATTTGAAATTAGAAATTTACGATTAAGTTTACTTTGATTTTGCAAGAAATAAAAGGCTTTTTATCATTTTATTATTTATTAATAACGATTTATAAACTATGTAACAAATTTTAGTTATGCTTTACGAAACTTCTTCTAAATACGTAAAAATATGAATAAAATGAAACACTATTTTGACCGGATTGAAGTTATGTATTATTATAAATTTACAACTATTTAACATAATTTTAAATTTATCCGACGTTTCGCGTGCTTTACAGCGTGCGTGGTCACCGGATAAATTTAAAATTATGTTAAATAGTTGTAAATTTATAATAATACATAACTTCAATCCGGTCAAAATAGTGTTTTATTAAATGAATAAAAGTTATGTTAATCAAAGACAATACTATGAATAAAATGGCCAACTCGGTACAATTAAGGTTTGCTTTTAGGATTTGACATGAGGATAATAATTTCGATTTTCGTGTGGGAGCTTTCCTTCTTGGGGTTGTAAAAGCGGCGGTCATTCCTGTCCATCTTCACCAATGGTGTATTATACCAGCCGTAACTGTAATTAATATACCAGGGTGAGAAACTTTAATAGTTCGTTCATTCTTCAGTGTTTACCAATCTGAAGCATTATCTTTTCATGGGACACAGAATCGTAGATCTTAAAAAAGAATCGGTTTAACAAGCTGATAGTTAAAGCTGTTAAGGACCGGCAACGCACTCGCGATCCCTCTGGCATTGAGTGTCCATGGGCGGCATCAATTAACATCAGATGAGGCTCCTGCCCGTTTGCTCCGTTCTATAAAAAAAAGGTTCTCTGAAGATTCCTACAGAGCTGTCAAGCACGAGAATTTCCCTTACTTAAACAGGCAATCTACATTTTTTTCGATAGGCTAAATAGGATTATTCAATAATTACACTTGGCTCGTCGTTGCTGGTGCTGGATACTTGCTGCGAGGCCCTTTAGACCTCGTCTGGGCGACGTTGTGATGATAATTATTAACTTTGTCGGTGTACTCCTTGGACTCCGCTTTTATCTGATCATGCGCAGCATAAAATTTCGTCGTAACAGGAATCGCTGTTTTAGATAATTATTATACAGAGTTACATTACTTTTTAGTCAGTAACGTTGTCAAATAATTGCTGTATCATTCGAAGTCCTTCTTCTCGACAAGACATTCTTATGACAACACGAACTTCTACACTAAAAAGTAAAGAAATTTGCGTTTTCTACAAAGTGTACTATGGTGAATGTTCTGAAGAATTGTTTGGGTTGATCCTGCCTCGTTTCAACACAGTACGAGCAATGCAAAATTTCATCAACATCACCGTGATGGCTGGAAGTCTTCCACAGTCTGTTTCACATTCTTTTGCACAGTAGCGAACTGTGGAATCGACTCCCGTGGGCCTTTCCTGAGAGATACGACCTCTAACTATTCAAAGGTAGAATGTACTCCTCCCTCAAAGGCCGGCAACGCACTTACTAAAAATGGGTGTCCATGGGCTGCGATGACTGCCCTTTATGGGCGTTCCGTAGGGTCATTTGCCTTCCTATTAGTTATACCCTTATTACCCTATACCCCCAATGCGGTGGTTACAGTTGTTGTTCATTCATTGTTTAATGCAGTTTCTTATACGAATACGAACTAGGGCTAATACTAGGTCTTAGTTTAGGTCTAGGTCTATATTTACGCAGAGCAAGTCGCAAGTTTTTAATGCTTGTGGGTTTGTTTTTCTAATAGGTTGTATTAAAACATACTAATTATTTTCTCAATAAAACATAGAATTAGTCTCACGGTGTATGCAAAACAGTATTTAAAGCAAAACATTTTAGTTGTTTACCAAGCCAACTCACATCCAAAATTGGGTCTGTAAATTTTGTAATTTCTAAAGTGTTTCACTTCTCGATAAATAATCTCGTTTAGCATGTGAATGTCGATCGGCATCCTGGTGCCAAAAGTGCATTTCGCGTCGTTAACCATTGTACCTGTAACATTAAAAGAAAATCGAAATCTTCGACACTTAATCAAAAAATTTGACCCTTAGATATAGTTTGACTCTTAGGCTCCTTGAATAAAAACTTCGGCAGAACAAGAGACCGCGCGGCCCTCTACCTAGTGGTGGGCTGAGGATATCGTCAAGGTTGCTAGCAGTGGATACAGAAGGGCCTGTGCAGCCTTGCGATTCTGTAACTCACTTTTCGAACTCACACAGCGGTTTCGTGCTCAAATCAGTCGTGAAGCAGTCATTTTATGATTTGGCATTATATTAAGGTCCCTCCTTGTAGTTTATTGTTTATCAGAATACCAAATCGTAAAATGACTGCTTTACGACTGATTTGAGCGCGACCGCCTCTGCGAAAACCGCTGTGTGAGTTCGAAAAGTGAGTTACAGAATCGCAGGGCAGGGCTGTGTACTGGAGGAAAAGGGAAGAGGCCTACGTCCAGTTTTTACCAATTCTTAAAAGGCCACAACGGACTCACGAGCTCTGGCATTGAGAGTGTCCATGGGCGGCGGTATCTTTAACACCAGATGAGCATCCGTTTGCCCTCTGTTCTATATGAAGAAAAAAAAACTGGACAGAAATTTGGCCACAATTTCAACAGGAGGTCACGCCTGTCCAGATGTCTATTTAATTGCCGCTTTAATGAACTCATGTTAAACTGTCAAGGGAAGATGGAAGGGTCTACTCCTTTGCTGTTTTTACAAGAAATGACTGATGTATCTAGTAGTTTCTTTTTTTGGTATTTATTTCGTTATGCTTACCTTATTTAGAAACTTATTTCGTAATCCTACAGCTAAACTAAAGTAATATATAATAAAAAAACAATTGTACTAAACAAATAGCCAAAGATGGAATACACAATATATATATATATATAAAGGTTCAAACGTTTACAAAAGGAAAATCAATAAAAATTAATCAATACATTTAACTAAGTAATACCTAATTTGTCTGTGATATGTGATGGTGTGAGGGTGTGTACTTGAGAGTGTGTATGTGGGGAGTGCTCATGATGCAGGTGATTTTGCGCTATGGATATTATTAATATTAAATGGGTCATTGTTAAGAAATCATGTTCAAAATGGTACTCTTTTCCTTATATCATATATCGTTGGACTAATTGGGGTTCGTGTTTTATTAAATGTGAGTAGTACAATACATTGGAGGCTGTAATTTAGTGATTTTTAAAAAATACATACCTAAAGTTAGCTTTTTACAAGGGCTCAAAAATTATATGCAAAAATAAACGCTTACAAATGTTTTACTGACAATTTTGACTTCACTTAGACAATTTATTTTGACTTTGGCATTTACAATAAAAATCATAGACAATTTCTAGTTACCTTTAGCCTGCAACTCATTCCGGTCGCGTGTTCGATCCCCGGTCGTGCAAAAACTGACTTTGTGTCTATGTGCGCATCTAACATTCGCTCGTACGCTGAAGTATAGCATCGTTAGAAAACCGACGTCTCAAATAAAAAAATCAACGACATGTGAGACTGAAGGCTGATCACCTACTTGCCTATTATATTGACAAATTATCATGAAACAGATACAGAAATCTGAGGCCCAAGGAATGTAATTAGGTTTAGGTAAATAACTGTCACATTACTCTTCATAGTACTTATAAAAATAATAATAATTTATTGTCAAGAATATGGTACAATCTAACGTTTGTATATTCTGCCACACATAATGGCGTGCAAATTTGCCTTAAAAGGTAGAATAGAAGTTACAATTACATTATGAGTCATATTATTATATAATAGTAACTCTTATATTTATACTACTAACTGATTTTAGATACTTTACACTAAACACAAATATATATTTCTATCATCTCAATCTTTGAAGGTGTGCCCTTTTTTGGTAAAGTCCTCCTTAAAATCCCTCCATTTGTGTCTGAACTGTGCCACTCTCAACCATGTGCCTGCTGTTTCCTTCATCTAGTCTTCCCACCTTCTAAATTATCTTCTTTTTTTTCGATAATTGTACCTTAGTATTTTACAGGCCATTTGGCGCCAACTTAGTATTTTATGCTCCAATTTTCTGTTCATTTTCCCAATTGCCGTGCCCATTTTTACTTAAGTTTTTTTTTTATGTAATAGGAGGCAAACGGGCAGGAGGCTCACCTGATGTTAAGTGAAACCGCCGCCCATGGACACTCACAATGCCAGAAGGCTCGCAAGTGCGTTGCCGGCCTTTCAGGAATTGGTACGCTCTTTTCTTGAAGGACCCTAAGTCGAATTGGTTCGGAAATACTTCTGTGGGCAGCTGGTTCCACATAGTTGTGGTGCGCGGCAAAAACTGCCTTAGAAAACGCTCTGTTGTGGAACGACGGACGTCGAGGTGATACGGATGGTATTTTGTATTTTGCCTTGACGTCCGATGATGAAACTCAGCTGCAGGTATTAGACCGAACAACTCCTCTGAACACTCTCCATGGTAAATGCGGTAGAAGATGCAGAGAGATCCCACATCTCTACGCAACGCCAAGGGATCAAGCCGCACGGAAAGTGACTGGTCGTCGACGATTCGAACCGCTCTTCGTTGAATACGGTCAAGTGGAAGGAGCTGGTACTGGGGAGCTCCCACCCAGAGGTGAGAGCAGTACTCCATATGGAGCCGAATTTGCGCTTTATAAAGTTGCAAGCGGTGGCCCGGAGTGAAGTACCGTCTTGCCTTGCTGAGCACACCAAGCTTTTTGGAGGCTAATTTAGCCTTTCCTTCCAGATGACCGCGAAACTGAACGTTATTCGATATGTCAACGCCCAGTATTCCGATGCTAGCTGAGGCTTTAAGGAGAGTGTCTTCAAAGAGGGGAGTAGCGACAAAGGGAGTTTTTTTAGCGGAAAACGCGCATACTTGTGTCTTCTTGGGGTTAAATTGGACTAGATTTAGTCTACCCCAGTCCGAGACTCCACGTAGAAGAGTTTCGACTTCAGACACAAGTTTGTTCCGGTACTCATCGACAACAGCCCGAGAAATACCTGCCCGGCCAGTGTAAAAAGTATCCCCAGTGCTGTCGTCCGCATAGCAATGAATGTTGCTAAGCTGCAACATATCATTGATATGCAGAATAAACAGGGTCGGGGATAGGACACAGCCTTGTGGGACACCAGCATTCACAGGTTTCAGGTCGGAGCATGCTCCGTCGATGACGACTTTGATGCTCCGATCAGCGAGAAAGCTGTAAATCCAGTTGCATAATTTCTCAGGGAGCCCATAGGCTGGAAGCTTCGAGAGCAGTGCTCTGTGCCACACCCGATCGAAGGCTTTCGCTATGTCCAAACTTACCGCCAGCGCCTCCCCCTTGGACTCAATTGCCTCTGCCCACCTATGTGTAAGGTATACAAGGAGGTCACCAGCCGAGCGACCACGACGGAAGCCGTACTGAGAATCGCTAATCAGCTGGTGGCCCTCTAGATACCTCAAGAGCTGGCTGTTAATAATGGTTTCCATTATTTTGGAGAACAAGGAGGTTATAGCTATTGGGCGATAGTTGGACGGATCAGAGCGATCGCCTTTTTTTAGGGATCGGATGTATCGAAGCGATCTTCCAGCACTTCGGAACAGTGCCGAGCGTGTAAAGGTACCGGAAAAGGCGCGTTAGGACCGGAGCCAACTCAGGAGCACAAGTACGCAGCACAATTGGAGGGATGCCATCAGGCCCGCTCGACTTATGGATGTCCAAGGAAGACAAAGCTTTACGGATAGCACGTTGCCGGAATATAACTTCGGGCATCGTAGTATCACACCGCAATAATGTCGGTGGTTCCTTCCCTATATTCCCTTATGTATTCTTTATTTTATCTATTCTTCTGTTCAATCGATATTTGGCACATTTATTTTCTTTGCTGCATTGTAGTGAGAGCCCAAGTTAGAATGATATATGTTAGTACGGGTAGTACACAAGTATCGGAAAACTTCCTATTAATTACCATACTCGTTTTAGTGGACTGATTTCTAATAAAACAGTATAATCTTGTGTTGGTAAATTTTAATAGGAGCCCCTAATTGTTTTAGACTGAGCGGTGAGCGTGATTACAGCTAGATGACGGCTTAATTGCTATTTGCCATTATACCTTGGGGAAGTTTTCAAGGTCAAAATGGTTTGAAGAAAATGAAAAAGGTACCAGTAATTTACGTATAGAAAAATAAAGAAATCAAAAACTGTTATAAATATTTTAAATATAAGAGTTTGCATAAAATCAAATTTACTCATTCAATAGCCTAGAAATATTTTTATAGAACAGGGGGCAAACTGGCAGGAGGCTCACCTGATGTTAATTTATACCTCCATGAACACTCTATGCCAGAGCGTTCATGAGTTCGATGCTGGCCTTTTAAGAATTGGTACGCTCTTTTCTTGAAAGACCCAAAGTCGATATCGCTCGCGGCAGACTGACTTAAAAAACACTCGGTTGTGGAACGGTGGAATTTCGTATTCTGCCCCGACGTCCGACGATGAAACTAATCAGCGTTCTAATACCGTGAATACGTCGTGAAGAAACCACAATATGATTATCATGAATGAAACAGAATTTCAAATGTCCGCTCCCCCATTACGAATATTAATTTTTCTTTTTTTGCCGTTCATAAGTGTACATTACCTATATGAATAAACGATTTTGACTTTGACTTTAATTTAAGTCGAAATATTTTACGTCAGTATTGAGAGGTCAGGTAGATAATAAAAACCAATAAGCTCCTGTAAGAGAGAGCCGGAGTGAATTTAAAAACCATCTCTTATATCTTGCCATTCTTCGAGTTCCAATGGTGCGCGTGAAGAACGCGAACATTGGACACGAGCATGAGCGAAGCGGTTGCAACAAATAATAATAATCTTTATTTATTTTTCTTACAAAAACTTCGTACATAAACAAGTAACAGTTATATATTATTATAAATAAACTTATTTTCCTATATAAGAACAAGTAGAGGCAAAATACGAATTTCCGCGCGTATCACATCGACGTCCGCAGTTCTACAACTGAGCGTTTTTCAAAACAGTTTCTGCCGCGCCTACCACTATGTACCAGCTTCCCATTGAATTATTTCCAAAAAAAATCGACTTAGGGTCCGTCAAGAAAAGAGCGTACCAATTCTTAAAAGGCCGGCAACGCTCTCGAGAGCCCTCTGGCATTGAGAATGTCCCTGGGCGGCACTTAAATTCAAATGAGCCTCCGGCCCGTTTGCCCTGTTCTATTAAATAAAATGATTAAGAACTTGACGGGTGACCTGTTTTGATGAATATAATAATATCTATGGAAACATCTAAGAATATGTTTGTAATTTTACAATCTGTGTTAATCGCTCCGCGCGTGACAACGTACTGTGTATTACATAAATTCCGATCGGCTATCGCATCGCGGCAATATTGTGGGTACCCGCGAAATCGTCAACGAGAGGCGAGACAACTATTTCATAAGGCGTATAATTGAAATATCCGCATCCGCTCCGCTCTTAATGGTGACGCAGGCTCGAGGCACACTGAGAACAGTAACGGGTATATTAACTAATATCATTTAAACATATTATTAAAATACGACTGTTTTTAACGGACTAGCACGCCATAATTGGCAAATAAAGGGTATATACCAACACTACGTTTTTGCCTCCTCGGAACGGGAAATGGCAGAACTGAAACGGAAAGTGTTGAGGGAGCAAGCAAAATAATCGGTCTAATCTATTAATAGGGCGGAGACAAAAGTCATGTTAGTGGATCAGGCTGGACACGGCGGACCTCACATCACTTATAAGCAACCAAGGAGGATGGGATGGGCAAGCACAGATGACTACAGGAGCAAAGAGGAAGCTGACCAGAATATGGCAAAACAGAAAGGTGTCCATAAGAGCAAGCTTGTCAGAACTTTAGTATTTTTCATATTTTTGTTCACATCAGAGTTTAGGTAAATTCGTGCAGCATTCAGAAAAATTATAAACGCTTTCGAGATGTTGTGTTGGAGAGATAGTTGCAGATACCATGGACTGCAAAAAGAACCATCAAGTCCATTCTCAACCAAATAAAGATCACCAGAAAACTGTTAACTATCATTTACAAAGTTGCTTAGCTACTTCGGCCATATTACCAGGAGAGAACCGAATAGTCTCGACACACTGGTAATGGTAGGGAAGAGTGATGGCAGGAGAAGTCGGGGTTGAACACCTACTGACCAAATTAAGAGAATTCTGTGACTCAACATCTCTAATGCCCTGAGAAAGCAAGATGTGTGGAGGCAGCAAGTTGACGTATCGGTTAGAGCTTTTCAAGATAGGCACGACCTTCAGTAATGGAGACGATAAATATGAATTAATATGTCCTCGATATAAAATAATGAAAGTGATATTAATAATGTTTAACACCATTACTCATTAATGTAGAATTAAAGTCTCACCTCTCTCAGACAAGCAAAAAAGCTGGGGCGGCCACATGCTCTGTGGCAGAAAATAATAAACAGCTCAAATATTTTTCCCTTTGGAGTAGAGACTCTTGGGCCCTGGGGTTCAAGTGCACAGGCGCTAATTAAAGATTTAAGTAGGCACCTGGTAGATAGTACCGGTGACCCCAGAGCTGGTGTTTTTGCTCAACGAATAAGTATCGCAATACTGCGAGGAAGTGCTGCCAGCGTTACGGGTACATTGTCACAGGGACTAAACTTTTTAAATTTGATTTAACTTTCTTATTATTAATTATTTTTATTATAGTAATAATAGGTAAATAATATTGTAAATACTGTATATTTGATTGTTATGAGTACTAATTAAATTTATTTCAGTTTTTTTGAGACCAGTGTACCAAAAGCCTAAATCATTGGATTCCAGGATGGCAGGCGTGACAATACGACCTGTTTAATGATCACCTGTAAGGGAAGGACACTGCAATCTCCCAACATCTTATCCGCTCTCAGATGAGATTGAAAAGGAGCATTGATTGGACTTTACATTATGTCGTGAAAATTACGTGATAAGGAAAATACTTTAAATGCGACAACGGGAAAGATTATGTTGTACCCAAAGCAAAATTATTTCGATAGCTTCGAAGCATTCGTATTTACCTACAAGCTTTATTTACATTTAGTTATTTTAGTACAGTAATAATAAAAGAAAATAAAAATGTTTTTTTTATTGCAACAAAAAACCAAGTAAACTTAATCTGATTACAATATTGTGTGTTTAGAAAATGTATACTAATTTTTATTACAATGTTTTATCTATACTACGTTATATCTATTACCTAATTAATAACATAAATAAATAAATCAGTGACACTACAACCTCTTTAGGTCTGGACCTCATATTTCTGAGTCTGTATTTTGATAATTTTTCAATCTAATAGGCAAGTAGGTGATCAGCCTCCTCTGACACACGTCGTCGACTTTTTGGGTTGACATGTCGGTTTCCTCACGATGTTTTCCTTCACCGTTCGAGCCAATGGTAAATGCGCATAGAAAGAAAGTCCATTGGTGCACAGCCGGGGATCGAACCTACGACCTCAGGGATGAGAGTCGCACGCTGATGCCACTAGGCCAACACTGCTCTGATCTATTACCTAATTACTTTGCAAGAATCCTTCCGCAAGTAAAGACCTACTCTAAGGATCTCCAGCCATATCGTCTGCACTAGGTTGGCCTATTTTGGCATTTAGATCACCCACAACTTAATATGTATTATGTGCAAGATCCAAGGCGCGTTTGTTATTATATGTTAGTATGTAAAGTTTCTTTGCTGCTCTTACAATAGAGCAGATAAATAGAGAGTGGAGTGGACGGTTCTGATCAGGCTCACCCGCGAGGATCGGCAGTGGTGGGAGGCTGTTCACCTACACCTATAGAAATCTGAGGCCCAGACCTAAAAAAATTAAATTAAATAATTTACACTAAAAGTAGTTAGTAAATAAAGCATTTATTTGCAAAGAAATTGGTACATTCATATTCATTAATTTAAAAAAAAACCCGCACAATCAGCCATATAATAGGCATGCAAATGTAATTATCATAATGTCATAATTTTATTTGTTGATTGATTATTATAATTGTTGTCAAAATGTTTTTTTATTGGACGATTTTAATTAAACGATTAAAGCCAGTTGACACTCAGCTTCAAACAAAGAGTTTCATTTAACATATACATATTTGAACATCCCTACGAAGCTAACTCTGGTTTATATATTTCTTTAACATCAACAAATTATAAACAATAAGCTAAAAGTATAGGTGAAATATTATATAAACCCTTTTATGGGTCAGGTCAGTTAGGCCTGATAATTAAGTCTTTTAATTAAAACTTTTGACGGCGAACCACTTCTATACTTAGCACAAGCTTAGTACACTGGACCCGAACCCCGACCCTCTTCATTTTAATTTTCTTTCAATCATCTTTTGAGTATTTAAAGTGTTATTTTATATCAAAGTGTTTGTTTCTTTATTAAAATATCTCTTCAGACATCAAGTGATTATCTGAAGGATATATTTTTGTATTTTCGGAAAATGAATATATGGCCACAGCCAGAACTATACTTTTTAAATTATTATATGTATTATAGCCACAAAACAACAAAGAAATCGTTCAAAACTATAAACTTACTAGGGTCGCACTAAATTGCTGATACTAATATATACGAAGTATTGTGTATGAAATATAAATAATCAAAATACTATTTTAACATTTACGGAGCTTTCAAGTTGCTTAATGGTTCAAATCCACAAATCTTTGATTTACATTATACATATTTAAATAAATCATATTTAACAAAAATTTGTTTCATTAACGATATCCAATTTAGTTAATGCTAACCTTTAATAATGTTTGTGATAAAGCTAAACTAATCGCTATTAATTTCAAACAATTGAAAGCGAATGAGCAAATTTGAAAGATTAATTCAACCGTTTAGGGAAATATTTTTCATATAATAGCGAGTTTCAAAGGCAAGACTTTAAGACGAATCTGAATTACGTACAGTATGTCATTGTTTTTGATAAAATAGAAATATAATGCAAGGCCCTTAAATAAGTATCATTAAGTACTGAGAGCTTAATAGTTAGTAAGTAATTAAAGTAATACTTACTTTAATTACTTACTAATTACAAATTACAAAGAGAGTTTTAATTATTTATTAATAAAGAAAGCTTTATTCATAGTTTTGTTACCTCCTTTGAGTAATACTGCTAGTGTGTTTTAAAATGTTGATACTTTTAAAACCATAACATCGTAACAGTTTAACTAATTATCAATGTAATATGATTATTTTTATTTATTTAATTTAAATTAACAGTCTACGCAGTACCAGTGTTTGTCAGTAAAACAATTTATATAGTTAAATTTAATATTTTACTTTATCTACATTATTTTTCAAACAAAACATATATTCCACAGGGACTGAAGTATGTACACTAAAGTTCAGTGGTCTGTTGAAGAGGGAAATATTATTGCTCCATCATCACAAAAAGGCATTGATGAGGAGCCGATTAACAGCGTCCACTTTCCATTATTATTCTGTTTTCTTTTATTTAAATGAAGACAAAAATTAAAATGTATTAATAAAATTTGAATAAACGACAACTTAAAAGATGTTAGATGACTACCCGAGATGTATACAGCATACATTCTCAAGCCTCAGGTTTCGGGATTAAAACCCATTCAACAAAAAACAAATTCTATAATCACAATTTAGTGAGGTGTTAACTTAGGAAGGAAGACTTTTCCTTTATACAATAGACGGTTCTAAACTAGACCCAAACATTTACAATCTCTAATAAATGATAATGACTCAGGCAACAGATGCAGAAATCTAAAACCATAAAAGGTTATAACTATTATTATAGCATACACGTGTTGAAATAAAAAAAACATTTCCCTCTGTTCACGTATCGGAAATGCAATATTAATTTCAAAGTGAAAAACAGAAATTCGAACAATTTCGAAATGCGAGAAACAGCGCGGGAAATGCAAAAACAAAACGCCACCAAGGTACAAGGTCGGGTAGAGCCCAAAGGCTTAACAGGGACGAACTTAAGTCTATAGAGGCCCAGAACTCTGTAAGAAAATATGTAGAAAATAAATGAATAGATTTACACATACAACTCACTTTAGCAATACTACTTGTTAATACTTTTTTTTATGTAATAGGAGGCAAACGAGCAGGAGGCTCACCTGATGTTAAGTGATACCGCCGCCCATGGACACTCACATTGCCAGAAGGCTCGCAAGTGCGTTGCCAGCCTTTTAAGACTTGGCAGTTTCTTGAAGAACCCTAAGTCGAATTGGTTCGGAAATACTTCAGTGGGCAGCTGGTTTCACATAGTAGTGGTGCGCGGCAAAAACTGCCTTAAGAAACGCTCAGTTGTGGAACGACGGACGTCAAGGTGGAATTCGGATGTAACTCAGCTGCAGGTATTAATCTGAACAACTATTATACTATCAAAATGTCTGGAACAACAATGTAATGTTTTCTAGTTACCATTTTAAAGATTAAGCTGTCAGGTTCAAACTATTTAAAATGTTAAAAAAATACAGTACTAACCGTTAAAGTGAAGTGAGAAAGTGCTTACATATATAAGGTTATATAACAATAAATATGTATTTTTATTATTTATCTAGCTACAATATAGTAGAACACGTGGTTCCACATCGACAATTTGACATACAAGTTTTCATCATTTTCAGCTTTCCATTGTCCAAATCAAGACGAAAATACGCAACTTAGAGAACAACTCAAAGCAATGAAGACATTGCTCCAAATGATACCATTGTATATACGAATCCGCAAGTTTTTTAGAACTAGCCGGTGCGAGAGGCCCTAAAAGATTAGCGGAGCCCCGTAACTTTCAGGATTTGCCCCCTCATCCTAGTCCCGATAGCTCCTTCACTTCAGTTGTCTATCCTGTACCGTTGCAAGTGCACGCCTACGCACTAATTGTAAACTTTATATAATCTCTGATTCCGTGTAAGGAATTGTCTATGGTAAGTCTATTATAACTGACTCAATTTGATTTAAAATTTTGTATAACGTTTTGTAAAATAATAAATATATTATTTTAAATAATAAAATTATTACGAAGTTTAAGCGTCAAATATTTCCGAACCAACTTAGGCTCCTTCAAGAAAAAAAAGTGTACCCGTTAAAAGGCCGGCAACGCACTCGCGAAACGTTATATAAAAAATTGATTAAGAACTTGACGGCCTGTTTTGGTGAATATTAATGTCTTAGGAAATATCTAAATGTATTTAGAGATATTTGAGTGCCTATGGGCATGACTTAACATCAGATGAGCCTCCTGCCCGTTTGTCTCCTATTACACAAAAAACAGCATTTATTATGCGATTATAATTCCGAAATGCGTACGGTTATATTTATTAAATGATTAAATATTCAATATAATTCAATCATTATTATTTTGTTTATTCAAATTTCCATTAAATAAAATATAATTTACTTTTAATTGTTTTACAATAATATATCTATTTTAATCTCTACTATACAAGCATTACCTGTCCATATCCTATCCCTATTTCGTACTGACTTATCTTTAATTATCGTGATTCATGTGCAGTTTTTTTTTTTTTCCTTTTTTATTATTGTCCCTTTCACTGTTTACATATGTTTTAATTGCTTTGTTCCATTTTGTCTAAGTCATTTTATGTTTTTTTGGTTTTGCATTTCTTGCGCTCACCTATCTAAAATTTTTTAATGGTTGATTGGAAGATATCGTACGAAAGCGATAGGATTGCCAGTTCCCCTCTTTTTGGTTCTGTATTACTGCAACGAATACATAAAAAAATATAGCCTAGTATTTACATAAAACTAGATATATATTAATTAATAAACACTGGAAATATTAAAATTTACCTCTATATAAAGTAAATAAAGAAAATTATCAGAATGTTTGCTTTGAACTATCAAGGTCGCCGAACTTTGCGGTTACCTACACAAAGTTCAAAGACATCAATTAATACTTTAAAGAAACATCTTTTTAATAATTCACTAAAGTAAAAATTCCTTTACCGCATTTGAAAAATATGTTATTTTAACCTTAATGTTTTTGAAACATGTATCATTTAATCGTTTTTCGGATGCCTATATATGCTTTAAAAAATTTATGTAAGTAAAAGTGAGGAAAAGTTAATTAGAATGAGTAAAGTAAAAAAATATCACAATAATTATTCTTCTGGTGCCTCCTATTACTAAAGAATGGCTGTTACTACTTTAATAGGCGGCTATTTTGCGCTACTCGAAAAAGTTCCTCGGTGGATGTGATGCCGTTCCATTTCCGTACCTTCCGCTACCACGACTTTTTCCTTCTACCAGCCTGTATCTTGGCTTGAACTTTGCCTATCATTATAAAATAATGTTATTTTTTTAAGAAAAGATTCAAGTAGTTAATTTTGTTAAAATACGTATATACTATTGTAATGAATGCCGACGCTTCGATGGACGGAGAAATTGCGATCAATTTGTGTTACACCGTCATAATAATAAATAAATACGAATCGTGAATACTGAAGGCACTAGCAATGTTAAAACAATACAATATATTGTGCCTTATTAATCACTTACAATATAAACGTGTAACGGAAATTAAAATATCTTTGAATATGAACTACTATAAATCCTGAAGATATTTGAAATTGTACAACAAATGATTATTCATTCATACGAATATTTCAATACGATCTCAACATTAGTTATAGTAAAACCCGCATATTTCATCTGTCTTTGACTAGATTAAATGAAAGAGACATCAGATATGATCTGTAAATCTGTTTTTCTCTGATCAAACTCAAAATAACTTTATTTATATAGGTAACCAATTACACTTATGAACGTCAACAGAAACGATGTTAAATTGATTCTAAATTTTACTATCAGTTCGCAAGTCAAGGCCGTAGAGCGCGCAAGAAGAACTGGCAAGAAACTCTCCGCCACTCTTTTTAATCGCCAAGTTTTGAGTCAATTGTTTGAACTGGATAATATGCTGATATTGATACAAATATATGGAGTTTTTACAATAGACACCTTATAACCTCTTATCCTAAAAAGGTGATTCAGTACTGAATAAGTCACATGTACTAGGCATATTAGCGGTTAGCGTTAGTTCTCAAGTGGCAATGGTAGGCAATTAATTAGCTCCTATTGTTTCATTCATTCCACTTAAGCATTTATTACTATCGAGATTACCAATATGATATTTATATTCTAAGAAATCAATTTTTAGGTATGCCTTTTTAGTTGTCAGATTTAGCACTAAGTTACGACAGAGAAAACAATTGTAAAAAACATCGAACAATAGCTTTTCCCGCGTTAATTTAACGAATGAAAAGTTGCTATGAAGACAAACTATTAACTAAAATGTAGTCTTTCTAAGCACAATTAACAGTTGCCTGGTGAAGGAAAACATCGCAAGGTCGGCGATGGGCCAATCTATAATAAAAACGTGTTTAAAAGAATACGAATTTACATATATACAGGGTGTCCCAAGACTATGGGACATCAAGGGAAAGTATCTGAAACATCGTAGATAGAATATTTTGCTGAAAGAAGACTTTATTTTATTTGAAAAGTAAGTCATATTGTATTCAATGATTTTCTAAAAATTAACTTGTCTCGTCTGGGAATCGAACCGACTCAAATGTGAAAAAAAAATCCCTTATTTTTTTGATGCCAATCAAGATGCGACGCGTAAGACAAGAGAGATCATTTTGAGCATTTAATTAATTAATTTAAAAAAAATACTTAATTGACTTCGGCAGTTTCATATTTGATTTTATTTGAATCAAATCATACATTTTACGTCGTTCCTTTCTTTTAATATACTATGTCACTTAAAAATAATTATTAATTATTGTCCAAGCTCTTGATTGGCATCAAAAAATAAGGGGTAGTAAAAGCTTGTACTCTTCCATTACAAGTATTTAATTTTAAAACAGAATAGATCAGTGTTATCTAGATTGACCGAGACTAAAGGTTGAATTTATCTTACGACAGCACATTAACCAAGCTTTTGGTGCACCCATTGTATGAGATAGTGATAACTTGAATGACTAATACGCGTATATTAGAGTATTAATTAACATATAGATAGTAGTAACATATAGAGTACATAAGAGTGCGTAGAGTCCTGGGTTGAAATCTTGGTTATATGTTATATGTCATGCAGTAATTAAACTTCAAAAAGCTGTCAAAATATATTTGTCTGTGGCTTCAGCGTCAAAGGTTCGATCCCCGGCTGTGCACCAATGGACTTTCTTTCTATGTGCGCATTTAATATTCGCTCGAACGGTGAAGGAAACCGTTGCGTCGTCAGGAAATGTTGTCTTAGACCCAAAAAGTCGCGCGGCGGGTGTCAGGCATAGGAGGCTGATCACCTACTTGCCTATTAGATTGACAAATGATCATGAAGAAGGTACAGAAATCTGATGCCCATACCTAAAAAGTTACTGTTTTATTTATTGGTAGGAAGCACTGTTTACTCGCTAAATCGCTGAAAAGATACTATTCTATGTACTGAAGGCTGCGCATCCAAGGCAGATTCTTTGACTGATCTCCTTCTCGAAGTTGGATCCACCTAATTGTATTCATGTTGGGGTGGTGACGTCATGTGCCAGGCACATAAATATCTACCTCACGTCCTGTTATGGTACTTTTTACAACCTGATTCCACGAAGAGGTAGAATAATTGTTATTTTCCCGCCAATTTCAGCGTGACATTGGGTGTTAAGGACGGAACGGATTGACAGTTTCAATGATCATTTGTTATCTGTAATCGGAAGTGTCAGTGAATTCATGAACATGCCAGTTACAAGATTTTTGTAACTGGCATTACGGGGCCATTTCAAGAACCAACTTCCAAATTGGGTGTGGTTCTATAAATTATCTATCTATTAAATAATATATTTCAAATTGTGTCGATATGCGCGACAAACGAGCTTCTAGTGACACAAATCATTCATGTAAACATATTTTTTTTTCGTCCAACTATGTTTTTTTAAATATTCTTTTTAATAAGTTATAATGGCTAATATTATCTGATCGCTGAATAATAAGATTCTTTTTACATTTGCCAGAATGAATCTTAACTCGAAACATGATAATTAATATCTATGGATATATTGTGTATTGGTGCTTCAGTGTTAGCTTAGTGGCTTCAGCGTCGGACTCTCACCCCTGAGGTCGTAGGTTCGATGTGGTGTGCACCACATTCGCTTGAACGGTGAAGGTAAACATCGTGAGGAAACCGGCTTGCTAAAAGTCGACGACGTGTGTCAGGATGCTGATCACCTACTTGCCTATTAGATTGACTAATGATCATGAAACAGATACAGAAATCTGAGGCTTAAATTTAAAAAAATTCTAGCGCCACTGATTTATATATTTCTTTATACTCATGCATACTCCTTTTATATAATTATGATATATATTTGTGTACATGCAACGAAGTAAATAAATAAATATATGTAAATTAATGCACTAAACTGACAGAGTAAACTCAGATTTGTCTTATCGCAGTCATTAGGCGACATTAAACGCTAACTTAGCAAACGCCAACACATTAGTGGTTTAACGTTTATATACTCGGATATGTACTCATTTCTTAATGCTGGTTATATGCTGCATTACATTATGTACGACAGTAAGACTTATAAATTATAACTTTCCCTCACTCTCCTCATTTCCCTCGTCTCACCTTGCTTGGACAAGCAAGCTGGCAGCAGAGAAAATAATTAACGGCTAAAATATAAGTCTTTCCTACAACTTCGATTTTTTGCAGAGGAATTAATCATTATAGGTACACTGGGACCAAACGGTTTAAATTTGTTTTATACATTTTATATTTATACATTTTTAATGTATTATTATTACTACGGAGGTTAAGAATATTGTTAAAACTCTATATTTGTGTGTTAATAATATATTATGTTAATAATTGAATAATCTAATAAATTGACGATATAAATTTTCTATTACTAGCGGATCCGACAGACGTCGTCCTCACACACATCTCTTACATACAAAAAAATATCTAAAAATGTATATCATTCTCGCCTGCACTTGAATACACATTTTTTTTTCAAAATATGTCCAGCCGTTTAGGAGTGAAGATTTATATAGGTATATACCAGCTGTTTATTTGCTGTATAGATAAATAACCTAGATACCGACGCAGCGCTACCTGCCGGGCTGAATTGTGAGTCTTAACAATCCAGGGCGCCACCCAAACGCATACAAAAAAGTTTATTCAAATGGGTCCAGCCGTTTAAGAGGAGTTCAGTGACACACGTACGTACGTCAGGTACAGTAGAATTATATATTTAAAGATTTAAAAATGGACTATTCTATTCAAAGAGAATATTAAAATTTAATAAGTTAATCATGCTAATTGAATGAAATAGAAGGGTAATCGGGCATTTAATTACGTATCTGAGTGGCACAAAACTTTAGATCTAGAGTTCGCGAGTTCGTAGCGTCATGGTCACTTCGTCTTCTAACCGATTATTTATTTTAAACTTAATATTTTTCTCCAAAGAAAATAAAGAAACCCCGTTACCATGACGAAACTAGGTGATATTATTCTTAATAATTAAAATTCTTTGGCAATCTTCATGACACAGAAATCTGAAGCCATGATTAGGCTCTGGGTTGCAGCGCCTAGGCTCCAACTGGTTCCCCATGTCCCCTCCCCCTGTTCTTGTTCAAATTCAGCATTATTAATCCAACATTACAAGCATTTATAGTTAAATACAGTAATTTATTCGAGTCTCTTTACGTAAAGGATATAACGTTCTTTAGATTATAAATACTGCACGTGTACAAATTTATCATTTCGCAGTTGGTTAATGAAGGTGGAATTTATTATAAAAATCTGCAAGCCAGCGAGAAATATGAACACTTGGAACCCGTGGTTAATGTAGCATGTGTTTTGACGATAAGAACGACTTACTACATAGTAATATGTTGATCGAGGTCATTCAATGCTTAAAGCAACTTTATGAAAATAATAGCAGATTTTATTTGATTTACCTCAGATTTCCATATGTCTTTTATTAATCATAATTATTAATACAACAAGGTAGAGATAGCTCTAGTATAGTGGTACAGCACTGGCGTCAGGCATAGGCCTGACATACGCCAGTGCTGTACCAGTACGGTATTTCTGGGCATTACAATAGACCAAAAACTTCAATGGAGTCAGCATATCACTAAACTTTCTGACAAGCTTAGTTCTGCGGCATACGCTATTAGGAAAATTAGGCAACTCACAGACGAGGAAACTGCCAGAATAGTATATTTTAGTTACTTTCACAGCGTTATGTCGTATGGAATTCTTTTATGGGGCAAAGCAGCAGATATACAATCTATTTTTATCTTGCAAAAACGTGCTATTAGGTCAATTTATTGCTTGAAACCAGGCACTTCACTTAGAAATTTGTTCAAGGAAATCGATATTTTGACGGTACCTTCCCAATATATTTACAACTGTATCGTTTTTGTGCGTAGTAATATTAGTTCTCTTTTAAAGAACAGCGACATTCACAATAGGAATACAAGAAATAAGGGAAAACTTTTCCAGCCGTCTTACAGGTTGCAGAAAATAAATACTTCATTTATGGGCCTAAGTATACGCTGCTATAACAAGATTCCTAGTGAAATATTGGAACTGCCTTTAAACAGATTCAAAACACACATCAAAAAAACCTTAATGTGTAAAGGTTACTACACAGTCAATGACTACCTGGAAGATAAAAACGCTTGGCAATAGTTGTAATTATATTCTTATAATTTGATTTGTCTGTAATGGTGAATGTGGTAAATCACAGAACAGTTTTTTTTTTTACTTATGTAACTTTGATGACGTTGTGGTTTATGACATTTTCCTTTGAATAATTGTAATGTAGAGGGAGGGTAAAACTTGCTGAGTTTCTTGCCCGTTCCCGGATGGCGTAGTCTTGCTTTTTCGCGAATTTTGTTAACGTTTTTGACATTCATAAGCATGCCCTAAGACGCATCTAAACTGAATAAACGTATTTTGATTTTGATTTTTTTTTGATTGAGTGCTCTTTGGGTATAAGTAATAGATCGAGATAAGGGTTAATACTAATAATGACCCTTATACGTCCAAATTCCATACGTTTTGACCCGTGTCATACATAGCGTTTAGTGTCAATATACCACGATGTTTCCATACTTTAAGAACTGTGGGTTTAACGTGGGTATATTTGCATGGCGAGGGACAAGATGCGAACATTATGGAGAAACAGAAATATAAAAAAATCCACGAAGACCGGGCTCGTAAGGACAGTATATACCCGGCTGAAGCGTGGACATTGCGAGATGTGGAAAGGCAGAAAATAGATGGTCTGGAAATGTGGTGCTGGAGGAGAGGTATTAAGCAGCGTCTGTTCTCAACAGTATCTCACATCCATAGAACGCCTTGTTAGACGGGAAGGTGGACCCCTCGGAAGGGGCACCTATGCGTGGGACTGACCAGATCAAGTCTGCCGCAGGAGGTGTGAATGAGTGCAGCAGAATGACTTCTAACGGTGGCAAAACGTTGAGAAGGACATCACATCTGCTTATGTTTATTAGTGTTACCCGGTTTTTACTTTTGTGGAATTGTTTTTGCACGTTTGTAATTGTGATTTTAAAAATGTTGATTTAAATTTCACACTGACATATCCTAGATTCAACTAACTTTTATAAAGGCTTCAGACGAAATACTTTTCGTACTACCGTAATGATTTTTTGACGTTGACTCGAGCTTGGTCACGTGACCAGAAATACAAAATCTTTTGGCGTTAATGGGCTACGCCTGGTTACGTATTTTTGTCTAAACTATGACTTCCGTGAATCTAATACGTTCCATAGTAAATTTCATAAATTCAAATGGCCATCTTGATTCGTAAAATTGCTTCTTCCAATATCAAATGTATTATTGGATACAAATTGGGAATCGCTAACATGCTCCACTAGCTAATATGTTTATGGAAAAAACACAGACTTTGTTGCCAGTTATGGACAATTGTGTTCTCGGTACCAAATAACCAACACAAATATTTGATATATAACATTTGAATTCGTACGTAACTTATAAAGTTAAAAAAAAATTGTTTTGTGATATAAACGAAACAGTAAATGAAGCAGTTTCATCTGTACCTATGTGATGGCTGAGTTTCTGCGGTATATAATAGATGGTGTACATTATATAGAACTCATTACCCAGCTTTTGATCAGTCACCTTCATCACTACAGATATTTAAAGAACAGAAGTAATAATAAAGCCGTTTATTTCCAATCTTTAAAAATGTTGAATATAGAGCTTGGATTTGTTATATACATTTTTTTTGTTACTCGATATCCTAACTTCCTTCAGTACCATTGATCGGAACCCTTTCTCGGGCAAACGCCAAATCTATGGCTTTCTTTCTCCATTCGCTTCCTTATTTCTATTTCTTCCATCCACATTTTTTTAGGGCGCCCTCTTCTCCTTCTCCTTGGTCCTTTCCATGTTGTTGTCTTTCAAGTTTAAAGTTTTAAAGTCCACCTTTTATCTGTGCATATCTTTATCTCATCATCAGGTAAGACATCTATAACTTATAAATCATATTTCAAGAACAATAACGCATATAAAAACGTTTCTGTCGCTAAAACTATTGAGATTTACAGAATACCGGTAACCGGTAAATATATTATCTATATGGAATATGCTTAAAGGAAGTATTAAAAATATGCATATTGTTAAATCACTTTCATACCGTCACACAACACAGCCGAATTAGGTATTATTTACTTAAATGTTTTTAATTTATTCCTTTTGTAAATGTTTGAACCTTTTTCTATATATTATGTGTTCCATCTTTGGCTATATCTTTAGTATGATTGTATTTTTTGAATACGTATAATAATTATTGCAGTAAACGCAACACGCGCCTACCTTCTAGTACTTATTATTACAATTTGGACCATGTAATAAATTCGTTAACTGTCCATTTAATACTGCGCCTGTATTGATAGTAAAATATTTATTAGTCTCCCATACTTATCTTTATGCGCATTCACATAATACGGTTCTATCATAAGTTTTATTGGATTCGGAAAACCTCATATAACAGTTACGATAAAACGAAAAATAGTGAACAGTTTTAGCAATGGAGAAAATTTAGAAGCTTTTAATATTTCGATAATTATTAATAATGTTACCCGGAATAATGTACGAAACACAGAAATAAAATGTAATAACGTTAAACGTAGATTAATCCATAAAGCTTTTTTGAAATTTGACGAATATTTAAATCATCCTAATCCTTGGCATTGATTTGCTCCAGTTCAAACAATTTGTATGACTCAAAACTTAGCGATTAAAGAGAGGGGCGGAGAGTTTCTTGACAGTTCTTGGCCGCTCTACGCCCTTGACTTGCGAACTGGTACTAAATGTAAATCAATTTAACACATTCGTTGCATTACGAGATCTATCAGATCTCTAGCAGGACTTTTGTATTGTGCGTTGAACATAATCGTGTTTTTTCACTCCTTGCGGGAGGATCTAACTTGTAAAGTATGAGCAGGACAAATATATATATTTGCTTCCTACTTAAAGCTGAATTAAAGGACATTAAAAAATAAATTAGAGATGGATTAGGTCCCTAACGCACAGTACTGTAATTGTTTTAATTCCTTGCGTTAGGAGATATGTCGGTACTCGTAAAATCGTACGCCTCGTAGACGCAAGAGACGGAGGATGGGCAACGCGGGCGCTGCGTGACTCTTTTTAGTGTTGTTCAGAATCGACATGGGAAGTCGATAAAAATGTTGGAAAATGTCCAAATTTGCCCCCTATTGGCTAATAATGACAGTGATTCTGATTATGAAATATTTGACGTACCTACAAAGAAAACAATGAACCTTTTTCGTTGGAGCACACGCAGTTAAACAGCACTGACGCTTCTAAAAAATCTAAACGAATTGTTATACTTTTGCGCGTAATGTGTAAGCAATCAATGTGCTTACCATGTTTAAATGAAAAACACTTTGCATAATTAATAAAACTTTTAGAATCGATAACTGAGATATTATTTTATTCCCATCACTACTTACTACACATATTGAACTATCTTCGGGTGCCGTACGAGATACAATCGATATCTATTTTTTTTTGGTATTTGTAGTTTATTCAAATGTCGTAACTGCATGCGAACCTAGCAAAATATAAAGCAATAAGCTATCTTTCACCCACAAAAACTTCAAAATATGTTTAATTGTTTTTTGGAAGATATAAATTATTTTCAAAACTGTATGTTTAGGAGACTGATTAGATCTCCAACGCACCAAAGGATAGGCTTGTTACGAGATCTTTTAGGTCTCCAAAGCACCAGCTGAAAGTTCTTTGAAAATGATGGCCCAGTAAACGTGTTAACATCTTTTCTGTTGACGTTCATAAGTGTACTTGTTTACCTATATGAATAAAGTTTTTTAAGTTTGAGTTTGAACGGAGATACTTTTTAAGAATAACATATTAAACTGCCACTTTCTCGCGTTTTACAAGCTTCTAAAGCTAGTTGGCTAGTTGCATGAATCCATAAACTCTGGCTTTGCAGCAATGAACTTTTCTCTCTTTGTTAACACTCGCCCGTAGGGGGAGTTCCATATCGTGAGGAAACCAAACTTGCCCTTGCCTTATACCCAAAAATCTACATGTGACAGACACATGGGTGATCACCTACAAGCTTGTAAGTAAAAAAAAGATCACGAAGAAGATACAGAAATCTGAAGCGCCATTTGGTTTTTCCTATTGACTTTGTGGTGAATTGAGACTCGACACAATAAGACTGCTTTTTTATGTAATAGAAGACAAACGGGCAGGAGGCTCACCTGATGTTAAGTTATACCACCGCCCATGGACATTCAAATTGCCAGAAGGTTTGCAAGTGCGTTGCCGAGCTTTCTAGAATTGGTACGCTCTTTTCGTCTTATAAACAACTGGTTAATTAATTATACTATAAATATAGCTTTAGTAAGTTTAGCATTGTTCTCTTTCGTACGGTATAGGAAGTTTATGAAGTCTGTAAATCTAAATAATAATGCTAAAGTTCTAACTTCCTCAAGTATTTCCATAACTAATTACGAGACGTAGATAGTTTCAGCGTAGCTGTCAATCAATTTGTATTGATATGTGATGTGAGAGGGAGGAAAGTTTTAAGTAGTTGTATTCTTAAACCTATGACATTTTAGTACAGAAATCATGATATTTTGGTAGAATTTTGATTTTATATAGTTACCAGAGAGATCTCTGTCACCTTAGTGGTTCAACCGAGAAGCAATAAATTTCTACATATGTGCGCAATTACTCTCTCTTACTATCTACTATCAAACACCGAAATAGAGGCCAAAAATCCAGGGATTCTGGTGTCACTTATTTTTTTAGAAGCTGCTCGCATCTCTTTGTGGTACAATCAACAGCAAAAGTCTCTTTAATGAGGTTTGAACAGGCTACGTCTTTTGTCAACCATATTTCGCAGATTTTAAAGCATTATAGTAACCGGAAAACCTCATATATATAAACCCATCAGTTAGCGTTTTACTATCTGTATGTTTGTTAAAATTGGATGACGCCAGCAAAAAAATAAACAGGGGATGCATCTTAGAGTAGTACAATTCAACAATTAGTAGGTACAATCAATAAGTTGTGGATGAATAAACTCAAACTCAAAATATCTTTATTCATATAGGTAAACAAGTACACTTATGAACGTCAAAAAGAAGTTTAATTAATTGTAAATTTACATTTACTACGAGTTCGCAAGTCAAGGGCGTAGAGCGGGCAATAAGAACTGGAATAAACTCTCCGCCACTCTTTTTAATCGCTAAGTTTTGAGTAATACAAATTGTTTGAACTGGAGCTAATCAATCCTAAGGATTAGGATCATTTAAGAATCGATCAATCGAATTTATAAAAAGCTTTATTGATTAATTTACGTTAAACGAGGGCTTTGAATTTATTTAGTGATAATTCTCTAATTTCCCTTGGGAGTTTTTTGTAAAAACGAATACAATTTCGATATAAGGAGTGGTTTATCTTCTGGAGCCTGGTTGATTAATAAATCTAAAGGATTCTTGTTATGTTTGTTACAGTCATGGTATGATGCGCGAGAGAGCATAGCAGCATGGCGGGCATGCCAGTACTGGGTAATAGTGTAGGGGCCGGCGAGTTAAGAGAAAGTAAGTAACTAATATAAAATTAGTAGCTTTACTGAAATCGCAATAAGTCCTAGATCTAAGTTATATTTTATTTGTCTTTGTTTATCTATATATTTTTAATTAATTTGCGATATTGGTTTTAAAATAAGTGTTGTTTGATAATTTTCTATTTTAAAAGAGTACCGAGAGTTTTTTTACGCCGGCTTTCTCTTTACACCCTCTGACTTCTTTGCCGATGAGTAGGGATGTCAACCGATTCAAATTTAATGACATGGAATAAGTGATACCTGTATCTTATGTTCCATAATAAACATATTTTATTTTATTTTATCATTATCCGTTTATACGGCATATAACGGCCGTAGGTACAAATTCGACACCAATAAATTAAGTGAGGGCCAGCGGTGAATCTAAAAAAAAATATATATTTAAATTACTATAATTATTACAATTATTTATCTTAACTATGACAATGAATCGGGTCGATATGAGGTGCACGATCAAAGTTAAAGTGAAAGTCAAAATTATTTATTCATAATATAATGAAATGCTTCAAATTTTACATTAACTGCCAGCCCTGCGATTCTGTAACTCACTTTTCGAACTCACACAGCGGTTTTCGCATCGGCGGTCGCTCTCAAATCAGTCGTGAAGCAGTCATTGTATGATTTGGCATTCTAATAAACAATAAACTACAACCTCCCACCTTTTCAGGATGCGAAAACCGCTGTGTGAGTTCGAAAAGTGAGTTACAGAATCGCAGGGCATTTCTCAAATCAAGGGCGAGAACGGAAGAGAAGAACTGGCAGTAAACTCTCCGCCACTCTTTTTAATCGCAAGGTGTCGAAGGCCTTGGCCTTAAGGGCCGTTACAGCTCAGCTCGGGCTGTTTTGAGTGAGCGAAGTACGAAGTAAAGGTCCTCGCCTTCCCCGGTGAAGGCGGCTTTTACCATAATCTGATTATAATTTTTATTATTATTGGCCGCGCGGGCGGCTTATTATTTGTCATTAGCTATCGTGATTGGATCGTCCGGATCCGTTAGAACGTGTCGGGGCCTCCTACCAGCCTTTTTTGTCAGGAAGGGGGCTGTCGATATCTGTTGTCCGCTTCCTTTTATAATACTGTGCGTCAGAGGGGTACAGGTATTGCTGGTGGGGCAAAGGGGGTGCAAGGGATATGTAACATGCAATAACATTTTTGTGTGAACACTGCTTGCCAATATAGAAATATGTCTACATCTTGACTTTTTATTTTTTATAAGGGAACCCCTTATTTGTATATTTTTCCTAACTATACAGAAGAAAGAGGTACTGTACTCGTATATGTAAGATAAATGTAATATTTTAACATTGAACGTAAATACAATTTGACAATAAAGGAATATACAGTCTAACGGTGTTATGATAATTTATAACACAATACCGCTTTGCAAGCAAAACAGGGCCAAAAGCAATTTGTTTTATTGACGAAGCTTCCCTTGGAAAGTTTTAAATCTATTGTAAATTGCAATCCCAGGTGAAGTAAACAATTGTATTGATTTCAATTCAAATGAAATTCGCTCACCTTTACTTCAATTTTATTTGCGATTGAAATCACGCGTAGATGGAAAAATTTATATTAAGTTTACTATACTATATTTACAGGCTTAGTGGATTGAGTATGTAACATCGACGTGTATTAAAAGGCAGATCACCCATGTGCTTACTAAAAATATGAAACATACACAGAAATCCCAGGCACATCCAAGAGTTGCAGAGCCACAAATTTTTAATATATAAGATTTTTATTGGTAGTCCAGCAATCGAAACTACAGATGAATCAACCAAATTATATTATTTTTATATAGGTTTAAGTTAGGAAATGATCATATTTTTTTTATTGATTATGTGGCATCGATAATTTTGTGACTTTAATATTTGTCCTATCTACGTATATCTTTTACCACCGCGCCTATGGCGACACTCCTCCGTATGAATTTTTTGGTAGGTCTTAAAATATACTTTAATCAGCTAGATCATTATAGGTTTCATCATAATAGTGTTCAGTTAATCAGGTTAGGATCATAATAGTGTATATTTCTAATTTATTAAAGCGCGGGGCATTCGGTGAGCCCAATGTCAAACAAATTTTAGTAGTTATGATTGTACGAGCCTAGTACTATGTTTTGTAAGCGTGACGCTTTTCTAAATGGTCGGAGTTACGCCTCGAGAGTATAGCCAGACTTAGGCAACTGTTACTGTCTCTTCAACTATTACATTACATTCATTCGTTACATAGCAATTAACGTTTCTATTGTTGTACGCGAGTGGTTAATGTAGAGTATACAAAAAATCCTCTACAAAACCACCGTACAATGGTTTTTTTTTTATTTAGTGGACACCATACTTTCGTTGCCTCTCAACTTCGCCTAGTTCCATCTCCTGCAATAGTCTGAATATTATTAAGATCGACATTTTGTTTTAGATGGAAGTAACCGGTCTTCGAGTAGCGAATCGCAGCACGACACGTCGCCTCACAGAACACAAGTTTGTATTTCACAGTTTATGATTCAATTAGTATTGCAGTTAACATTTTGTGTGTTAATCGTCGGATTAAATAGACATTTAAATGTTTTTATACGATTATTAAAGTTTACAGGCGCTTTTGCTTAAGATTTTTGCCTAGTTATAAGTAGTTCTTAAAATACTGGTTCAAATTGAAGACAATTTCAAATGTACCGTGTTTATATTATCCCTGCTTGGTAACTGATAATTCAGGCTTCTAATTTTATCTACAACGAAGTTATAGGGTCGAAAAAGGCGCGAACTTCTTCGAAGAAAGGATGGTAGGCCCTGCCGCTTTTTTGCTCGAAAAAGTAAATAACTCGCTAGAATAAAAACTATTAATAAAAAGCGGATATTTAAATAATCACGTCATGTAACGACAATTTAATTTCGGTGCAGTTTTTCAATATCCGTACCTTGAGGCTTGGATGGAAATTCGTGGAAAACTCAATATGGCAATGGGAATCAGTTTTCCCGGAATTCAGCCCAGGAATATACGCCACGGGCAAGAATAATGAATGTGATTAAATTCACAATAGACTTATAGAAATATATTGGTGCATGAAGAAAATCTTTATAGTTTATAACTTGCTTGTATGATGAAGTAAAACATCGTGAAGAAATTTGATTCATAATCGAAACATAGCATTCAAAAAATTTATTCTACGTTTGTAGAAAAAACTACACTAATAATAGAAAAAAATGTCGGTTTTTTGTGACGGTGTGACGGATCGTAAAAATTTACTCTTATCAGTTTTCCCTAACGCGCCAAAAGAAGTATAACTTCAAAAATGAATCAAGGTAAGAGAGCCAGGGTTGTAGCACCACTGGATTAGTATTATTCTTAATGTTTACGCATAAGCGTTATGTTCCAGCTCAGGCTGTTGGAACTGTTGAATTAAAGGTTTGTATGAGTAAATTTTGGACGTATTTTTGACAGGATCCGGAAATAAGTTGCCTGAGACCAGACTTGACGACTTCCCTTCCTCTCCGTCGTCCATATGAGCCCAACTATAAGGCTACCGTGCCTACTGTGGTGAGATTTATAATTAAACAAATGATTAATATTAATAAAAGAAAGAAGAATCGTATGACACTCAGTCCCTACTAAAGCGACGAGATATTTAATTTTTATAATTGCATTAAACGCTGTTTTCATTATTAACAATCATTTTATTTATAAATTTTTATTCCGTAAAGTGTTTCCCAACGTGGCCCACGCCCCACAGGGGGCAATTTGATTTTATTTGGAATTTTAATTACAGTTTTTCGTTCTATGTTTTGAAAATTTACTTACTGTGTTTCGTTAAGAATTCCCTAGTGGTTTCTTCGATTAAGTTTTGTAAGTGAACAATTACATTTTTTATTATTAAAGTTATGTATGTTACATGTAGGCATAAGAATTTTAGAAAGGCAAAACATAAAAAGGGTTAATAATACATTTGTTATATGTGAGTTACAATTTTTTAAACAAATACAGTATTTACAATTTTCTTAACCTATAAAGTAATAATAAAAATAATTAAAAATAAATAAAATGAAAATCAAAACAAATTTAAAAAGTTTGGTCCCTGTGGCAGTGTACCTTTAACGCTGGCAGCATTTCCTCGCTGTATTGCGATACTTATTCTTTGAGCCAGGAAAGTGCTAGCTCTGCGGTCACCGGTACTATCTACCAGGCGCCAACTTAAATCTTTAATAAGCGCCTGTGCACTTGAACCCCACGGCCCAAGAGTCTCTACTCCAAAGGGAACAAAATTGAAGTTGGAGGAAAGACTTATATTTGTGCCGTTTGTTATTTTCTGCCTGCTCTGCGGCCGCCCCAACTTTTTGCTTGTCCGAAGGAGATGAGACGGGGCAAAGGTGTCTACACAGGTAGTATCCCAACAACACAACTTACTTCCCAGCCGTTTTATAACACACAAATGAAAAATTTATTAAATACTAGCTAAAAATAACGATACCTATAAAGGATTGTACATTATCGGAAACGAGAATGTTATTTTACAAGTGTATCAAAAACTGAAGGACTCATTTATTACTAGCAAAACTGACGTTTGACAATTTATTGTCTTGAAATGAAAGAACATTGTTAATATTTGCGATTCTAATTAACTAAAATATATATATTATATATGTAACTTAACTAATGTTAATGTTGATGGCTGTGGGGTCTAGGGAAGCTGGACATTGGCTTAATGCTTATCCTTCGCCAAACACTGGCACCCTTTTAGACCCTGAATCACTTCGAATTGCCATCAGCCTACGCTTAGGAGTGCCCATATGTACTCCCCATAAGTGTCCCTGTGGTTTTGAAGTAAGTAGCCTTGGACACCATGGCCTACACTGCCAAAAGAGTGCAGGTCGTTTTTCTCGCCATGCCGCGCTAAACGACATTATACGCCGCTCTCTTGCCTCTGTCAATGTTCCAGCAATTTTGGAGCCAACAGGCATCGCAAGAGACGATGGCAAGCGGCCGGATGGAATGTCTTTGATCCCTTGGAAAATGGGACGGGCTTTAGTATGGGATGCTACCTGTGAAGACACCTTTGCCCCGTCTCATCTCCTTCGGACAAGCAAAAAAGCTGGCGCGGCCGCAGAACAGGCAGAAATTAACAAACGGCACAAATATAAGAGTCTTTCCTCCAACTTAAATTTTGTTCCCTTTGGAGTAGAGACTCTTGGGCCGTGGGGTTCAAGTGCACAGGCGCTTATTAAAGATTTAAGTTGGCGCCTGGTAGATAGTACCGGTGACCGCAGAGCTAGCACTTTCCTGGCTCAAAGAATAAGTATCGCAATACAGCGAGGAAATGCTGCCAGCGTTAAAGGTACACTGCCACAGGGACCAAACTTTTTAAATTTGTTTTGATTTTCTTCTTTCTTCTTTAATTATTTTTATTATTACTTTATAGGTTAAGAACATTGTAAATACTGTATTTGTGTAAATAATAAATAAATTAAAATGTTAGGTTACATAACTCGAAATATTTTATACAGGCAACACTGAACAGTGGCATAGTGGTGACGCATACTGTTCCATCGTATGATGAGCAACGCGCCAGTCCAGCACTACTTACGCGTCATTCTGGTACTCCAGGTGGCAGAAGCGTGAGGGACGATGGCTATTGTTCAGCTGGAAGTACGCCGCGTGCACTTGGTAATTTGTCTATCATGTAGTTGGTAGAAATGTTTAAGAATATCGCTCCTTTCACTTTATGATTTATTTTTAAACCAGTCTGAAAAGGAGGAGTTTCTCAATTCATGCTGGCCTGGATTCGCACGACTGGATTTTTTTTATATTTTCCATATATCTATGTTACTTAGAGCTTAATTTTGTAAATGTAGACAATTATTTTTATTTTTTTACTTTTGGTAGTTATACATATAACAATAAAGAAATAGAAAATAATTTGCCTATATTCATTAACCTAATTACATTCACAAGTAATTAAGGTTAATAATAATTAAAAATAATTAATAAATAGAAAATTAAAACAAATTTAAAAAGTTTGGTCCCTGTGTATACTTATACGTTGAGCAAGGAAAGTGCCAGCTTGAGGTCACCGGTACTATCTACCAGGCACCAATTAAAATCTTTTATTAGCGGAATTGAACCCCACGGCCCAAAAGTTCATAACTCCAAAGGGAACATAATCGAAGTCGGAGGAAAGAAAATACATCTAGTTGATAGTAAAACTATTTTTAATCAGATTTTTTATTGATTATTACTCTCATAATAAACCTAGTTCTCGCTTCGGAATTTGTGAAACATTACAATGATAAAAGGTTATATTAAACCGCGCTGAAGAGTCGATAAAGGTCGGATAGTAATAAAATTGAGTTGTGAAGAGGTAATAACTTCGACGAGTGCACTCGGCTCTCAACTTGTTGCTTTAAAACAATTGCGAATAAAGGCTCTATATTCCTATAGTTCAGGGCCATTGGAAATTTCCTTAGAAGGTTTTGTCCTCATATAAGTTGAAAGTTCAAAAAAGCTCCTCATAAAAGAAAACATCGTGAGGAAACCGGGTTGCCTTAGACCTAAAAAGTCAACAGCGTGTGTCAGGCACAGAAGGCTGATCACCTACTTGCCTGTTAAATTGACTAATGATCATGAAACAGACACAGAAATGTCCAGACCTAAAAAATGGTTGTAGCGCCCCTGGGTTTGATTGGAATACTAGTTCTCGTTGAAAGTTTATTGTTTTTCGTGTGTACTTGGGATGTTAATACGACCAAAATAACGCATATGGAACTAGTTTATAGACACTTGTTTTTTAACTGAATAGTTTTATTACGTTATCGTTTAATCATCAAAAACTGGACGTAGATTTAAAATGGGTTTGAATCGAGATTTGACGATTGCAAAACACGTTTAACGCATTCTTGATCTTTGGAATTTTTCCGTATCGGTATTCCATTAGGCGAAACGCGGTATAATAAAGAGCCATTCGGAATCTGCGGTATTCTTATTGAGATCTAGTGATCGTGGCTGAGGCTGATGGCTTTGCATTCTATCTGTTGTTCTGTTTTAAATTTTTCTATGAGATATTATTGTTATATACTAAAATTTTATTGTTTACGAACTAAGCATAGGACATAATATGTTGTGAGTAATATTTACAAGTTTCTTAACCTACACAGTAATAATTATTTAAATTAGCGCCTGTGCACTTGAACCCCACGGCCCAAGAGAACTCCAAAGGAAACAAAATCGAAGTTGGAGGAAAGGCTCTTATATTATTTTTTATTCCAATTACTTTTTGCAGATCACAAATCAACCAAAGGTTCTGTGGTTACATTGTCTTGTTATAAAAGTAAGTATTCATGTTTACTTATAAATATTTTTTTTTTCAAGGGGAAGGTGATTAATTTTTGAAAGCAACGTGCCTTAATAGGCCTTGGTAGTTAGTATTTAGACCATAAGTTTTGATAATTACATGATTCGACATTATGATAATTAATATGACATTTGCATGCCTATTATATGTCTGATTGTACGGATTTTTATAATTAATCAATCAGAATGTACCACTTTCTCTGTAAATAAACGATTTATTTATATGTAATTAAACTGTACAATATTCGTGGGCCATATTTCTGTGCTGTTTCACAGTTGCTGATGTTGCTGTGCTGTCATTAAATATAGGTGTAAAAAATTAAAATGGGTGATCTTTTAATCTATACTACCATCGTTAATTCACGGAATCAATCCCAGGACATTTGAATTATTAGGAAACTAACAAAATAACTGGAAATTTCTTTGCTCTATTTTGAGGTGAGCTAAGGCTCATCTGATGTTAAGTGATACCGCCGAGCATGGACACTTTCAATGCCAGAGGGCTCGCGTGTACGTTGCCCGCCTTGTATGTTATTCTTTGCACAATTTGCCCCTTTAATAGATTTGACTTTACGATATCCTTAACTTACTTTATATCAAAGAGTCTAGTTGTACCGTTTTAACCATAATATTTATTTTCTCTCACCAATATTGACGAAGAAAATGAAGACAGAAATCTTATATATAAAATTCTCGTGTCACAATGTTAGTCTGCATACTCCTCCGAAACGGCTTGACCGATTCCTCTGAAATTTGGTAAGCATATTGGGTAGGTCTGAGAATCGGCTAACATCTATTTTTCACACCCCTAAATAATAAGGGTGGTCCACCCCTCAATTTTTTTTTTTCATTTTTTTGACAAAATTTTTTTTTTTATTTTTTTATGATACGATATTCAAAAATACATACAACCCTAAGTTTTTGCCCTTCTATCACCAACCCCTATTTTTTATTATAAATGATATACGAGTACATGGCAAAACGACGTTTGCCGGATCAGCTAGTAAACTTATAAATTTTTCAGAAGAGCCGAAAATTGAAATCGCTGAAGAAGGTTACTTCACGGAACCGCCAAAAAGGAATAGGAAACATAGCATCAAAGTCAGTAAGTACTTTTGACATCTACTCTTCTTTTAAAACAACACTAAAATTAAATAGAATCAGTGATATCCAATGGCAAGAGAAACAGAAATGTGGAGCGAGAAAGTACTAAACTGGTGCCCATAAACGCCAAACAAGAAGACAATTGAGAAGGTGGATAGACCAAATTAAAGAAACAGCAGGTACATGGCAGATAGTGGCACAGTGCAGAGAGGAATGGCGGGATTTTGAGGAGGCCTTTGACAAAACAGAGCACACAGATACCTAAAAGAAGATTGAAATAAAAACGTGTTTAAATGTAAAAGTATCTGCATTAAAAGGCTATTATTATTGTTATATAATCAATAAACAATCCAATATTAATCCGACTAGGGTCTAGGATTAAGATTGTAATCTGAAGTAGTTACAACTTTGTAATTACTTTATTATAAATCTCCTGCGCCGTTAAAGTCTAGCCGTAATCCAATCCCTGAGAGTATATCAATGAACAACATTGTTTGATTATTATATTAAATAAAAACAAATTCACTATAACTTTAGTGTAATTTCAACAAGTTAAATTGTTATAGATTTGACTGAGAAGCCTGACGATGACCGGGAGACGTGGGGAACTGGAGCTGACTTCCTCCTCTCCATCATTGGCTTCGCAGTGGATTTGGCTAATGTTTGGCGTTTTCCATACCTCTGCTATCGGAATGGAGGAGGTAGGTGCCGCAGGATCTAGTATTTTTAATTTTAGCATAGTTGTTAGATAAATAATAGTCATCCCTGAGGTCCTATGCTTAAAACCTCTAATTTCATTTGTTTTTTTTCTAATTGGCTAGTAGGTGATCCGACTTCTGTGCCTGACACGCTGTCGGCTTTTGGGCCTAAGGTATATGTTGTTACGATGTTTTCCTTCACCGTACAAGCATGTGCACATAGACAGAAAGTCCATTAGTGCACAGCGGAGGCTCGAACCTATGACCTCAGGGATGTGAGTCGCACGCTGAAACCAGGCCACGAGGCCAATACCGCTCCAAATGATATAAAACCGCCGCATGTAATTATGAGAATCATTATTATTGATAGCTCTGGTGCTGAACACTGTCTCAATTTATATTTATTTAATTTATAGATAACAACGTCAATACAAGTCCTGATAACAAAAGCGTTTTTGTATGCAAATATACATAATTCTTTCAATATCAGTAGCGCTGATGTAGCTACTTGATATGGATACATTAATATTAATAAAGTTTACAGAATACCAGCGCTGATAATAAAACGTATGGAGCTATATAAGGATGGACACGTAATGTTTAATACCTGAAAATGATGACTATTGCTTTAACTTAAACTTTCACACTAAAAAAACGCATAACCATTTTGTGATATTATGAAATCAGGCGCTATAGGTACACCAACTGTTTTTGTGTCAGGAATCAAGTCGCGTTTAACTCAACACAATTTATTTGAACTAAAGTTCTAAATATATACGTATTAACTTATGCAAGCGCTATCTCGCGACATAATTAAAAACTAACACGCTTGTATTATGAAAAGTTTTGAAGATATATAGATAGATAGCTGTCTACAAAACAATGTCTTTTTCTTGATCCTGATAAATAAAGGAATCCTCCTCGAATTTCGTAATAGTATTTTGTATAGTAATAGTAAGTTCAATTAATTATTAAAATTATGTATTATGAAACAGGTGCATTCCTGATACCATACACATTGATGCTGATCTTCGGAGCAGTACCTCTGTTCTACATGGAACTGATTTTGGGCCAGTACAATCGACAGGGCCCTATAACTCTGTGGAAAATTTGTCCGCTTTTCAAAGGTCGGTACTCTTTCTGTCTTTTATATGTTTAATTATAGATTGTATATGCACCCTTATTATACATGTATTTTATGATTATAATGAAAATATGTGGCTACTTTATAACGCGTTTGGAGACAACTTTATAATTATTTATTACAGATGTTCACGTGTCTTTGCCATGTTTGTGGTTGACGAGATATGTTAGTTTAATTATAATAATTTTCAATTTAATTATGTTAGACCTATTACTCTTTTATTTATTTACAGTGCCTGTAAAATATTATTTAAGTGTCTAATTAAAGCTTTGCTTTTAAACTCAAAGTTAAATCTCATTTGACCTCATTTCAATTAGGCCTATTAAAAAGGCACTTTTGAAAGTCAAAATTACTTAAAAACAGTTAAAAACATTAAAAAAAAGAGTTGTTGCTCGGAACGAGCTATATAAGTTAGTTCTAGAAGAATGGGCAAGAAACTCCATACTTACTTTAAAAATAGTTTTTGCAATATTTTGTATACATTGATTTGATATGTGACGACCTAGAACAAAAAAACGACTATACTAAAATAAACTAGGCGCATGGTGTTATAAAAACAATGGAGCAGATAACTAAATTATTATGTAGATACATGGTGCTCACATATGTAACAAAACATAAAATAATATAGATATGGATGGAAAATTGAAAAACTTGTATGTTATATTTTAGTTGTAATAAAAACTTTCGGATAGGGTCAGTATGTCACGATCTCTAAGTCTTTTGTTAGCGCGATTTTTAGGTTATCCATCAAGTTTAAATAGATCTGTGATCCAATGTTGGCTCAGTTTTAAGTTAGGACGTTGATAGATCGCACTTCCATTAAGCCAAGATTTCATCATAGATATAGATAATAAATTTTACTGTACATACTGTAATGTTCAAATTGTAGAATGAATGTGACGTGATATTATAATGACCTCGTAATTTTTCTTATAAGAAAAAGCTGTCAATTCTGTACGGAAAGAGAACTGTCGTGGGAATTTTGGTACCTGCAGCGCTGAATTACCGTTAACTTTACATTAGGTCCTTATTACTTAATATTAGGTCCTTACATTAAAATTGACGTTTTTTTCAATCAAATTTCGAAATTTGGATAACTTCTTGTAAGGTAAAAAAGTTCAACTCTGATGGGCCAGTCGAAACCGCCTTCAAAGATTTTAGTGATTCGCGTCCGAATGGTTTTTTAGTAAAACGATTATTTAACTACCTATAATATGGTAAAAGTGCATAGATAGCAATGGTACATACTCTAATTAATTAAATATACTATATTTAAAAAATCAACTTTTTGTTCCTCCTATACTTGAATTACCGTACTTAAATTCGTGTATGCGGTGATGTTAGTTATTTTGACTATGTGTTTGCGTGTTGTTCCCACGAGAATATAAGTGCGTGTTCTGTATTCACCATGTCTCCTGCTGATAGAGGACAAATCTTTGTTTTTAGTTTATTTTATTATTATTTATAACTTAAGATTTCATGTGGAACATGGTGTAATGGTTGCAGAGAGTGAAAAGTAAAAAGAGTAGTGGAGAGTTTATTGCCAGTTCTTCTCTTCCGTTGTACGCCCTTGATTTGAGAACTGGCAGTAAATGTAAAAGTAGAAGTATTTAAATATAAATTTTTTTTGTTCATAAGTATACATTGCGTTACCTATAATGAATAAATGATTTTGACTTTTATACAAAACGCCAATTTCATATGTTAAATAAACATAATTTTTGTAAATGAATGCAACTAAGAAATATATTTGTTCGCAAAACTGCCACGCCGGTTCTTTACTGACTCTAGCCTTAAATAAGTAAATTCTGATGATTTTTTGATGCTCCCATTGTATCGGACTTATGCCGTTGACTAAAGACTAATAGGTAGGTACTGTACCTACACTAGTAGACAGCACGTGTGTCACACATTTCTGTATCTTCAGTCTTAAGGCCCTATCCCAGCCCGAATTGCTGTATCAGTATGTTATCTAATTAGTTATGTAATACATTAAATTAATGTCATTTTATCATTTTTTTTCTGAAATGAATTACTTGGCTTGCGATAAAATATATCGTGTAAATTTCAAAATCATGTTCTATATACATTTTCGTCATAAAATGTAATCAAAGTGTCAAAAATTGGCTATGTTTCAATTTTTTTTCTATCGAGTGAAGTTATTTATATCGTGTATCGATCTTTCAAAATGGATACAACTACTTCACCTTACTTCCATATATTTTTCCATTCGTCCTACTTCAAGAAACGATGACGTAAAATGGAAAGAAACAATGTACTTTTTTGGAGTTTGGCGACCAGATAGGTCCCTAATAAACAATAGCTGCCAAGCCGGTTGGTACTTTAACTGAATTTTTATCACATTTTCAGATCTATTGGTTCGTATCATAGGTTATTATGGTGACAGCCGAAGTTAGCTTGACGGAATATATTCCGTTTCATTGAAAGATTGTATATTAGATGCTAAGAGCCTCAATGCCTTATTATTAGTGGACTTTAACGATGATATACGGCCTTTGTGTGCCTTTCCAATGTACACAAGGCTAGAGTAGATATGAAGCTAAGAGCATATATGCACTTTTTATAATCAAGTATAATCTCTAAGTTTAATATCTTCTTCCTATAAATAAAACTTTCGTAAGCTTCAGATCTAGCAGGATTGTTGTTGTAATTTTACTGATTTGCAATGGTATCTATAATCTGTGTCTTGCTTACGTTAAGCATACATCAAATCATTTAACCCACCAAACAAAAATTAAGTCACGTTATGGGTTCATATCAAAAAAGTACTAAAGTGCCCAAGGTACAGCAAACAAAACAGAGGAAAACGTGAGAAAACAGAGGTGGTACATAGCAGAGACAGAGAGGCACAGTGCAGAGGAATGGCGGGATTTGAAGGAAGGCTTTGCCAATAAAGGGCACGCAGATACCAAAAAAGAATATTAAAATAGAAACGAGTTTAAATGTAAAAGTATCTGAATTGAAAGGCTTTTATTATTATTATGGGTTCATATAAGTTTAAGATGTATTACGAGTATATCTAATATAATTAAATAACTTATAATTAATGTTTTTACAGGTGTGGGATTTTGCGCAGTTATGGTGGCATTCTACGTTTCTTTTTATTATAACGTTATTATCGGTAAGTTTTCTGAATTAGTTCAAAGTTTCATTATCACTTTACCCACTTAAAAGTTTGGTCTTGTAGGGCTTAAATGTAAAAATGTGTTTATTCATTATAAATAATTCATTATAAAGTGTAAGATTTACGTAAAACTACTTGTGTCCCAGCTCTTCCATAACAAAATATTTTTTAATTGTTGCTCCTACGGAAGAAAAACATCGGGAAGAAACCGGAATCCAATAATCGACGTGTATTAGGAAACCAATTTAGAAACAGTCACAAAAAGGCATGTGCCATGGGACACAATGGGGCCCAACTATGAATGATTTTTTTTAAATTATATATTAGGGGGGCAACTGGACGTCCAAAAAAGGGCAGTCATCGCAGACCATAGGCACCCATTTTTAGGAATTGTTGAAAGAATGAGCTTCTAATGAGTCTAATTTTAAGACGCAGAATCCATATATGTTATTTCTATATTTACCAGGGATCTCAACGATCGTTTGGGGGAAAAATAAGTCTAATAGTAATTAAACCGGTCACTTAGGGACTACTATCTTGAGGTCAAAATCAAAATATCAATATAATTCATCCATGTAGGTAATTTAATAACTATTGCTGCTTCTTAAGATATTTATGGCTTCGATAAGTTTTCGTCTCCCAAATTAAGTTGTTCATTGACATAATATTAGGCATGTTATATGAGAGTTTATTTGCAGCAGTGTTGGCCTAGTGGCTTCAGCATATGTCTCTTATACCTGAGTTCGTAGGTTCGATCCCCGGCTGTGCACCAATGGACTTCCTATCTATGTGCGCATTTAACATTTGTTCGAACGGTGAAGGGAAACATCGTGAAGAAAACGGTTGTCTTAGACCCAAAAAGTCGACGGCGTGTGTCAGGCACAGGAGGCTGATCACCAACTTGCCTATTAGATTGAAAAATGGTCACGAAACAGATATTATCTGAGTTATTAATGTCCTAAATTTACATTTAGTGCTATTTATCTAATCAAGACGGTAGTATGGGACGAGAACTGGTAAAACTAAAACCCTTACGAAACCGTTTAACTCATTTACAGGGTGGGCACTCTACTTCCTCGTATCATCAGCTCGTTCAGAACTTCCCTGGCTACATTGTGACAACCCGTGGAATACGGATCAATGCTGGGACGCCTCAAGACAAAACACAACCAACAAGACTGATATATCATACCAGGGCCCGCTGTCACATTTCACACCAGCATCTGAGTTCTTTCAGTAAGTTGTAATTGTTCTTGAGTATTATTGGCGTAATAGCTTCAGCGTGGTCTGAGATAGTAGGTTCGACCTGTGCACCAATGGACTGTCTACGTGGGCGTTTTACACTCGCTAGTTAGATAAAGGAAAACTTCGTCAGGAAACCGGCATACCTTAGACCCAAAAAGTCGGCGAGTCTCAGGTACAAAAGGCTGATCATTTACTTGCGTAAAAAAAAAGATGTCCCAAATTTATTATCATAATAAAAAATCTTATCAATTTTCCATTAATAAGTAGGCGGGAAACATTTTATTATTGTAGTTATAGTAGATGTCAAGGTTTTCATGTAAACAATTTGCATTTGCAAATTACAATTTTTCTTTGATTGAATTTCAGCAACTCATAAACCAACAACAGTAAAAAGACGTAATTTCCATCCACAGTTTTGTTTAAATTGATATTTTTTTGCGTAAAACTTTAATTATTAAGGAATGAATAAAATAATTAACTAGTTAATGATTAATTAATGCAGCTGCAGCTCAGAGTTCAACATCGGATCATTCATAAGCATGCTCTAAGAAGCATCTAAATTGAATAAACGTATTTTGATTTGATTTGATTTGGACGTCGATGCAGAATACGACATTCTATTCACCTCGACGTCCGTCGTTCCACAACTGAGCGTTTTTTAAGACAGTTTTTCCGCGCACTATGTGGAACCAGCTGCCCACTGAAGTATTTCCGAACCAATTCGACTTAGGGTCCTTCAAGAAAAGAGCGTACCAATTCTTAAAACCGGCAACGCACACGCGAGCCCCCTAGCTTTGAGATACATAGGCGATATCACTTAACATCAGATGAGCCTCCTGCCCGTTTGCCTCCTGTTCGGTAAAAATAATAATAATTTAGATTTCTACGATGTTTATTAAAACAACTTTTCAGTCGTGCAGTACTCGAAATGCAGTATTCTGAAGGATTGAATGACTTGGGTTTCCCAAAATGGCAGCTCACTATTTGCTTAGGAATCGTGTACATAACATTGTACCTATCGCTGTTCAAAGGAGTCAAAAGTTCCGGTAAGTTTTAGTTTTAAAGCGTCTACACTCGGTCCTTAAATCAGAGGTAATATCGAGGAAGTGGTGCCACCGATCCCTAGATCGCCTCGTGTGTAGGCAAATCGTACCCTAATTTTATCATGTCAACCCTAATGCTATTGCCGATTCGAACTACGCTCCTTCCCAACCACCATTGTCCCGATATGGCCACTGATTTTAGGGCCGTGTGTAGACGCTTTTACCGTACCTAGTTTCTTCTATCCTTCGAAACTCTACGAAATTTTTAAGCTAGAAATGACGTTAATTTTGCAAAATATCTCACGAAGACCGTTCTATGTAAAATGGAAATAATAATTATTATACACGAGACGGTTAACGAACAGTAGCTAGAAGCTAATCACTAGTATTGTAGAATATTCAACATAATATTACTTATCACCCATAATCACAGTAGTGCTGGCTTCAGCGTGCGACTCTTCTCTGAGGCCGTAGGTTCGATCTACTGTGCACCAAATACCAATGGACTTTCTATGTGCGCATATTTTAAGATTCGCTCGTACGGTGAAGGAAAACATCGCGAAAAAATGTTGCCTTAGACCCAAAAAGTCGACGGCGTGTGTTAGGCAAAAGAGCTTGCCTATTATATTAATAATTGATCATGAAATAGATACAGAAATCTGAGACATAGACATAAAAAGATTGTACTCCACTGATTTTTTTTATTTTTTTAGCCATAACTGTTGTATAGGCTTAATTGTAATTCATATAAAGTCTCACACTCTTTTGTGAACTTGTAAGAAAAACTGAAGTATTTCCCAACCAATTGGACTTAGGGTCAAGTACAGAGCGTACCAATACTTAAAAAGCCGGCAACGAACGCGCGTGCCCTCTGGCATTGAGTGTCCATGGGCGGCGGTATCACTTAACTTCAAGTGAGCCTCCTGCCCGTGTGCTACCCACCAAAAGCGTGTAGAAATAACTACAATACATAATATATCTTAAATATAATTAAATCATGATTATTTTTTATACAAATTTTCAGGTAAAGTGGTTTGGATGACTGCAACGATGCCATACGTAGTATTATCAATTTTGCTTGCTCGTGGATTACTCCTACCTGGAGCGACACGTGGAATTGCTTACTACTTGCACCCAGAACTGTCGAGGCTGAAGGATACACAGGTAATCTCAATATAACTTTTATGACTACACGTGTGTGAAAGCCTAAATAGATCGGCATTATATAATTCTAAGAATGTCACATGCAGATCAAACTGTTACACATGTGAAAATAGCAAATTTTTAGTAATAGAGGGAAAATCAGCCTATGGAACATAATAGACAGCCACCGCAATGCAATGACTCCCATGTTAGTGAGTTCCTCGCCAGCCTTCTAGAAAATGCTGTTGATTTTTTAAACAAAAGCGTTTTGTTTCAGGTACTTTAATTAAACACAGTTTTATTACAATCTTCTCATTCTTTTTAGATAACTTTTTGCCCTTTTTTTGATAAAGGCCTCCTCCAAATCCCACCATTTCTGTTTGCGCTGTTCCAAACTCTGCCATGGTTCCTATATCACCAGCTGTTTCTTAATAATATACTATCTTCCGGAGTCCTCCACTAGCAGTTCGTAAAAGCAGATTACGTATTTACTCGCTAAAGAGTGATTAGGGAGTGCGTAAATAGCGGAATAAGCCGAGGGACAAATAACTAACTAAAGCAAATTTAAACAATTCTGATTACTGGACTCAAATGACTGTAGTTTACCTAATCACGCTGTCGATTTTTGAGTATTGGACTGATTTCTCACGAATTTTTTGAGTAAAATCCATACGAAAACCAAAGTTTGGCCGCCTTTAGGCTTGATTGCGTGCTTTCTTCTCTTTACCAGTAAATGCTAGAACAGTAAACTAAAAAATAAAGTTTTGCCAATTTTTCAGGTTTGGGTGGACGCGGCTGTTCAGATATTTTACTCGGTGGGTGCCGGTTTTGGAGTTCATCTCTCTTACGCGAGTTACAATACGTTTCATAATAACTGCTACAGGTAATATGAAGAAAAAATTTAAATGTATTACATAAGATATTTGTACCAATATTGAACAGACTTGCGATTCTGAAAAGGTGGGAGCTTGTAGTTTATTGTTTATCAGGATGCCAAATCATAAAATGACTGCTTCACGACTGATTTGAGAGCGACCGCCGATGCGAAAACGGCTGTGTGAGTTCGAAAAGTGAGTTACAGAATCGCAAGGCAGACCTAAAATATATCAGCCAGAAAATCAGACTTAACTATAAAAAGTATTTACTATTATTTAATTAGCAAGATTTACTGAAACAAAAATTAAAAATTTCTTGTTCAATCATAGACAATTACATTTATTGGCGGTATTTTTGTGATTTCAGGGATTGTCTGGTCACGACTCTAGTGAACTGCTTCACGTCTTTCTTCTCCGGTTTCGTAATCTTCACCTACCTGGGTTTTATGTCACACAAACAAGGAGTTCCTATATCGTCTGTTGCTACTGAAGGTAGAATAATTTCCTTTTTTTAATCAAATGTCTAGTACTTTTATTTCTCTTACCATCTCAGGATATCCTAATTTTTAAAGGTACATGGATATAAAGTACTAATACCAACAATAACATGATATAATGCAGTAGACTTTGTTAGATAAAATATAATAACCATGCGTTAATAACAATATAGAATGTTTGATATTTTAATGACCATGAGTTGGTTGTCGTCCATCAATTTCACATCAATCGATTATGACACACAAATAATATTTTTCATTAATATTGCCTCACTTCTAATCAAAATTTCCACGTCCACAATAATTGTTGTAAAGGGTATAATTTTGTAAATAATGCATTAAAGAAAATATTTCTATCAAATTGATTTATGTAGGTACGTCTTTTAATATTTTTTCTATAGTGGTATAGATACATAAATTATTATTATTATTACACTTGAGCAGAGCAGTGTTGGCCTAGTGGCTTCAGCGTGCGACTCTCATCCCTCAGGTTGTAGGTTCGATCCCCGACTGTGCATCAATGGACTTTATATCTATGTGCGCATTTAACATTTCGCTCGAACGGTGAAGAAAAACATCGTGAGGAAACCGGCTTACCTTAGTGGGTCTAAGTCAAGGGCTGCGTCAGGCATAGAAGGCTGTCCACCTGCTTGCCTATTAGATTCAGAAATGATCATGAAAAAGATACAGAAAGTTGAGGCCAAGACCTAAAAAGTTTGGAGCGTCATTGATTTATTTTATAGATACACTTTAGTTCAAATATTACGTATTTATTTCCTTCAGGTCCCGGCCTCGTTTTCCAAGTGTACCCAGAAGCAGTGGCCACGCTGCCAGGAGCAAGTTTATGGGCTATGCTGTTCTTCTTTATGCTTATTATGCTTGGCTTGGATTCTGGGGTCAGTGTTTATTGTTAAGTTTATTCTTAGGTTTAGGTTTAAAGACTTTATTTCTCAAAAAAGACAAAAAAATGTCACTTACATGAGAATAATACTCTAGATAACATAACATTGTAGTCGTTCTTAAAATAATCACAATAAAATATAGCCGTACATGCAATAAATTTAAAAATAAAAGTAAACAAAGAAATATGAATTATTCTTTCACGTTATCATCATAATACTCAGTGGTATTACAGTTAGCCTTAGTCGACGTAAATATTTCGCTATTATAGGTTCCACTTTTTGGGTCTAATTTTGAACTGTGAGTTAATGGACACCAAAGATTTTATAGGACAATCCAGGAGGTAGTAAATTTAACTTAAAGGCTATGTACCACATAAATTAAACGTTATTCGTATTAAAAACTTTATTATAAAATAATTTATTACGTATTTACCTATTTCTAGATGGGCGGTCTTGAGTGCGTGATCACAGGTCTCTTAGACGCGGCAAGAGCAAGTGGGGCGCGGTGGTTACGTCGTGAACACTTCACACTCTTGGTTGTGTGTCTGTCTTTTTGTATTGCGTGTATAAATGTTACACCGGTAAGATTATTTTCACCTATTCACCTTTTGTGCCATCTTCTATTACGATTGCGAGACTTTATGAAATATGTCACATAGTTTTTCAATTTATTACTTTCTTATTAAATAAATATAAAATAATGTTTCAGGGAGGTATCTATCTGTTCCATTTACTGGACACCTACGCAGCGGGTATTTCTCTTCTTTGCTCGGCGCTCTTCGAAGCTGTAGCTGTCTCCTGGTTCTATGGTAATTGCCTTTATTAGATCACTTTATCTTATTTTGTTTATTCATGTTAACAATGAAGACCTACAAATAGACAACTAGTCATAATAAAGTAATTAGAGAGGCCGGGAGATATTATTGACACAAAATAGTTAGTCATTTGTACCAGTATGGCGGGTCTACAGGGGTCTTATTACGAAATGAAAAAAAGAATGTTGATGGTCATAGCGGTGGTACCGGCGGCCCAAGGGCGTGAGCGTTAGTCGAACTCGTCGGATTATTTACGACTTTTAAACGATTTGTTCCACAAAAATTCTAGTATTTTGCTAGACACACTACAGTATACCTTAACGGAAAGCCTCTGGAATATGTAAAAAAACTACATATACCTTGGTAAACAATTATCATTCGAAGATAAAAATGAAGAACTTGAGGTAGAGCAGCGAATTAATATAAACTAGTAGCATGCCAAAAAAGCAATGGAAAGAAGCGTACTTAAAATAAGAAAAATACATAAAATTAAAAGCGAAAAAATAAGACGAAGAACAAAAGTTATAGATGCCTTACATTATGCCCTAAGACAGAAGTGGGAATGGGCAGCGCATATAGCAAGATACACCGATAATAGGTGGACCTTAAAGACTAACTGTGTGAAAAGGACCAAGAGGAAGAAGGAGAAGAGGTTGCCCAAAAAAAAGGTGTATAGAAGAAATAGAAGCGGTAGCAGGAAACGGATGGAGAAAGAGAGCCATAGACGGAGTCAGTTGGAAAAAGCTGGAGGAGGCCTTTACCCGTGAAGGGGTTCCAATCGACGGTACCCAAGGAAGCTAGAATATAGAATAACAAGCAAAAGAAAAAAAATGTATAAAAATGTAAAATAATCTAAGCTGTGTATTATAATTTGTTTTTGTAATGATTGGAAATTAAACGGGCTTTATTATTATTCTTATTTATTAGTGTGTATTTCCATTTTTGACAAGCGTAGGTAAGGCAAGTTAGGAGACGAGTGTACATGACCTTAGTCCTAAGGTTCAGTCAGGCTTTTGAATTTTTCCTGCAGGCTCCAGTATTTATTTCAGGATCGCTGTATTGTGTTTGACGTCAAGAAAAGAACTGTTTTTCTCGAAGCTCATTGGTTTGTTGAAGTATGAGTAACTTCCACCAATATATCTGTCCTTTCTCCATTCGTCAATAACATAGTTTTTCAGAGGTTCGCCCAGGGCATCTGCTCTGCTGCTATCATTTAAACCATTGTTTGTAGTTGGGTCGCTAGATACTGACAAATGGACTATACTTAATATCTAGTATTTCCAGGTTTGAAAAGATTCTCCGATGACGTTGAAGAAATGCTTGGTTTCCGGCCCGGGTTATACTGGCGGATATGCTGGAAGTTTGTCAGTCCTGTATTTATTATTGTAAGTAATATTGTATTATTTAATAGTGAAGTAAACTGGCAAAGTTTTAAAATTGTATCACTTATATATTTATATTCAATCAATACGAATGTTTTTATTCAAACATTCGATTTTCTTTTTTAACTATGGGTTAATGGTTTTAATCAATAAGTATAGTTTGGTTAATTTTCCAGGGTGTGGTCGTCTTTGGATTATTGTATCAACAGCCGTTGGTGTACCAGAATTACATATATCCTCAGTGGGCTGTGTTTCTGGGCTGGGGACTGGCCTGCTCCTCAATTATCATGATACCTATTGTGGCCATTTACAAACTGATTTCTACACCTGGAAATTGTCGACAGGTTTGTTTTGACCTAAGAAAGATTTTAAAATTATCTTGTGAGCAACTTTTGTTTGTTAAAACCACAAAACTGATGAAGTAATTTTGTAGTACTTTTTTTTTTAAAAAGCTAACTTTTTCTATGTTGTGCGAATGGTAGACCATGTGCGGGTATGTGTGTAAATGTTTAATGTAATAATAACTGACATTAAATCCTCCACTTCTCCCCTTTGCTGGTTGGTAACAGCAAGTTCGAGGAGGTCAATGGAACCATAAGGCATGGCCTGGTCTTTATTATGAGATTTAATTGATTTTGTTACACAAATTTAAAAAAAAAAACAAAAGTGATTCTTTGTGGATATCTACATATTTTGTATAAATACTATACAATCGCCGCTTTAAGTATTACATATTACTGTCTCTCTACTGTCTTCTAGCCCTGACCTGAATTCTGGAACCACCCTTGAAGAGCAGTACCACAAGCTTTGTTTTAAGTTTTTCCTACCATCTACGAGAACTTTTCTTCACAGCTTAAAACCTGGCCGAGATTTCTTAACTGTTTCTATACTTGCAGCGTATAGCTTGTTGCATCTCACCAATATCTGAACATGAAGCTATTCGAAGTGGTGCACCAGTGTCAAGATTTACTTGGAGTCATTGGCTTTATGTTTAAATAGCACATTGTAAACAATTGTAAATCTGAAGATAAAGAATAAAAAAAACTTAATTCTTGTTAGTATTTGATAGAATTTCGTGGTTTGAGTCTGATGCTGTGCATTTAAAGTCATATATAGCTTTGGGGGGAAAAGGTGTACTGTTCTTTCAACAGCTACGCTTCTTATTAAGTCTTTTCTTTTCTACAACAGAGAAGAGATATTGTTTGAGATTTCAACCATGGTTTACTACACGAATACTATTCAAACCCTGGTTTGTGGTTCCAATAACGTAATTTTTCCATACAAATCCAGTTAGCACAGGAAACAGATAGTTTTCTAAATTTTGCGTTCGGGATAATTCTAATGCTTTAAAGAATTTACTACAATCTTGGAACCACGGAATATTAAATAAGGATGAAATTAGTTCGTGTAAATGTGTATGCAAATATAAAATGTTGGTAATTGTGAAACTTCTAATATACAGTTTGATCTAAGAACTTTCACACTTATTATAAACAACTGTAGATTGTAGTTTAAATTATATAAATATTTTCAATGCAATTTTCGCTTATTCGTAAATATCTGTAAAGAAATTAGTACTTCCATACCTCTGGATTTGCAGGACGACTATTTTTGCTACGAAATTTTTTAAGGCTTGCTTTAGGGTTTCTGTAATATATAATGGAATAGTTTGTATTATTTTAGTAGTTCTAACAATTAGGTGTGTTGATGTTGGGTAAGAATTCTAACTGCTTAAAGATATATGTGAATTTCTCAACTATAGAATAAAATTCATTGAAGTGTATTCGCGCCGTTAGTTTAGTTATTAGCACATTAGTTCTTCATTAGTCTTCGAAACTTATGGGTAAGTTCTCATTGAAGTATTTCCGAACCAATTCGACTTAGGGTCCTTCATGAAAGGAACCTACCAATTCTTAAAAGGCCGGCAACGCACTCTCGAGCGCTCTGGCATTGGGAGTGTCCATAGGCCGCATCACTTAAAATCAGGTGAGTCTCCTGCCCGTTTGTCCCCTGTTTTTTTAAAGGTCTGATAATTACTATTGGGGGTCTACTTTGAATTATGTATTAAACCCCTATGTGGTATATGTCGAAATTATGATATGTATTTGTTAGTACGATTGACGACCATGGTTCAATATTGAGCTAATAAATTTATAAGCTAACTAACCAAACACACCTCTTTTGAAATAACAACGTAATAATAATGCTTTAAAATATGTACCCTTCAGCTTTAACTGGTTTTCGTTTTTTCGCTAGTAGAAAAGACGTACAGAATTGTGTTGCGTGCTAAATAATGAAAATAAAATCTGTGACGATATACAATAACTTTATATATTATGTATGGCTTAAACATATATTGTAGTATTTATTGTAGTAACATAACAATTGAAACGTATGTATTGAATTTGATAAGACGCTAAGTGTAAATCTATAGTGAATTCAGAAATGAGACTAAGTCTACTCCAGTTCATGTATTGGATGACATATGGAAGACAGTTCCAGCTAAGTCATGTTTCTGAATTGCACATTTAGAGCCTAAAATCTATGATTTTTGACAATATTTTCTTATTTTAACTGTACTCTTTGGATTGTGTGGAATTAATAATGGTACCTAATCTATGGTATAATTTTGTCTATTATCTTCACTCTATGATATTCAAATAAAAATATACTTGTAATGTATGATGTATATATGTAATCTGCGATTTTTCAAGGCTTTGCATACATTAAATAAAACTTTTTGTTTATACAATATATATAATATATGTATAATAGATTTTGAATAAAAACTTTTTTATTGTTATACAAATGGTATGTTTTAAATTATTGTAATATTTAATTGATATCGACATGTCATTGAAGTCACATTGTTCTATTACAATCTAAATATATAAGCAATATTAATAAAATAAAAAAATAAATGATTTGTTAAAATTAAGCAACCACAAAATAATGAAACAATCACATACCAAAAATGAAACCTACCAAAGACAATTAATAATTGTCTTCAGCACAACTCATCCTACACATCTGTCACCAGATGATCTTCTGAGCCCCTACAGGCCCATACTGAGGCGTGTCAGCTCCACTTACCATACAATTTCCATTACATTCATTTCATTTCTGTGTAACAATGTAATACTGTATCTATGAGATAATTAAACCATTTCGAAAAATATGTATGACATGTATATGTAAGATGTAATCGATGTATAGATGTGTAATAATAAAATTATAAGCTCCGGGCGAGTTAAAATGTATTAATATATCATGTTGACAGTGTAAATATCATGTTTAGATGTGGACTGTGTTCATTTATTAATAAATTAATGTGTTAGACAGTAATAGTGTTTTATTCAATTACCTAACAATATTAAACAAAGTTTTAACATTGTTGACTTAGCAAGTCTGAAACCTGAGCTTGTGCGTTCAAATTATCACCAATTGCTTGTTCTTTCTATGTTCGCAATGAACACTTGCTAGAACTGTGAAGGAACATTTCGAGTAAGGCCCTTTCTCCACTGCTCCGTTCCGGCGTCGGAAGCCGGAATGAGTCATTAAAAAAATATCGTAAGGCCGGATTGCGCTTCTCCACTATATCTGATCCGACAATAATCGATACTTGTATATTTATCATGCAACACTTATATTAACTAAAACCCATATACTTTATTTTATTAATAAAACGTTCTAAACTCTGAATATTTTATTGCCCTGGCAAGTTTATTACTTTTTTATTATATTGTCTGCCTTAAAATATTATAATCTACTTAATAAATAGTTCACTAATACTATGTTATAAAAATATAAATAAATAGCAACATAATTTGGTTTGGTGCAGGTTATCCAGATTCTTTCAAATTAAAGAAACTATAAATAAACCTGTGAATAATAATTTATAACCTCTTGGATACTTGGATATACTTGGACCGATAAAACACCGCGTTCTGATCTAGCAAGTTATCGGATCGTTAAAAACCGGTTGCCGAAATAGTGGAGAAGTACGTAGGTAAGTACTGTTGTGAGTTTCTTAATCGGATCGGTAATTAACGTTTGCCGGACCGGAGCAGTGGAGAAACGGCCTAAGTCGACATGTCGGTCTTAATTGCCTTTCATTTACGGAAAGCTTATCCACCGTTTTCCAGCCAAGATTTGATTCTAATACCACGCTATTATAGACAATTTTTAAAACATAAGCACATAAACTGCCATTAGCATTTCGCGCCAACAATAACAAGTTATTTTTATAGATTGTTATGGGCTATGGCTCTGGTGAATATAGAATATGAAACCTTAAAAAACGATGGACTAATTGATGTGGAAATAGAGAGATACAAAATAACAACAGCGAGTGATTGCGACACTGATCCTGATGGTGAAATTCAAGATACAAATGATAGCGATTGCGATGTTATGGAACCAAATCATGATGACCATACTTATTGTAAAAAGATCTGGTATCAAGCATTGATGAAAACTACATTAAATGTGTTTTATAAATCTTAGCTTTTATCTATGAATTCATAAAAGAAATATGAAATATAAATAAAGAAAAATGTCCGAAAATATGAGCTTGCAAAATTTTATACTTAATCATTGTCACCGATATGTTTGTACAGACATTGTCTTTTATAATAGTTAAAGACAGTGAAATATTATTTTATTCGATTTAATGTAAAACAGTGCAGACTAGTTCGCAAATTTTATAGGTATTAATTTATGTTACGTTGGGGTAAATTACGCCTAGCACTAGCAACATATTACTACGCCGCAGCGCCGCGTCTATCGGCATTCAGTGGTGGATTCTATTGTTATTTAAGTTTAATAACTGACAATTAAAGTACATTACTTAGTTATCAAAGTATATATCATTTTTTTAGAAGTTCATAGTTTTAGTATGCACGCCCTCTAGCGTTTGTAGAGGAAACTAACTTCTACTGCGAAGTGTTGAATGTATGCTTTAATTGATTTCATTATTTACCGCTAGGTGTCGCTCAAAAGAAATTAAATGTATGCAGCCATATTCTTGGGTATTACAATACCTTTAACAAATTGTTCAGTTTTACGTTTATTTGATATTACTTTAATAACGAATTTACGAATATGAATTCCATAATTTACTCTAATTCACCATGATCATTTCGAACGATAAATAAATCATATACGTATAAGAAAATATATCACATATTTTTCAGAAGATATACTTACATAGTATTTCATTAAAACTTTCTAGATGTCAAAAGTTTCACATTAGTCGCACGCGCATAACCGCAAGCTGTGGTTAATGAAGATTATAATGTCATTGATTGTCAACTCGACTTTCCCCGCTTTTCTTTACACCCCATTAACATGTTGAAGAAGGAAAGTTACGAAAAACTTATCGGAACTGATCCTTCAAACCTACCTTTTAAATTATCTCAAGACTGAAACCATCAAAGGTATATCTTTACAGAATTAAATTAAAATTAGTATTTAGTAGTTTCCTTAAAATTCCTTGATTCCCTAAATATTTACTCATAGAATTTGCTTTCTTAAATTGCTGTATTTTATTGTTAAACTTTTATTATTAACAGTTCATACAATTTAACAAATACTCAAATAGAATAAGTTTTCAAAATTAAATCGCCTGCGCAATGATTGAATAAAGGAAATACTCTAACGTCGCAACTCGCAACTCCCAAATGCGGTAAATTACTTAACATTAAACGTAACACACGATATAACTTGTATAACAGTTCGATAATGCTACTTAATATTGTTAATAACTTTTACTGTATGCAATTAACATAAATTTCACTGTGATTTATAGCAGATATTTTTTTTGCTTCATTTGAATACGAGTTTCATTTCATTTATTTACATTGTGTATACATGTGTTACGAACATGTGTGCATATAAATATAAGATTTTCTTCTATAAAAGCCTTGAAAATTACTTGATATTTTATATAATACCTATTAGTTAGGTTTCTGTTCTGACCGTTTTATGAAATTTTTCATAGGTTGGAAACTATAGTCAAAGAGACAAGATTGTAATTATATTTTGTGCTCGTATATAGCAAAGTATTGAAGACTCTGTTTAAAAAAATTGTATCAATTTTAGAATTCTTATAGATTTTGTACATTGGCTTCAGCGTGCGATTCTCATGCCGGTGGTCGTAGGTTCGAACCCCGGCTGTGCACCAATGAATGAATTTGTCAATCTAAAAAGGTTGCGCCACCACTTTATTTATATATATTTTAAACCAGATAAAACATAGTTTGTAGAATGAAGAGCTGATACAGAATTGCTAAACCTAATTATTACTTTATTCAAAGCAAAACTACATTCAAGCCATGGATTGTCTTACATAATTTTCGTAAAGTCATTCCTATGACAAAAGGCTAAGTTGAAACCGGACCATCCGTTGGGTGCGCTAGCGCAACTCACCATGCAAGTTTCTGACACTCAAGAAATTCAAGTCAGAGTCACTCAGTTATGCGCAAGACGTCGTGGGGTGCGGACGTACCGTTGTGTTTAGTGTTTCCAAATTGTGTCTGAACTCAAATTGACGTGTTTTTTTTTGTGATAATGGATGTTTAGGTGCGAGGATTTCAACATTTTATAACGGTAAGTAGGGTTAAGTTTTTTGATAACCTCTGTTGTTGTGTAATTAAATAGACAATTGGGTGCCTTAGGGCAAGTAAATCTCTTTGACCTTGCAGTTTCGAAGGCATTTGTGAACGTAGAACGGGTCACCTAGGCATTCAAACAATTTGAGCTTATAATCTAAGGGATAGAGTATTAAGAATAAATATGACTTGAACAAAACGATTTGGCTACACCTTGGAAGTGACGCGGAATTTGAAGTCCAAATTTAGTGTAGCTTTTGGGTTGTTATTATGTGATTTTTCAAAAATTTAAATCAAAATTCCGTTACCGTTATTTTCCGTATCTCTTTAGTTTTATTTACTGTAAAGTCCGCGTGACCGAAACTAAAACAGCCTAGACTGGGGTAAAGTTCCTTCAATAGACCGATGCTAGCCTGAAACGGTAATAGGTATGTAATTCCCATGCTATGTAAAGTAAAAAGATATCCTCGATCGATACAAAAGCCGCTCAGTAAAACACAAAAATGTATTTATAGAATTCGCATCTTAATATGAAAGGCTTATTATGTTTGTTTTTATAAAGTTAATTTTTAATAACGCGTGATGTAATAACAGGTTAGGTCGTTATCCAGTTACCTTAAGTTTAAATTTCATGTTTATGGTACGTATAGACTTTTAATTAATAATTAAATTAATTTAGCCCAGTTTTAGTAGGCATATACCTATTTGGTAAATTTGTCGAATCACGGCTCCACATCAAAGCAGCTCCAAATTTTTTTCTACATATTTTCATTACTCTGCAATGGTGTATGCAATGGTGGCGCATGCTCTAACCCCATAGAAATTAATTAAAACATTATGATTTGTTAAATGAATAAAAGAAGGTACACATTTTTGGCTTCAAGCTAACCTGATCACAAACGCCACAAAAAAATACAATTCACTGGGAACTGAGACAATATCATTCACATCATGCATGTAATATTATCATTTCTTTAAATTTTTATAAAGGGTCCAAAGCCATTTGCAACAAGTCGTAAAGAACGATAGAAAAAAATTTGGGGTAACGGTTTTGAATACCATCGCACTTTTTTGACGATACTAATTATTTAGGAGTCTCGGAGGACCTTCATTGGAACACCTCCAAGTGAGTTTTGCTCCGGAAACGCGTCAAAAAAAACGCGTTTTTTTTTTTTTTTTTTCACCTGGGGAAACCCGATTACGGGCCCCCGCGCCTGGGCAAGTGTGATTGGCGCGGGGGAGTGTGGGGATCAAGGTCGTAAAATGCGATGGTCCCCATACCCACTAAAACCACCAGGGCCCAATACATAGCCATAGCACGTGTAGAGCAGTAAACAAAAGCAAAATAAGCAATATAGCAAAATAAAAAATCGGTCAGTCAGTGTTTAATTTATAGACATATTTGACAGCTTTAATTAGCTCCAAAAATGGGTCTTTTTTATGTTTTGTATTGTTTCGCCGCCACAAATATTCATAGACATGATCTGAAAAATTTTCAGAGTTATTATAATTATCCTTTTTAAAAAATCTTTTTACTGCCCTCCACTGTGACTCAATCCTTTGCGTATGGGTTCCATCTTCAGCCACAAACGGGTTTTCAGGGTCTGAATGATTCACTTTTTGATGTATGTACCCATGGTCTGCCAGACAATCGTATGCTTTCCAGAAGTCAGTATGAATGATAGTACCAACTTCAACATGTTTTTGAATGAGAGGAAGTAATATATCAGCTGATCGAATATTATTTGGGCACACTTCCAATCTTAGGTCTTCAGATTTGTCTTCGATCATACCAAGGACCCAATAGCCCTCAATATGTCGTCCTACAACAATTAAAGAATTAGTTAATAAGCTTAATGAGTTAAATAAATTTTGTAGATGTGATAATAATAGGGTTATTGGACAGCTCTGGTTTTTAAATTACACTCTAGGAGTAAAACAGACTAATAACACATATAGTAAATATTAATTAATAGTGCTATAAAATAATTACCTCGATTATATTTTCTTTTCCCAAATTTAGATTCATCAATCTGGACTATCTTCCCTGGGCCACCAATCTTTCCTACCGCTTGAGTTTTATCCATTTGATATATAACTATAGTTTCCCTACAATAACTATACCAATCACATATAGTAACTCGGCTTAAGGATTTAAGTCTATCATCTTTATATGGATCTTCACGCATGGTTGTAAGATAGCTCCAATTTTGCGAAAACGCATATAATAAATAGAAAACATGAACTAATTCTATTTTAATATTTTCGAAAAATGTTCCTTTATTTCTAGGAACTTTAGTTTTTGATCTGCAATTTCCTTTCGTGCAACACCATGAACCAAATGTTTTATTCGTCGATTTAGCAATTTTCATGGGTTTACGATGTGTACTACATTGCTTTTGAGAATGCACTAAACCATTTTCTTCAGCGAATGCCACACACTGCTCATTGGTACCTAATTTTTTATATAATCTAATCAGATTCCACAATGAGACCACTTCCTCACTATTCAAGTCACGATTCACAACGGACCCATCGTCCTCAAAATCATTTTCACGAGTAGAACTTGTAGACGCCATCACTATAAATCTGAAAATGATCGCGAGAAATCAGTGTTGATTATGTATGTAAAGCCAAGTTTCAAAAAATGCAAATAAAATAACGCACTTTCACGTGAAAATAAAAAAAGAAACGGATTTATAAAGTAAACTTTGCACTGTAAAACTAATTACCGCTAGTCTAGCATAAACCACATTCAAAATGGCCGATTAAGTTTATAAAATTAATAGGGATGTGAAAAATAATCGATTTTTTTTTAAAGTGAAAATCGATTTTTGTATTCGATTTTAATATTAAAAATAATTGAAAATTCGGCGACCAAATATTCATATACTAACTCTAACCTAACCAATCTAAATAATATTTGTTTTTGTGGACAGCTCCGATCTAAATAGAAATTGTTTATTCAAGCCTCGGCTTCTCGGCGTCCTGGTCGCCTTCGGCGACCAAATATTCATATACTAACTCTAACCTAACCAATCTAAATAATATTTTTTTTTGTGGACAGCTCCGATCTAAATAGTAATTGTTTATTCAAGCCTCGGCTTCTCGGCGTCCTGGTCGCCTTCGGCGACCAAATATTCATATACTAACTCTAACCTAACCAATCTAAATAATATTTGTTTTTGTGGACAGCTCCGATCTAAATAGTAAGTGTTTATTCAAGCCTCGGCTTCTCGGCGTCCTGGTCGCCTTCGGCGACCAAATATTCATATACTAACTCTAACCTAACCAATCTAAATAATATTTGTTTTTGTGGACAGCTCCGATCTAAATAGTAAGTGTTTATTCAAGCCTCGGCTTCTCGGCGTCCTGGTCGCCTTCGGCGACCAAATATTCATATACTAACTCTAACCTAACCAATCTAAATAATATTTTTTTTTTGTGGACAGCTCCGATCTAAATAGTAATTGTTTATTCAAGCCTCGGCTTCTCGGCGTCCTGGTCGCCTTCGGCGACCAAATATTCATATACTAACTCTAACCTAACCAATCTAAATAATATTTGTTTTTGTGGACAGCTCCGATCTAAATAGTAAGTGTTTATTCAAGCCTCGGCTTCTCGGCGTCATGGTCGCCTTCGGCGACCAAATATTCATATACTAACTCTAACCTAACCAATCTAAATAATATTTGTTTTTGTGGACAGCTCCGATCTAAATAGTAATTGTTTATTCAAGCCTCGGCTTCTCGGCGTCCTGGTCGCCTTCGGCGACCAAATATTCATATACTAACTCTAACCTAACCAATCTAAATAATATTTTTTTTTGTGGACAGCTCCGATCTAAATAGTAATTGTTTATTCAAGCCTCGGCTTCTCGGCGTCCTGGTCGCCTTCGGCGACCAAATATTCATATACTAACTCTAACCTAACCAATCTAAATAATATTTGTTTTTGTGGACAGCTCCGATCTAAATAGTAAGTGTTTATTCAAGCCTCGGCTTCTCGGCGTCCTGGTCGCCTTCGGCGACCAAATATTCATATACTAACTCTAACCTAACCAATCTAAATAATATTTGTTTTTGTGGACAGCTCCGATCTAAATAGTAATTGTTTATTCAAGCCTCGGCTTCTCGGCGTCCTGGTCGCCTTCGGCGACCAAATATTCATATACTAACTCTAACCTAACCAATCTAAATAATATTTGTTTTTGTGGACAGCTCCGATCTAAATAGTAAGTGTTTATTCAAGCCTCGGCTTCTCGGCGTCCTGGTCGCCTTCGGCGACCAAATATTCATATACTAACTCTAACCTAACCAATCTAAATAATATTTGTTTTTGTGGACAGCTCCGATCTAAATAGTAATTGTTTATTCAAGCCTCGGCTTCTCGGCGTCCTGGTCGCCTTCGGCGACCAAATATTCATATACTAACTCTAACCTAACCAATCTAAATAAAATTTTTTTTGTGGACAGCTCCGGCGCTACGGGAAATGCAGCCCCTCCACCCTTGCGTACCAAAGCACAGGCATTTTATTCAAGCCTCCGCAACCTCGGCTTTTTGGTCGCCTTCGGCGACCAGCCTCAGCCGCTACAGCTTTCATAATGCCTGTGCTTTGTTACAGCGGGTGGGGGGCTGCTCTTCCTCCGCGCCTCCGATTATTTATATACACTCTAGGGGTAAGACAGACAAGACCACGTGGATAGTGGGGTGCTCTGATTCGGTTTTGGGTACTTTTTTGGATATTAAAGTAAACACTTTATTCTAGTAAAAATTAAATAATATAGAAAGTTGCAAACAATGAAATACAAGTACTAATTAGAAAATACAGACGAGTAGGTATCGATAATTTCAAAAAATTTCGGAACCCTATAATCTATCAACACGAAATTAGGTTAATTTCAATGTTGATTATTCTATAACTTTAAATTTCAAAAATGAGGAAATAATCGATAAATAAATAAAACGATTATTAACAATCGATAAATTAAAAACACGATTTTTTTTAAGTGAACGTCACATCACTTATAACCAATAGAAAAGTAGAAAATGGCGGATTGTTTACAAATTTTAATACATTACACAAAACTTTAAATTTTTTTATAAAAATATTAAGACGCGTTTCCGGAGCAAAACTCACTTGGAGGTGTTCCAATGAAGGTCCCCCGGACACTCCTAGATAATTAGTATCGTCAAAAACGTGAGGTGGTATTTAACACCCAACCCAAATTTGGAACTGTTTCAAGGTGGAGCCGTGATTCGACAAATTTACCATATATTTTGCAACTATATCCAGTGTTCAACGTGAAAGCCCAACAAACCTACTTTCGCTCTAGTACCTAATGCCTGCGACTTTGTCTATAGAATTACTAGTAATACTATACGTCGACTCCCGGATGGTCTTCCCTGAGAGATACGACCTTCAATTGTTTAAAGTAAGAGTATACTCATCCCTCAAACCCGGCAAGGGACCCACCAAAACTGGGTGTCTCTGGGTTGCGATGACTGCTCTTTTTGTGTGACCGTAGTCTCGTTTGACCACATATTCTATAAAAAAATACAATTAGTTTACGTTTTTAATATAACAACTACCTAATTATAAAAAAAATAAAATAATTAGTAAGCACTTTTGTCATGTGATTTTTAACATTCAATTTATAAGTTTTTTGTTAGCCTTTTAAAAGTTGAATTAAATAATTTTCCCAAAGACTAAATTTAATTAAAATTTTTGAATCTAATATGTCATGTCACAAGAAAAATCTATATATATTATGGATATCTTAATTCTTAAGTTCTAAACATAAATCTTCAAAACTCAAAGGAAATGATGAAGATTCTCCGTCACATGCAATATTATGTCATTGGATGGCGTGTGTGCCGGTTCACTTGTTTTTAAACATTTACCGTGGGAAATCGATTGATTAACGAATGCTACAATTATGGAAAAACTATGAATTGCATTATATGCACTATATATATCATAACGACTTATTATATGCACTATTAAAACATCATAGGGGCCCATCAAGTATCAATATTACGTAAGCAGATTTGCTGCAATTTATACAAAATGCATTTCGTTTTTAAGCATAGACAATGCGTCGGTAATATGTGTAAAACGAAATGTGTGTGTGGAACGAAAAAAGCGTAGGAGACATCTAAAATTTGCTGCCAATATATTTTACTTTATTTAGCAGTATATATATATTTTTTTAAATATAAAGTTGTTGTTTGTTTAACGTTAAATTTCAGTTTTCTGTTTTTAATCTATTAATATACTTAAGATGTTTATTGAAACCGAAACATAACAATCAAATATATTATTTACAATTTTTTAACCTACATAGTAATAAAATAATTAAAAAGAAAACTGAAACAAATTTAAAAAGTTTGGTCTCTGACGGTGTATCTATAATGTCTTTTGTTTCATATATTTTGTTTAACAATATAATCTGTTTGGGCTTTGTACATTGTCTTTAAAATGTAAATAAATTAAGATTACTTATAAATAAATAAATATAACGAAATTACAGTTAACAGAAATAAGTATTACAAATGCTATTTACTTAAGTTATACATATAGTTACTTAAGTCGGGAAATTAGCTAAAGAAATATATAAAAAAACTGCATAAACATATATAACAACTGTATATAACTTCGACCTGTTGAATAGCTTTCATAATGTAATTGTTAGGAACTAGTTTTGCCTGTCTTTGGGCAGGTTTAATGACGCACGTTTCAAAATTGTTAGACGTAATCACAATCCTTATTAAACCCGGAGTTAAATTAGTTTGTCTACAAGGGTAGACGAATAATTCGTATCAAGTAATATCTATAAAACTAGCTGCCCCCGCGAACTTCGATTCTCCTTAATGTGATTTTAGTTAGCCTTTCTTTTTAGGACATACCAACATGGAACATTTTGCTATGCTACCCCAGAGACTGTTCGGTTTTTCGGAATGAAATCTTTTTAGATTTTTCTGTGAATTATTTCTCTATACTTAATCATAACGTTTTCAATTAACAAATAAAAAATAGGGGTTTATCGTAGAGGGGTGAATGAAACAAACAAACAAACGCCGTGTCACGAGAATTTTATATATTAGATTGGGACAAACACGTGATATAAATTGACGTAGGTAGACACAAAAACATACGAAAAGCTGTGTGATCCCTATAACATACGGGCGGGTAGGAAGTTTTACCTGAGATATAAAAAATAGTGTTAGTGTGACAAAATATAGGATATTAAAACATATACTCGTATTACTAATGCTTATAAAACACGAAAAAATTCTATAATAGTAAAGTTATTTTTACACACACACAACCATAAACAGTGGAAAAAAGGTTTCAAAGTTAATTTTCTTGTCTAAGGATACGTCAATGTCTGTTATACAGAAGCTTTAAAAGTGTATTCGCACTATGTAATTACTTTTATAAAGCATTATTTAGCTTTTTTTTTTTTTTATAATTTTATGGCATTATTTAGCTTTTATTACGTCAACGACTACAGAGTACAACCTGAATTCTCGTAACTTATTATCTTTATCAGATTATTGACATTTCATTAAAATTTGACACTGGCATTTTAAATAAAAGTTAACAAAAATATTCGCTTGGATTTTTACTTAGTTTTTTCTGTCTTGTGAAAAGTCGAAAATTATCTATAATAAAATTACGTTTACACTGTTAATGAAAGGTGATTTAGCGGTATTAATATTCCTTTTAAGCATATTCCGTTTAAAATCTATGCTATTTTTATCAAGAACAACGCAAGATTGTTTTATAATTTCTTTGACTCGTCTTGATTTTTATATTATTCAAAAACCTTTGAATTGTCGTAAAAGTGACTATGGCTCAGGCGTATGCTTTTTATGTAATCTATATATGTATAATAATAATAATTAAGCCTCATGTATTCCTTGAAACAATTATCCATCTATACAAACAGTTAAAATTTTATACAGAAATAATTATAAATAAATACCTTTTTTTTTCAAGGACCTCTTAAAGAGTATAGGCTTCCTCCAATTGGCTCCATCTCTATCTTGAGTATTTTTCTCCGCCAACTTCTTGAATATCGTCAGCCCACGGCGTACTGTGCGACCTCTTTCATTTTTGTGGTTACCCTTTCTTGTATATATATGAAAATCTAATATAAATTAATTAATTTATCTCGCAAAACAGTATCAAATTATGCCCTTCGCATACGGAAATGGAATAATATGGCCAATACCAACACCTTTATTTCCCAGACATCTTATTAAATGACTTATTTCTATAATGACTGTAATAACCAGTTCAACAACCGTAAAACCGGTGAATATTATACAATTATGTTTTTATTTTTAAATACCCGATGTCATAATATATTTATATAATATGCCATTTTAGACGAACTTTTCTGTGAAGGAATTATTTGTAATAAACTATTTCATATATGAAGTTAAATATATGTTTATAGAAACAACTTAATTTGTTTTAAACGAGAGTTATGTAATCTAACATTGGTTAAGTTACATATAGTGTATCTTACACTTGCCAATCAATTGTAAAACGTCAGCTTTGCTAGTAATAAGAGCCATTTAGTTTTTCATACATTCATAAATTGTAACATTCTCGTTTCCTATAATGTCCAATAGGTCGATATCGCTTAATTCATTTATAGTTAACAAATGTGTCACTTATATATATAAGAACCCATAAGTTACGGGTTTTTATTAGTCCAGCAACCCCACTACCCCTAATTTATGTTATAAGCCCTTGTTTTAAACGGTTAAAGCCAGTTGACACCTAGCTTCAAACAAAGAGTTTCATTTATTTAAACAATCCACTAACAACGACCATCCAACTGGAGTTGGAGTTTTTATTAATTTATTATCAAGTAGCTGGCCTAGTGGCTTCAGCGTGCGACTCTCATCCCTGAGATCGTAGGTTCGATCCCCGGCTGTGGACCATTGGCTTTCTATGTGCGCATTTAACATTCGCACGAACGGTGAAGGAAAACATCGTGAGGAAACTGGCTTGCCTTAGACCCAAAAAGTCAACGGCGTGCGTCAGGCACTGAAGGCTGATCATCTACTTGCCTATTAGATTACCAAATGATCATGAAACGTTTGTAGCGCCATTGTTTTTTTTTATACTACGTTCCCGCTTAAACGCGTTTTAGATTATGAAGTCAGCTTCATTAGGTTTTCCTTGATTTACTATAATCTGTGGCATTATGAGCTTGTGTCATTATGAGCTTGTGTCATAGTCCTTAACAATATTGTTCCGATAACTATTCTCGTTATCGCGTGTTAAAAAATGTCTTTTGTATTTCCTGTTATTTATGGAATTGCCGTTTGTGTATAAAATAATTTTCCTTTTGGGTGCTGCTTTCAGAGCGTGACGTTTGAAATGTTACTTTTAAGGGTTATTTTAATAAAAACTTATTAAATAATAAACTGTTTTATGATATTAAATTCTATTACAATGCGTTTCTCGCAATATGTACAAGTATTACAAAATAATTCCGACGTTTCGCTTCCTTTACATTGACAAATGTGTCAAATGTCAAATGTCATCTATAGTCTTGTGTACTAAACAAAACGTCATCCGTTAATAGAATTAACGTGTGACGTATTTACTTAAAAAATAAATCGTAACTAATCAAAGTATTGATTCGGTAATAACCGCAGTTAAATAAAGTTCACACATTCGTAATAATTAACTGTATCATAATGACGAAATAAAACCGTTTTGGCCTAGAATCGAGCCGGTTTCGGAGGAAGCCGCTGAGGCCGCCGAAATGCGTTATACAGGAAGATGCGCAAGCGCCATCCGCCATAACGTTACTTCACTTAGATCGGATCTATAGATCCCAATAAACTTTTGTTCTATTTAACTTGAATTGAGAAACAAATTTGGGGAAAGAGGCGTATACCAGCTTTATTAGACTACATATTCGTATCATCAACGAAAACTAACCTCTCGAAAAGGGCACACATGACAATGTATGGATATAATAAACTCCCCAGACTAATAGACTAATTGTCCGTTGAGTGAACTGACAAAGCTTCATGTCAGTTCCTATACTGTAACAAATAGTCTTTTTGAATATTTTAATCTATTTATTTACTTTTTTATCTATTTATAACTATTTAATGTTCAGTTTTTTTTTAATTACCACATTGGAGTAATCTGTAATGGTAGCTTTTTTTTAAAAGAATAAATAAAAGAACCTTAGACTTTTATTTAATTTCTTACTAGCAGACTCGGTTTTTGTTAAGGTTTTTGTTATGTTACATAGTATTAAACTATTCAAGGGAAACGGTAGGAGAACACCATGCTTTTTTGGTGGTTATGCCATTAAATTGTAGCTTATGTGAAACGTTGGTACTTTTAACACAGCGCTATCTGTTAGAATTGTGAATGACAAATAATTTGCAATAAAATAATATTGCGGGTATAAAATAGGATGTAATCCTATCCTATCTTTTAAGTTAGATCAAACTGCACACGGTGTGCAAATTTGATTGAAATCCGTTAAGTTGTTTAGGAGTCCATAGCGGACAAACAACGTGACGCGTAATTTATATATATTAAGATAACCCAATGTAACACTGGATTACAAATATGCAACTTGTGAATTTTTCTTTATAGGAAGAAGTCGGCAAACGAAAGACGAAATAAAACATTTTCTTGGAAAAATGGGGTAATATCATGACGTATCGTATCATGGACTACTGATACTGTTCATGAACACAATATTTTATATTTTGTTAAATAAATAAAACATATCATGAAGTCTCTGGTTCGAGTAGAGAATTAAAAGACACGCCATTACAGTACCATAGAGTACCTACTTGGCAAGTCTCAATAGAGTAATAGATATCAGGAATACCTTATATATACTAAGACTCAAAAGATGTCATGAAATAATTGTCCTTATGGACTCACTGTAATTAGTTTCAATTTAATTCATAATTTATTCATTGCGTTCGTATTTTTTGCTTTGATTATGTAAATGGCGATGTTTTTCATAAAGCTCGTTATTGGTAGACAAGATTATGCAAATTTGTGTCAACTTTTTCTTAGATATCTTGTCAAAGCTGTGTACCATCAGCATACAACTTTGAAATCGATTTTCGTTTAGTTTAAATAATTTAATTGTTTATCTATCCCTGTATGTCACATTAAAAATAGTATATTTTTTGTACCATTGAATCAGTGTGCCGAACGTTGGCAAGCTTTTATAATTAAATACAATTATCTAGAAATATTGGAACAATTATACCAATAATCAAAACAGTTACATATAACATCGGGGATAGAAACAAAATTAATAGAACCTACTTGTCTACTTCGTTTATGATGTGGTCTGTGATTTTGACATACCTAAACTTTTTATTAATTTAACAAAATAAGCTATTATTACAGATTACTCCAATTCGGTAACTATTAAAAAATGTGTGACGTAACAAGTTACAACCCTTTTTTAGGTCCTCAGATTTCTGTATCTGTTTCATGATCATGTGTCAATCTAATAGGCAAGTAGGTGATCAGCCTCCTGTGCCTGACACACGCTGTCCTTTTTAGTTTAAATGCAAACCGGTTTCCTAACGATGTTTTCCTTCACCGGTCGAACGAATTTTAAATACACACAGACAGGTGCACAGCCGGGGCTCGAACCTACAACCTCTCAATAATGGATTAAAATATTTACGAAAAGACTATTTGTTACGGTATAGGAACTGACACGAAGTAGTTTTGCCAGTTCACTCAATAGACAATTCGTCTTTTAATCTGTGGAGTTCATTATTTCCATACATTGTCATGTGTGCCCTTTTCGAAAGTCTTTGCTGAGGGTACACGTCGGTCGATGTCGCCTCCTAACGTTACAGTCACCCTGAGATGTTAGACCACTGCCGGATTATTTTCCTTTCCATGTAACAACTCTATGCATAGGTGCATAATTTACTAGGAGCCATAGATACAGACCCTATGATTACAAATAATACGTCCGGTTCTATATTTGTTATTCAATAATAATGTTTTTCGTAATTAGAACACTCCAAATTGCGTAGTATTGATAGCTAATAAAATCAGTAAACAATTTTTATGTCTCAATTCGATCAGTGTTGCCCTGTGCAAATAAATCGCCACAGAGTTGCGTGTTCGCGTGTTCTATTCATATGAAACCTCTCCACTCTATTTTGATCTATATCTCTTTGGTTTTAATTAAACAAGCTCCGCTGTACAAGCACGTAATAAAATAAACAATATATTTTATTATATTATTGTTTTCGGTGAATAATTAGTTTTTATTGTTTGTCTGGCAAATGGTCAAAAAGATTTTTGAAATATCAACAAATCCTCTACATTTTTATTGTTGTGTTATATTTTTAAGAATAATTTTATATATATTTATTATTAAAGCAGTGTTAGCCGAGTGCCTTCAGCGTGCGGCTCTCATGCCTCGGGTCGTAGGTTCAATCCCGGCTTGTGCACTAATAGACTTTCTGTCTAAATACATTTAACACTCGCTCGTTCCTTGAAGGAAAACATCGTGAGGGTACGCATTAGGCCAAAAATGTCGACGACGTGTTTCAGGGACGGAAGATTGATCACCAAGTAGGTGACCACCTATTAGAAATGATCACGGAAAAGATACAGAATTCTGAGGCTCAGACCTAAAATGGTTATAGCCCGATTATTTTCTATATATTATAATTAAATTTGTATAATTAATATAAAATAAAAAGTTTATTTATTTCGTCATCCTACAGCAAACAAAAATTGTATATAATAACAAACAATTACACTAAAAATATAGCCAAAGATGGAATACATAACATTTAGCTACAAAAAGGTTCAAAAATTTACAAATAGAAACAAACAATAAAAATTATTCCATACTTTTAACTAGTGGTACCTAATTTGGCTGTGTTGTGTGATGGTGTAAAAGTGAGTTATAATAAAGTTGTTATAATAAACCATTAGGATTTTTTTCTTAAATAATGCACTGTCAGCATTAAACCCTGTACTATACGATGATTACTGTGCAAAATTATTCACTTATCTCTTCAGCTTGTAAGCAAAAACGATTACGTGCGTTTTGTGATAGCCAAGAATGCAGGACCGCCCCAGGCGAACGTCACTCGCCCTAACATGAACCTCTTTGGCATTTATACTTTATCTATGGAACTACCTCTCAATGTTGGCAGCACTGACAGTTATTTGCGCGCGAAAAATAAGAAAAAATTGCAGATAATCTATACTCGATTATAGCAACAACTTTTGCTTGATTAGTGTTTGCTTTGGGTAGTGACAGTGCAATTTTTTTAAATTCTCTGACCTAATCCCTTCAATATCGTAATAACTATGCAGGCTAGCGGAGATGAATAAAACGTCTTCCCACGTTGCAAGCGTTTATTGCAGGATGTATTTAATTGACTAACTGTGCGTAACGGGGACCGCTCATGATCGTATTAAGATTCATTTGAACTGATTAATTTTATTATTAACTGGCAACCCGATGCGGACAATAAAGCTAGGAATATAGGCTACAACCTACAACAACCAGCTGTTGACGTCACTCAGTCGGGTTGTCAAATCACAGCGTAGCATAAATTATAATAAATAGATCATCTTTTTTCTTTCTTTTTTTTGTAGTCTGTGGACCATTCATTTTACTAAGAATTTCACATGCGGTAAGGTGATTATTAGTCTGACTTACAAATCAAAATCAATCTGTTTTAATGCCCATGTTCTTATATCACTTATTGAGAAGGCTGTCTAAGCCAATCGTGTCTTTAAATTCTAGTTTTATATATGCCACATTATCTGTCAAATGCAAGTTGTCAAAGTCAATTGTCTATGCATCAGTTCTTTAAAAATCCCTTCAAAGGCGCGTCAATTGATCTTTCCTTTATAACGCACATCTGTCCTTTGAATTGTAAAGTATTGTTTGGGTTTGTGCTGCCCACGTGCTTAAACATCTGTTGTAAGTCATATTTGGCTGTTTAACCTTTTTTGATCATGCGCAGATGTATAACCAGGTGTTGAAAATTGCCAAATACTACGTGTATTGTAAATAATTTTATCGTCTCCATGATTTAATAAATAATAGAACGCAAAGAAAATTGGCGTAGCAATGACGTTTCAATGAAAAGATTATCTTTGTATAGATATAGGCAATTATAGTTTTATCAATGAAAACTGCCAGCGTTAAAATAATTTTAATTTAATTCCTTTGAGTGGAACGTCGTATTAAATAAAATTCTGTGGAAGCAACATACATATACTTTTGCATAACATGATTTTTAATGTAGGTTACAAAAGGTCAAGTTGTAAGAATGAAAGCACGATAGGGTTGTCACTCAACTACAACAAATCGAACGTACAACTATTCATTTTGTATTGTCTATGATTTTTTTTTGTTTAAGTGCTAATTTTAATTAAACTCGGCAACAATGGACTTTTTAAACCCAATAAAACTTGTACGGTACTTTTTGCCGCGAACCCCAACGAACCAGCTGCCTACCAGGTATTACCGACCCAATACGACTTTAATGAAGCAACTAGCATACCGTTACCCTCCGGCAACGCACTGGCGATCCTTCTGGCAGTGTAAATGTCACCAACCTACCTAATTGCTCCCGGATTTTCTTAAAATAATATACATGAAGTAAAAATAAAATATGTTTATAATGGAATATAAGATACAGGTATCACTTATTCCACGCCATTAAATTTGTATCGGTAGACATCCCTACTCATCGGCAAAGAAGACAGAGCGCCGAGAGAAAAAGCCGGATTAAAAAGCTCTCGGTAGGTACTCTTTTAAAATATCATATCATCATACAGAAATACAATAGATAAAATAGGAGCACATCTGAAACCTATAATGGTTCAGTTTAATCAGAAACAGAAGTGTTACAACCCTATTCGTTACTACTGTATCAGCTGTGTTGCAACGTGCGTGCGATGTCCCAACACCTAGTCAATTATACCGTAACAAAAAAGAAAAAAAAATTCTTCTATTTCGTTTTTGGTTGCATTTTGAACGTGTCCAATGTTTCTACAATGAATTTTGAGAAGTTAACCTCTCAAAATTCATTGCATAAAAGTTGTTAGCAGAGTGGTTGTAATTGAATAATCATTTAATTGTTGAATACGTTTTTTTGTTAATATAGCAGAGACAACAATTGGTACGGCCAGTTTATCAAAATTATAAAAAGAAGGAAGTAACTGAGTATAGAGTATAAACTCATAGTAGGGTAGTTCGCAAAAGAACCACAGACTACACAATATAGACAAAGAACGCGACAAAATTATTTTTAACATAAGCTATCGCGCAATATGCTCAAAATGAGAATTAAGAATATCCATAGCACATAGCCTGCATCATCAGAACACTCCACATACACACCACCACTCAACACAGCCGAATTAGGTATTACTTAGATAAATGTATTTTATAATTTGTTCCTTTCGTAAATATTTGAACCTTTTTGTATATGTATTCCATCTTTAGCTATATTAGTATATATTTTTGTTATATATAATTTATGTTAGCTGTTGTATTACGAAATAAATAAATATAATAACGATACTCGGTCCTTTAATTTATTGCCACTAATTTTTGTCTTCATCTAAAGCTTCATGTCCAAAATATAATTGTGAAGTCGGTATTGAGAATAAGTCCAGTTCTACACATTTGAATAAAGTTCAAAGCACAAAGTCTAGTGCTCTTCAACTGTTATAGTCACCACGAAATATCGTCAAAGTATAGAGACTTTTAAATGAATAGAAAATGTCGTTTAATATTTATCGGGTTCAATGAACTTGTTGAATGGATAAGCAAATAAATAGGTGCGAGCAATCGGATGCAAGAGTGAAAAAAACGGTACCTCGGCCCGTATAGACTGTTAGATAATTTTATCGGATCGCAAGCCTGTTAGGGTCCGGTAAATTGATTCTTATACAAATACAGAGCCCTTTGCGATAACAGTAAATTGGATTTCAATAGAGTTTTATTTATATTATGGCTTTTAACATTACGTTAGAATGTATCACTATATATAGAGATGGCGTTATGAGCTAGGAGCTACCATTGCTCTAACATAATTAATAACTATCAAATAGTCGTTATTTTTTAAATCCAGTAAAGGCAAATCGAACTACAAGTATTAGGGCTTTTAAACTGATTTGATTTTGACGTTGTCTAAAGCTCTGTGACATATAATGACAATGACAGCTGACAGTAGCGTCATTACTCCGACTTTTCATAATGATCTATGAATCTTGGCAAATAAAATAATCCTGCTCCATCATAATTAATAACATTTAATAATACTATCACTATCAAATAGTCCTTAATTTTTAAATCTAGTAAAGGCCAATCGAACCACAAGGCTTCACGGTTTAAAACTGATTGCACTCGGACGTTGTTTATAAGATATTGACATTGACGGCTGACGGTAGTGCCATTGCTCTGACATGGTCAAATTACAGGCAAAGATGATAAATATTAAAACTACCCAGATGTTTTTATATTAATTTTATTAGTATACTTTTGGATCTAAGAGATATTTTCAAATGATTTATTATATAAACCCCTGTAATTTGCACTTCTTAACAATAAGTCACCAATTATTAGTTTCAAATTAGACAGTAATAATCAAAATGGCCAGGAAGTAAGTAATCATCGTAACAGTACATTGAATTTATACCGTAACATGTCAGACGCGTACTCTATTTTGACGATGTGTGAATTCCAACAGTTACAAATTTTTTGCTGTAATTATTTATTAGTTAAAGCTATGGCATACACTATTTACACTTACTAGCTTACACTAAGCAAAGACGGATGTAGGGGGCACACAATTTTATTCAATATAAAAATGTAAACAAATACCACGCATAATGCTCGCCACGTCGGGCCTGCTTATTTTAAAATTAGTATAATTCTCACTTGTATCTTCTTTCTTTTAAAAAGGTGTAGACAAAAGAAGTACCCGTTTAGGACCATTACAAAAATTTCTAACCCGCGCGTATTAAGCGGGAAGCAAGTTTTTGTTTGTTTGTTTGGACTGACGGAATACCTATACTTGTAATAATATATTATGCTACGGCAACAACCGTCCCAACTTTTAAAAAATATAGATTAAAAAAATTATGATTATGTGGAGGTAGATTATAGACAGAGAATTTATTCCCAGTTCTTCTCGCTTTATCTACGGCATTGATTTGGGGACTGACAGTAAATGTACATTTAGAGCTTCCGTTATTTTTACTATAAATTTATGAAGAAGTAGATTTTTATTTGATTTGAGTATGAAAATTATGGGACAAACTGTGAAACTAGTCTCTGGACATAATAAAATCAAAGTCAAAAATCATTTCTTCATATAGGTACACACAATGTACACTTATGAACGTCAAAAAAGAAATATACATTAAATGCTTCTTATTTTACATTTACTGACAGTCAGTTCTCAAAACAAGGGCGTAGAACGGAAACGAAGAACTGGCAATAAACGCTCCGCCACTCTTTTCCTCCATCTCCTGCGTACATGGCCAGTATCAATATCATTAAATCACCTGTTACTATTAAATGGATTACTTTAGAACTCACGTTAAATGATTAAACCAGTTAGTAAAACACAGTTAAATGTACCCAGCACATTGACATATCACACTTAAGTAACAAATCTTCGGTTTTAACTAGTCATTATTTAGCAAACGGTTAAGTGACAGTTGGCAAACAAAAAGTGCGAACCGACGTAGAATTGTTGGCAAATGCGTAGAAAATAGCTGTCATTAGGGCAGAAAGGTCAGATAAATGCATTATTCATAGAGGAAAAATGTCAACAAACTTTCACGTTCATTGTTCATAATAACCATTATATTCATGACATCAGGGTGGAGTGTTGGTAGTGGTATGTGGTTCTCTTTTTTTATAGAATAGAGGACAAACGGGCGGGCTCATCTGACATATATTTACAGCTTCTGTATGGCCAAATTTCAACTAAAAATATATTATTAAAAAGAGTCCCTTTTTGTCTCAGGTTTCGAAGACTGGCAGGGTTCTCCCTTTGAATAGCTAGACTAATTCTTTGTCCGAGGTAGCTGCCAGCTCTTCGGTCTTCTGTGATGTCGACTCACCTTTTTGCCATTTCTTTAAAAAGCCGTATAGCGCTAGGACCCCACGGACCAAGGGTCTCGACATCGAATGGGACAAAATCATATTCGGAGCCTAGACCTGTATTTGCATGCTTTAGCTTTTTCAGCCGCATTACAAGCCGCACCAGCTCTGTTGTTGGTTCCGTGTAGATGGGCAGGGGCCAGTGTGTCTGAACAGGTTACTTTTACAAAATTAACAGAAAACCTTTTTTTTAATCTTTTCTAAGTAAATATTTAAATCATAGTAGGTACGCTTCACAAATATATAGGTCTACGAAGAGTCGAGTTTAGGCTGCGAGAGTGGGAATGGAAGCTGGTTGACGCTTATGTTAAGCGATACAGTTGCCCATGGATACTTGCAATGCCAAAGTAAGTGTGTTGCCGGCGTTCTAAGTGGAAAGGTTTCGGAAATACTTCAGTAGTCAGCTGGTTCCATTTGGTGCGCTGAATGTTTATTCAGCATTTTTTTTGGAGGAAATTCATCTGATGTTAAACGATACCGCCGCCATGGACACTCACATTGCCAGAAGGCTCGCAAGTGCGTTGCCAGCCTTTTAAGAATTGGTACGCTCTTTTCTTGAAGGACCCTAAGTCGAATTGGTTCGGAAATACTTTAGTGGGCAGCTGGTTCCACATAGTGGCGGCAGAAACGCTCAGTTGTGGAACGACGGACGTCGAGGTGATACGGGTGGAATTTTGTAATTAACAACTTTACGTTTTGCACTTGTTAATACAGCTTGCAAGTGGAGGTAGATTATAGGCAGAGAATTTATTCCCAGTTCTTCTCGCTTCATCTACGGCATTGATTTGGGGACTGACAGTAAATGTACATTTAGAGCTTCCGTTATTTTTACTATAAATTTATGAAGAAGTAGATTTTTATTTGATTTGAGTATGAAAATTATGGGACAAACTGTGAAACTAGTCTCTGAACATAATAAAATCAAAGCCAAAAATCATTTCTTCATATAGGTACACACAATGTACACTTATGAACGTCAAAAAAGAAATATACATTAAATGCTTCTAATTTTACATTTACTGTCAGTTCTCAAAACAAGGGCGTAGAACGGAAACGAAGAACTGGCAATAAACGCTCCGCCACTCTTTTCCTCCATCTCCTGCGTACATGGCCAGTATCAATATCATTAAATCACCTGTTACTATTAAATGGATAACTTTAGAACTCACGTTAAATGATTAAACCAGTTAGTAAAACACAGTTAAATGTACCCAGCACATTGACATATCACACCTAAGTAACAAATCTTCGGTTTTAACTAGTCATTATTTAGCAAACGGTTAAGTGACAGTTGGCAAACAAAAAGTGCGAACCGACGTAGAATTGTTGGCAAATGCGTAGAAAATAGCTGTCATTAGGGCAGAAAGGTCAGATAAATGCATTATTCATAGAGGAAAAATGTCAACAAACTTTCACGTTCATTGTTCATAATAACCATTATATTCATGACATCAGGGTGGAGTGTTGGTAGTGGTATGTGGTTCTCTTTTTTTATAGAATAGAGGATAAACGGGCTCATCTGACATATATTTACAGCTTCTGTATGGCCAAATTTCAACTAAAAATATATTATTAAAAAGAGTCCCTTTTTGTCTCAGGTTTCGAAGACTGGCAGGGTTCTCCCTTTGAATAGCTAGACTAATTCTTTGTCCGAGGTAGCTGCCAGCTCTTCGGTCTTCTGTGATGTCGACTCACCTTTTTGCCATTTCTTTAAAAAGCCGTATAGCGCTAGGACCCCACGGACCAAGGGTCTCGACATCGAATGGGACAAAATCATATTCGGAGCCTAGACCTGTATTTGCATGCTTTAGCTTTTTCAGCCGCATTACAAGCCGCACCAGCTCTGTTGTTGGTTCCGTGTAGATGGGCAGGGGCCAGTGTGTCTGAACAGGTTACTTTTACAAAATTAACAGAAAACCTTTTTTTTAATCTTTTCTAAGTAAATATTTAAATCATAGTAGGTACGCTTCACAAATATATAGGTCTACGAAGAGTCGAGTTTAGGCTGCGAGAGTGGGAATGGAAGCTGGTTGACGCTTATGTTAAGCGATACAGTTGCCCATGGATACTTGCAATGCCAAAGTAAGTGTGTTGCCGGCGTTCTAAGTGGAAAGGTTTCGGAAATACTTCAGTAGTCAGCTGGTTCCATTTGGTGCGCTGAATGTTTATTCAGCATTTTTTTTGGAGGAAATTCATCTGATGTTAAACGATACCGCCGCCATGGACACTCACATTGCCAGAAGGCTCGCAAGTGCGTTGCCAGCCTTTTAAGAATTGGTACGCTCTTTTCTTGAAGGACCCTAAGTCGAATTGGTTCGGAAATACTTTAGTGGGCAGCTGGTTCCACATAGTGGCGGCAGAAACGCTCAGTTGTGGAACGACGGACGTCGAGGTGATACGGGTGGAATTTTGTAATTAACAACTTTACGTTTTGCACTTGTTAATACAGCTTGCAATAGTGTCATCTCTATAATTATGCACACATTAAACATATTCATAGAGGAAAAATGTCAACAAACTTTCACACACATTGTTACAGTTGCGTCACGTGGAAATGGTGCCGCGTGCGCATCTGTTTTATGCGATAATGCGCCGTCGTTAGTGGTTTTACGCGATTTGCTACAACTTACTATTAGGTAATCGTTGTATGAGATCGGAAAATATTTCGTTGTATTTTCTATTAAGTTTCAGTGTTGGCCTAGTGGCTTCAGCGTGCGACTCTTAGCCAACCATTAGCAATAGTGGCCCCAGAAGAAGAATAAAAAAATAGTTTTAGGACTGTTACTGGTATTATTGTGATTCGTAAAACAATCACAATGATAATAATCATGATTACTTTACTAATTTCAACAAACAATTACGCGAACTAATCGACTTGATCAAGAATACTCAAAACAATAGGTGGGATCCAGGTGCGACGTAAGAGTTACTCAAGCGTGCTATTGATGTTCTAGGAAATTATACATTTACTACTGGGTGGTGTGACACAACACTTTACTTGCATCACCATATCACAAAACAGGAGAAAGACTGAAGAAAAGACAGAGTAGTTTTTCATAGAACAGGGAGCACGGACAGGAGGCTCACCTCATGTAAGTGATACCACCCCCGATGGACACTCACAATGCCAGAAAGCTTGCAAGTGCGTTGCCGGCATTTTAAGAGTTGATACGCTCTTTTCTTGAAAGAAAAGTTCTTTTGTTCTGCCGTTAAATAAAACTTTCTTATATAACAAATATTTTGTATAAATATGAATGAATTTAAAATGTAAATCAGTATTTACCTAACAGTTAGACAATATTTGACAACATGCTAATTCTATTTGAATACATTTAGCAGTTGACGAATTGAGTAAATAGGTAATCATTTTGACACATAATTATTTACATATAATAATATTGTTATGATGAATGTCTCCTGATGAGATGGCCATGGAAACCATATGTGCATGATCATAGCAGCATCACGTTGGTGGCTGGAAGTCTTCCACGGTCCTCTTTGAAATACACTTTATTTTGTGAACTAGCTAACTGTGGAATCGAGTCCCGGTGGGGTCCTCCCTCAAAAGCCGGTAACGCATCGTCGAGTCGTTTTAGCAACCTTGCTGATGCTTTAAAGACATAATTACACATTAAAACGTGTACGTAAGATAAACAGCAAGTTGCAAATTCGAAATTCAAAACCTATCGCAAATCGATCAGAGATACCCATATATTTCGCAATTAGCTTCCTAGTGATTCCAGTGAATAATGTCTGAGCATACACGAAAACACTTCCTGGCTGAGCCAATAAATTAGACGGTACACTGATGGACGAAGGTTCTATTAAGATAATGTGGGATATGCTTGTATACGGTACATGAGCCTATGAAATAACTGTTCTATTAAAAAGTTTAATAGACAGTTTAGTTTCGCAGTAAATGATTTTGAAATTTTAGTTTAGTAATTTTTACCGGCTTAGTTAAATGTAATGTTGGCTTAATGGCTTTAGCGTGCTCTCCCTGAGGTGCACTCTTCACCGATCGAACCTTAGTAGGTTCGATCCCCGGCTGTGCACCAATGGACTTTGTTCCTATGTGCGCATTTAACATTCGCTCGAACGGGAAAGGAAAACATCGTAAGAAAACCGGCTCGCCTTACACCCAAAAAGTTGACGGCGTGTGGACACAGGAGGCTGATCACCTACTAGTCTATTAGATTGACATGAAACAAAAACCTGAGGCCTAAACCTAAAGTGGTTGTAGTGCCACTGATTGTTTTTATGTACTTCTGTGAACAACCGGGTTCAATTTTCCACCTCACAAGAGTTATCTGTCAAATGTTTATAAATTAATCAATACTTCATTTGATTAGTAAATCAATAAATAACTTATTATCAACGCTTATTTTCCAAACCATTGTCTCATTAGATTCGGTCTTTGCAATTGTTTTGAACACCACAACTACCACGATTGCGTGTATTATCAAGGCTAAAATGTTTGTATAAATTGCGTAATAAAATTGCAAATATTTAAATATGAAAAGTGTAACCCATTAAATGAAGCCTTCATGAAAAGGCAACGCACTGCAGCTGAGTTTCATTATTAGACGTCCAGGCGGAATACAACATACCATCCGTATCACCTTGACGTCCGTCGTTCCACAACTGAGCGATTTTTTAGGCAGATTCTGCCGCGCACCCACCAGTATAGAGCCTCAGAAGGCTCTAGACCGAACGGAAAACTGTTGACGCCCTCTGGTTACCATACTTTATGGTACCAGGTATGTATCGTTTGGCTTATATAACGTGGTCATGGCCATAATTTCTGTCCTCACCAAGTACCTTCAACGCTTTTGGGGTCACAGTATTTCCTTACAAAATACATTGAATAGACTATGGATATTTTTCCCACAAGATAATTGCACTGAAATCCTTGGTTTTTACTTAACGATGTTAATCTTAAGGCTGTGAATGTTGGCTTGTGTCATTCACTATTCTTCTTAAATTGTTTTATTAGATGACCTGGTGAACTTCGGGTTATCTCTACTGTATCTGTGTTATGAAATATCAGTGTTATTAAATAATTAATCAGTTTTGTCGTCTATAAATTTAATGAATACAAAAAAAAAGTACAAAGTATACTATAAAAAGATGGTATCATCGCGTCGTAGACTACAGAAACTGTTGACCAATCACAATGAAACGAACTTGCTATAGTTTAGTTTTTTATTCCCGTTTCTGCGCCTAGTTACTCGGTTTTGGGACTTAATGTCGGTTCGATTTTCTTTACAAGAATTTCTAAAGACTTCTTAGAGTTGAGAATCGCGAAACCGTGAGAGCGATTTCCTCAAGCTAGGCGTATTAAGGATTTAAATTACTAGAAATTAAAATAGCAGAATCCTGGGGTTTATATTTATCCCGTGGTATTTAATTATTGCGTCGGTACGGAACGCTATGTCATGGTCCGGAGCCCTGGGCGATTCGCCATGTTAGAATTCAAACTTGACAGCTAGCGCTCGTGGCGACCTCTGTTTTATAGTTTATGAGCGGAAGCGTTCGTTTTCGTTTTTTGAATTTTTCATTGAATATTGGAATTCGAAATTTAAAAATTGGCGACCCTTATGCAAAGTCTACGTGTGGGAGTACATTGATTTCCATAAAAAATGTTCCTTTTTCAAACGTAATGAAATTTGGTAAAATATTTTTTTTAATTTTTCCGTAAAATAAATTGTAACACTATTTTTCATATTACTTTTAAACGTTTTAAAGTTTTTGAATTTAAATAATGTTTACGATTTGAAATCGCTTCTTCTAATGGACTGTACCATACTAGCTTGAGTCCTCTACCATATTCGTCTGTCAGCGATGACACCCGCTGCATAGCTTATAAACTTGCAGCCATAAATTGAATCTCTTTTTGTACTGTGTTTGTTTATTGAAACTAACGTATACCATAATAATATACGGTATTACTGTAATAAAGGAATGAAAGGAGCAATTTTGCGATTTCTTTAGACGAATCTAAATTAGATGGCGATTTAAAAAAAATGGCTTAAATAGTTTTTAAAATAAATAAGTAGTTATAAAAATTCTATCGGTCTTTTACTTTGTATATTATAGTGTCAGAAAATATTTTAACAGAATAACTCTTTTGTATTTACTGAGGTTTAAAGTCCTGGACCTCTCAATAGAGCTCAGAAGCAGGCAATTCCTCGCATTATTTTTAAGTAAATTATAAAGAATTCAAATCAAGACTTCTAGTGAATATACTACTAAGCAGCTCAGATATGAATATCCTACGGTCAAATCAGTTTAAAAACAAAGCAGGTTAAACTAAAAAAAAACAGTGGTCTTTATTGTATCTATTCTTTTTTTCCCTATTCATAATTAATTCATCGTTCCATCGATCTTTTACACACCTGTAACTTTGTGGGTACCCTTGAGATCCATATGCACATGTTGTACTAAAAAAACTTTAAACATTTCAAATTAATATTTACAATCTACTCAATCTACCCTATTTTGTTATGCCATATAATTTAACGTTTTCCACGCTAGGCTCATTGGAAGTGCTAATTATTAGTATCCTTTGGTAATTATTAATACTCAGTTTCTCTTAAAAGATTTCTAATTGCAAAATTTATATCTTATATTATTATTTAGTATGTTTTATAAGTTTACAGAGAAAAGTGCTTAATTATTTTTTAGTAGTACTGTACTGTATTTATGTCTATCTCAAATTGCTATTGTTTTGTCCTAATTACTCCTGTTTGATTAAAAAGAAACAAAACATTTAGTATAAAAATTGTGTTCTGAAGACAAAATATCAAAATTTGAATATAGAACACAATTGTCGAAAGACTTAAGCCGGCCCCCAAAGATAAAAACAATTGAATATAGAACAAAAACATAAATATTTTGAAATTTTAATATTCTTCATTACTTTGCAGTTAATTTTATAGTAAATGTTTTCATCAAAATGGTATCCAAAAAATAATACCACAGACTACAACTATAGAGAAATATTTAATTATGTTCAAAGACACCAAATTTTCGTTCAAAAATATCTCTTAGCAGGCATAAGCTGGATTTTACATACTGAATATACGAACTGTCAATGCTGTATATTTCGCGTGGGTTGAAATTGTTTGTAACAAAGGAATATATGAGTAATGTATATAATATGGTCAAACGACTTTAAACACAATTAGAATTGCAACATTTTGAACTTAAGTAATCTAAAACTATAACTGTTAATAATCTAAAAAAAAGAATTTAAGAACCTCCATTTTGAAGTCGATTAGAGTGGCTATTTCGTTATTTTTTTTATTGTGTCTTATAATTTATTACATAAATATAGTTTAGTTTATCAATTCTTAATAACGCTGATTCTTTGGCAAATACCGATACTAAGGCCCGAGCTAAACCATTTTGTGTATGCAGTTTGACAGCGCAATACGAGATTTTGACTTGAGATACGAATTACCTTATTAAACATGTAAATTCCATCCGTATCACCTCGACGTCCGTCGTTCCACAACTGACCGTTTTTAAGGAAGTTTTTGCCGCGCACCACCGCTATGTGGAACCAGCTGCCCACTGAAGTATTTCCGAACCAATTCGACTTAGGGTCCTTCAAGAAAAGAGCGTATCAATTCTTAAAAGGCTGGCAACGCACTTGCGAGCCCTCTGGCATTGAGTGTCCATGGGCGTATCACTTATCATCAGATGAGCCTCCTGCCCGTTTGACCCCTGTTCTATAAAAAAAAAACTACAATTTTATCGGCGTAAATTATTATTCCCGTATATGATTAAATTAATTCTGTCGACCTAGTCGGATAAAGAGGTAACACGAAATATCAATAAAAGCAAATAAATCAGTGGCGCTACAACCTTTTTCCTCAGATTTCTGAATCTGTTTCATGATCATTTGTCAATCTCATAGCAAGCAAGGTGTGCAAGTGTGTGTGGTGGCAAGTAGGTGATCAGCCTCCTGTGTGACACACGACGTCGACTTATTCAGTCTAAGGCAACATTTCCTCACGATGTATTACTTCACCAATCGAGCTAAAGTTAAATTTGCACATAGAAAGAAAGTCCATTGGTTCACAGTCGGGGATCGCACCTACGACCTCAGGGATGAGAGTCGCACGCTGAAGTCACTAGTCACTGATCTTTAGCGCGACTATCACTCCTGTCCAAATCAATACGTTTTTGACAAAAGGTAGATGTTTTAAGAATTTACACTAATAAAAATACCTTGAGTTATCAAAATGAGTTTAGATATATCGAATACTAAATGATACACAGCCCACACGGCCCCCCATAACTGGTTTAACCAAGAATGTTTTTTTTAATTCCAAGACGCGTACAAGGAATATATATTTTTTATAGGTTATAAGAAAAATTATACGTTAATATATTAAGATATGGGTAGTGGGCACCCATTCAAGTAAGAAATACTTGTGTCAGGGTTCCCATCCAGTCCGTAGTGAACAGATGGGGCTGTTGGATTTTAGTGGGTATTGCACCTCCCGGACCGAACCCCATACTATCCGCGTCTTTACATGTTGCGCCAGCGCGGGACTCTGTAAATTGATTTTCCAATAATCAAAAAAGGGTTACCAGCCTTCACACACTTAGCACAATCACATCAAAATACATTTTTTATTTCGAAATTCTTATTTTTTTTTAATTTTCGAGAAACAATATTTAAAAAAAATTTAAAAACTCGTACAGTGGCGAAATCTTTACTATAATTAATTGCTTCAAGATGTCATACAGCAGTATCTTATAGCCGCTACATAGAAACCTTTTTTTAAACTTGGAGGAAAAGAGGGACGGAGAGTTTGCTTAAAGATCTCGTCACCAGGCCTACGAGATGGGAACTGGAAATAAATGTTAACCAAAAATATAGTTTTTTTTATAAATTGTCTCAAAGACATTATCATTACGATCAAGCCTAACTTAATACTAATAAGTAATTTAAGTCTAACCTAATTTAAAAGAGTATTTAACATTGACCAATACACTCTGTTCTTGTGTTCATTTGTACCACTTACCACTGTTTAGCACTTAAAACTGAAGAATATTTTAACTAAATAAATGTTATAAGAATAAATGATATTGCACTACGCTTCATTTTCAAATGATATTTTCATGTGTACAATTGCATTCGTTTGCGATAACTTAATATGTCATAAATTTCGTAATTAGGCACCCAGTTCACTGTCTACGTCCCACGCGCCATTGTCCCAAGCGGGTTTTTGACAGTGATACAACACTCCAAGGTCGTTTGGATTAATGAACTCTTGATTTAAGGAAGCTTTTCGTTTACACAAATCTCAAGTCTTTAAACTTTTCACATTTACCGTTTTTAAGTATCTATAGAGATTCACGGGATTTATATTAAAACCATAGATAACCATAGCTAAATGACAATTGACACTATACGTTTATTTCTTCTTGTCATATTTGACATTGACTTTTACAGTGAATTGTCACTGTACAGATACTTATGAAAATATGTTATCTGATTGTTCTCATTTTAACATGTGTACTGTTTGAAATAAAAGATTTTGGCATTTGACATAATCACTACACGTTTGAATCAATCAATGTAATTTTAATTCACTAAATGTTTTTTAGAAATAGTAAAAACCTCTCAGACACATTCTTGACCGAATCGATAAATCGATATTATAATGATAAGTTAATCGATGTCGTCGTAATGATGAATCGATTTGATTTTATCACATTTAGATCATGAAATATAATACGTAGTACATATTATATTTTTTTTATTTTTATACGGGAGATATTTTAAAGTATAATTAATATAAACTATAGTAGTTTCAGCGTGCGACTCTCATCCTTGAGTTCGACCTATTTTTTTTAGTTAACCTAATTTATTAAAAAGGATATTTAACATAAGCAAGTGTCTAATAACACTGCCCACAGTCGCGATTATGGGAAAGACACTCTGTTCTTGTTTTAGTTTTTACGCTTTGTTTTCAATCTTATCACTAGGCCTGTGGTGTCTGGTGGTGGAGCCTTTGTTCGTGGGCTCCAGCATTATTTTTTATTATTTTGGCGACGTCCTCTGAACACGGTTTAATTTTGAACTAAACTTGAATGAGTTAAAGGCAAAAGTTGTGATCACTTTCTATTAATTTGGAACACCTATAAAGATTGAATTAACAAAACAGTCCACGTGCGTTCTACTCCACATAATTAGAATAAAATTCACAACCTGCGCGTGAGTCACAAGTTGACATTGAAGTTGTCGTTTTATTTGATAGAGGAATGAATGAATCGCGTTAAAGTTTTTTAAAATTGTAATTGGACTGGTTTTTTATTTCCCAATTATAGTATCTGAATAATAACTTAGATTCTCCGGAAACCCGTATCAAAAGAGCGATTTTTATATATTTTTTTAATCTATTAAATATAGGACTGTAAATACATTTAGATAATAATAATTTATTTGCAAGAATATGGTATTTGCAAGAAATACTATGGTTGACTTTTAATTTTGGGTAAATTTGTCAAATCTCGGCTTCATCTTAAAACAGCTCCAATTTTTTTCTATCGGTCTTTACGACTTGTTTTTAGTACCCCAAGTAATATTAAGATGGCGCATGGCTTTGTACCCCTTAAAAGAATAAAAAACTGATAATATTACATGCATGAAGTAAATGATATTGTCTCAGTACCCCAGTAACCATTAGGTTAGTTTTTTATTTATTCTGTGGCGTTTGGGATCAGGTTAGGTTAGGTTAAAGCCAAAAATGTGTACCTTCTTTCATTCATTTAACAAATCATAATGTTTTAATTAATTTCTATGGGGTTAGAGCATGCGCCACCATTGCATACACCATTGCAGAGTGATGAAAATATGTAGAAAAAAATTTGGAGCTGTTTTAAGGTAATTTGATTCAACTAATTTATAAAATTTTGTTTGTATTTGTGTATATGTATTATCATACACAAATACAAAGCCATAAGCAATGATTTGCTATAAATTATTTTACGTACGTGAACACGTACGATTTAACTACATAATAATGGGTTTGGTTTGATTGGAACACGGTTCGATCTCATTTAAAGTGACTTTTATCCTGTAATTTTAATGAATTAAAACCAAGGTTGGTGACATCATTAGCTTATGTACTTGAGGTATATTTTTCTTTCAAAAGTAATGAGTTGAGAATGGAGATGGCTGCATAGCATATACAGATGGAAGATCAAAAAGATTAACCCAATGGAGAACCCAAAAGGAGATTGAAAGATGGCAGAAATTGGATGCTGACGGCAAAAGATATGATAGGGTGGAAGAAGTTAGAGGGGGAGGAAGAAGAGGAAGGGAGACGAAAGAGCCTTCGCCTGGACGAGGGCCGCATATTAGCATAATAAAATTGTATATACATTGGATTGTATTGTATTGTTCTTTTAATTATAATAAAAATTTATTTGCAAGAATATGGTACAAAAATGTTATGGTGGTACAATCTAAAGTTCGCATATTCTGCCTCACATAATGGCGTGCAAATTTGTCTTAAAAGGAATTTTACATAGAAGATACATACATTATGGTCAATCCTTATATTGTTTGTAGTTATTACATTATTAAAATATGTTATAATGCTATCAAATATATTATATATTGTGTGTAGATCATGTGGATAAATAAATATGTATTATTATATTTTTCATGCAGAAAATATTAACGCGTTAGATTTAAATACATACAAATTTAAATGAACAATTATTGAACTTGGAATCTACTGACGTCTCTGACTTAAGACTTTTTAGTAGACTGAGATAAGATAGAGTAAAACTAGAAGTAATAAAAGACTTGAAAAAGTTTAACTTCTAGTAAAATATTTAAATAGAAATCGACAGGACACATTATTAGAGAAGTTAAAGATAAATTAACAAAAAAAGCGACGGAAAGGCTTCTTCCCTATGACAAAAGAAAACGAGGAAGACAAATAAAAAGATGGGAAGATGATGTGCGAAGAGCAGCTGGCCCTATGTGGCTACGTACAGCTAGAAACAGAGAAGATTGGAAGCCCTCAGAGGAGGCCTATGTCCAAGGACAAGCTGTATAACAGAAATTAACTGTTTAAAGAAAAACGCTTTTTACCGGATTAAAGTTATGTTTATTATTATAAATTTACAACTATTTGACATAATTTTAAATTTATCCGACGTTTCGCGTGCTTTACAGCGTGCGTGGTCACGGTGTGTAAAGGTTATGTTAATCAAAGACAATACTAGAAATTAACTGGCTTGCCGATTAATTTTTAGTGTTTATAGTACTTCAAATTTTTATGAACTAGACGTAACTATTTTATAGCAATAAGGCCCATTATCTTAATATATATATAAATTACGTGTCACGTTGTTTGTCCGCTATGGACTCCTAAACTACCGAACGGATATCAATAAAATTTTCACACCGTCTGTAGTTTTATCCAACTTAAAATATAGGATAGCTTACATCTCAATTATACGCTGAAGATGAGATGGCGCTGTGTTGAAAGTACCAACGTTTCACATAAGCTACAATTTAATGGCATAGCCACCAAAAAAGCATGGTGATCCCCATGACTGTTGTTATCCTGCCGTTTCCTTTGAATAGTTTACTACTATGTAATAATAACAAAAACCTTAGCCACAGCAAGGCTTGGCCGAGTCTGCTAGTTAATATATATATATGAGGAAACCGACATGCCTTAGACCTAATTGGGCGCGTGTGTCAGGCACAGGTGATACTTTACCAATGGTCACGAAAAATGTACAAGAGGTTGTAACTTGTTAATATAAATAAATAATAATCAATTTTAGTATATAGATTTCACTTCTGCGTATATTTGGAAAAATTCCAACACTTAAATTAAATTAAGTGATAATTAAATAATCCCTTTAATTATTTATAAATGGTTTCACTGATTTTAGCAGCACGCACATATTTACATCACGCTAGCCGGATTTTACGTACCAGAATTTGTAGAATTTTCTAGAATAGTAATAATAAAGCCTTTTTTATTATATCCTTAGACCTTAACTGAAATTTTCAATTTTGTTAGGTTTACTTATAGCTAAATGTTAGTAGTTATTATAAATTAGTGATTCTAGAATGTTTAAGAATTGTATCTGTGGGTCTAGTCTCGATTTTGTATCTGTAATAAATGCCAGTATTTTAGCTATATCAGTAGAACTAGTAGCATGTATAGGATAATTGTTATACACAGTAACAAACATATTAAATTTCAAGGTTTCCGGTTGACAGCTGTCAATGTCAATAGTATTTGACAGTACAATGTACTACTCATTTGTCATTAGACTGTAACAAAGTGACAACAAAGAGTTATTCAAAACAAAACGTCAAGATAAAAAACAAAACATACACCTGTATCACCCACACTCAAGTCAGTACACAATTACTCAGGTCTATCATTAAGCAGTGTTCATGGCCTCGGTGACCATGGGACTTTTTAAGAGCATTAACAGCCAGTACATTAACCGCCTACTTAGTTGTTTAGTTTTTTACAAGAAACTTCTGTAAAGTGCTTTGTTCAGCTTAGATTTGCGAACGACAAATGTCTTACTATAGAAAATATTATGAACACAAAGCAACGCAAATCAAATATATATCAAATCACATAAAGTATTAAATTGTCCACCATTAATACCTCGTCATTGCCTTTCCCGCCAAATCGCATCACAAACCATAGAGCATCACATAGAAATTTGACATTTATTTAAATGATTCTAATCCTTGGCGGCCGGATGTCTTTGTTCTGGATGGAATTATAGGATGAGCTCTGGTATGGGATGCTACTTGTGTGAACACGTTAGCCCCGTCTCACCTCCCTGAGACAAGCAAAAAAGCTGGGGCGGCCGCAGAGCAGGCGAAAAATAATAAACAGCTTAAATATAAAGTCTTTCCTCCAACTTCGATTTTGTTCCCTTTTTAAATTGGTTTTTCTATTCATTCATTTTTAATTTTTAATATTTTGATTTTTGACTATGCAGGTTAAGAATATTGTAAATAGTTTAAGTTTTCATTATAATGTAACAAGCTAAGAATATACATATTACCAGTGATAGCGGTCAAAATATAATTTAGCTTATTACTTTTTATGTTTCGTTAATCTATTTAAAAAAATGGTTATTGCATAAAAACTTCACTTCTATATAAACGTTCGTCAATTATAAGATTATTCACTTCGCAATCCTACATCTAACTAAAATTATACATATAAACAAACAATTACACTAAATATATAGCCAAAAAACGATTCAGTACATTTAAATAAAATAAAATAAAATATGTTTATTATGGAACATAAGATACATGTATCACTTATTCCACGTCATTAAATTTGAAGGCATCCCTACTCATCGGCAAAGAAGACAGAGGGTGTAGGCCGAGAGAAAAAGCCGGCGTAAAAAACTCTCGGTACTCTTTTAAAACAGCAAATCATCAAACAACACTTATTTAAAACAAATATCGCAAATTGATTAGAAGTAGCCTGTCTAGCACTAGTCCCAGGCCCTTTTATCAACTAGATAATCGTTGACTTTATAGTAAGCCTTTTTACACAGCTTTTCTTTAATACATTTCTTAAATTTATTGAAAGGCAGTGATAAAAGAGCCTCTGGGATTTTATTAAAGAAGAGTATCCCTTTCCCCAAAAAAAAAACTAAGTAATACCTAATTTGGCTGTGATGTGTGATGGTATAGAAGAGAGGGTATGTACGTGAAAGTGTGTATGTGCTCATGATGCAGATGATTTAGCTCTATGGATATCCTTAATACTAATTTTAATCATATTCCGCGAGAGCTTAAACAAGTCACGGCATAAATATTGGTCGTTGTATGTCCGGGCAGCGACGACGCAGTAGTGTTGGCCTAGTGCCTTCTGCGTGCGACTCTCATACCTGAGGTCGTAGGTTCGATCCCCGGCTGTGCACCAATGGACTTTCTTTCTATGTGCGCATTTAACATTTGCTCGAACGGTGAAGGAAAACATCGTGAGGAAACCGACATGTCTTAGACTCAAAAAGTCGACGGCGTGTGTCAGGCACTAGAGGCTGATCACCTACTTGCCTGTATTAGATTTAAAAAATGATCATGAAACAGATTCAGAAATCTGAGGCCAAGACCTAAAGAGGTTGTAGCGCCACTGATTTATTATTATGTCCGGGCTGCGCGATACAAAACTCAGTTTTAATGACTATTAATTTAATATCTCTTATGATATGTTGTATTAAGTTAATGAATTCCTAGAAGGATTCCAAAGAAAAACCAAACAGGAAAACTTGAAATAAATGCATCGTTTTGTTTTGTATCGCTTTGAATCTAGATATTCTGTATCACATTATATTACCAAAGGGTTATTGCCTCATAGTAATTACATCGTACGATCAAGCAAAAAATTTACCAGTCACTGCTATAAAAACTTTGTGATTCGAAACTTACCGACCTATACTATTAACATTAAGTACTTGACAATGGGGTGTAAGCCAAAACAGAGAGACTGAATGTCCAGAAAGATTTGATAAGGATCGGTAAATTCAACTATGCAGTTGGAAAATAGGAAGCAAGAAATGTATTGTTAAAATATTGTCAATATACATAAATAATTTATAATTTAACCTAGCTTCAAGATTCAAGATTCAAAGCCTTTATTTCAACTAATACAAGAGAAACAAACATGTAAAAATGCATATAAAAAAGTTCTTTAAAAAGGTTTTGTTGCACAGCTGTCCTCTTGTACAGCTTGCCTTTGTGGCACAAAGGCCTCCTCCAGCTGTTTCCAGTGCTTCCTATCCCTGGCAATTCTTTGCCACAGAGGACCAGAGGCTTTTTTAAAGTCATCAGCCCACCACGCACATGGTCTTCCTCTCTTTCGCTTGGTGTTGTAGCGAGGTGTCCATTGAGTGACTTTTTTCGACCATTTTGCTCTCTGGCTAACCTAGCTAATAAATACAAAAAAAAAGAACAGTAAAAACAATACAAACAACAGTAAAAACAGGACAACCCCTGTATTTGCAGGCCGCACCAGCTCTCTTGTTGGTTCCATGTAGATGGAAAATTAAATTACATATGTAACACAAATTACGTTTAGTAAACTGTTGAAATTCCACGAATTTTCCATAAGTATCAATTTACATTCTAGTTTTATTGCCTTGATTTTGAAACAGGCAAAGATATTCTTAGTTTTGGATATATCAGAAATATTAGATCTTAATCAAGCACATTCTTTTGTTTCAGTCGCGAGTAGCATGGCCTGAAAGCATGTTCCGAACGGCGTCAGTCGAAGGCTCCGGCCCCAGGACGCCGCCGGCCTACGCGCCCCATCCACCCTTCGTCCCACCCCGGTTCTTCCCGCCGCGAATCCGGCCCCCACCGCCCCAATACTGCTTTGACGCTGCCCGTTTCGCCTGCGACGCGTCCAAACCGCGCTACCTGGACGTAGAAAGAGAGAGGCTAGTTACCCGATGGCTGGCTGAGGCCAATGAAGCCCTGGTGCGCCGAGATAGGCCTCCAAGGTACAAGCCACGCAGCAGCGAAAGGCGCCTAGAATACCTGGACAGAAGACCGTCAGAATGGGCGGATAACTTTCTTCTGGGCCGACGCAATGGATCCGTCGAACCCGAAGAGGAAAGTGAATCTATGACTTTGAAAGAATTTGTGGATAAGTTCTCTCTCCCCCGTGTGGTTAAGCTGGAAGGGGAGGAAAGGGCTGTGTTGTTGTATCGTGTGTTGGAAGCTCATAGGCGCGTGGAAGCTGTGCCACTGTCAGGGAAGAAAGGGAAGCTGGTGGGAAAGCCGCTGTATATTCCTGATTCGTATGATGGTAAGTGCTTTTTTTACGTAATAATAATAATAAGCCTTTTTATTTCCTGTTTTACAATATTTGGTAGTTGCTATATTACAGTACGAAAAATATTGATTTTATAACAGGAAAAAAACAGGAACGTCGGTTCCTGTTTTTTTCCTCCAAAGGCCTCGTCCAAAGATGCCCATTTTTGTCGGTCTTGTGCTGTGGAGTGCCAGCTGATCTTTTCAGATCATCTTCCCAGCGGTCTAAGGGTGTCCCCTTCCGACTCTTGCCTGGTGGTCCTTTCCATTGGGTAACTCGTTTGGTCCACTTTCTGCTAGACATTCTAGCTACATGGCCAGCCTAATGCCATTTGCCACTACACATATGAAGTTTTTTATCTTTTTTACGAATTTAGGTATAATTGTTTTGGATTTAGAACTACAAATTTAAACGCGTTGGATCCACAACTAAGCGTTTTTTGGGGCTTTTTTGTCGTGCACCGCCGCTATGACACCTCTTTTCCGTTTGATTATTTGACGTCGTATAAACAATTATATAGTTCTTATTTTGTTGACCTCAAAATCAAAAACTACTGTGAATTAACACCCAAATGTTACGTAGAAAATTTAAGCAACTTCCGCATCTTATCACACAACAATAGAACACAGTACAATAGAAGTACTTCTGTACTTTAATCATTTTGTCATTACCAACGACACTGACGTAATCCTAATGAAGCTTAATGACCGTTCTTATCGCATATTCAAAGTTATTACTTAATCATAATAAAAAAATCAGTAGCGCTACAACCTTTTTAGGTCTGGGCTTCAGATTTCTGACACACGCTGTCGACTTTTGGGTCTAATTTAACATTTCCTCGCGATGTTTTCCCTCACCGTTCGAGCGAATGTTAAATGCGCACATAAGAAGTCCACACAGCTGGGGATCGAACTTACGACCTCAGGCGTCGCACGCTGAACTGCCCAATACTGCTATTAGCTTTTCTTAGCTGAAAAAGTCTAACTTCACATAAAAAAATTGCTTTGTCAGCTCTTGAAATTAGATATAATAGTATAAGATCCCGATATACAACGACCTTCACCGAGATGCTTATTTAATGAAACGTATTTTATATTTAATTTAATATGTCAATAAATATAATCCATATGGGTTGCCTAGCAAATTTCAATCCAGAGTATTTTAATTAATATTAAAAAGATATATATTTTTTTTATAATTTGAATGTAGTTTTTTAATTTTTTTCAATCAATATTTTTAATCAGGGTAGTATTATATATGTATCACTATAACTTTCTTTTTTACTAAAGATGTATATATACTTTAGTGTCACATAAAAAATATACTCATAAATAATTAATTGATTAAAAACAACCTAACGTTTGCATATTCTATGGGCTTCATACTTTCGATTGGTATAGAATTTATCTAATAATCATACCGGTGAAATGTTTACAAAAATATTTTTTTTTAATATTAATTAAAATACTCGTGACTGAAATTTGCTAGGCAACCCATATGGATTATATTTATTGACATATTAAATTAAATATAAAATACGTTTCATTAAATATGCATGTCGTTGTATATCGGAATCTTAGACCATAAGTTTTATTGACGTTCTAAAATAGTGCCCTAGTGCTTGAGTTATATTTAATAGTATTTTTAATTTAATATTGCCATTAATTTATACGAGTATTATGACGACTACCACCTCCTTCAATTAATAAAGAACACGTTGCGTCTTATCCAAAGTAATTAATAAAATTTATTGGTTATTAGGAATTTACTTCCGATGATATTTACATATACATGTTTTGCACATAGAATTTTATGTGTGATTGAATTGTATCGAATGCTTCCTTATGGCTATTGGGGTTTGCTCACGTAAGGTCATTTATTGATTACGAATTTCCACCCGTTCTTTTATTTTCCCGCTTTACTAAATGAAGTGGACCCATAATTCTTAGATAGCTTTTTGTTGGAAGCCCTTTCTGCGTCTAAATACATGGAGTTTTAGGTCATGTATACCTTCAGAACATGAGCCAATGTTCTAGCGTAAAGATAGAACAATGTAACTGACATGGGAGCAGTGACTTCTTCAGAATGATCTAACTTAATTTTTATTTATTGATATTTAAAAACAACAAAATTTTATATGAAAAAACATAAATTTTTAAATGATTAATAATAATATACTTAGAAACAAAAAAAAACTAAATTTAAATTTAGATATATGACATAATAATTGGTAGATGTATGGGCATACACACATATTATGTTTATGCTTACAGTACATCGGACATTATTATACAGTACTTATGGTGTCAAATATTTTTTTAAATAACACCAGCGGATCCGACAGACGTCCTGTACACAGGAATTAAGTAAAAAATATCAACTAATTGTAAATCTAAACGATTCTACTCACACATAATAATTCATCAAAATCAGTTTAATGATTTGATTACAATTCTTCTATCCGTAATATATTTGGAAGCATTATACTAACATGCTTTTTTTATTATATATATTTTTCTAAACATAAACCTTGCTTAAACTTACACAAATATTTCAAGATCAAAATTAGGCAAATCGGCCTAGACATTCTCGTGAAAAAGGAAATGAACAGCAATTCATTTTTATATAATAAATATATAATAATCATCACAGTGTGCAAAAATGATGAATTTATTAAGCAGATACCAGAGTAATAATAAGTTAAATTGAATTTGGCCATTTAAGAAATAAATCGAGGCCATCACATCTTATAACGTATGATATTTCGTTTTGATTTCGTTAATGAAAAACGATATCTTCCGACTTTGGCTTTACTTATAAAGTTAAAGTTATTTTAATGTACCTTATGTTAAGTGATACCGCCCATGGACACTCACATTGCCAGAAGGCTCCCAAATGCGTTGCCAGCCGTTTAAGAATTGGTACGCTCTTTTTTGAAGACCCTGTGGTTCCTCATAGTGGTGGCGGTAAAAACTGCGTTAACAAACGCTCACTACTTGAACTACGGACGGTGAGGTGATACGCTTGGTATTTTGAATTCTGCCTCGACGTCCGATGATGGAATTCAGTTTCTATTGTGATGAGCTCTGTGAATGTAATTTAGTTATTTTATACAGATAGTCAAGCTATTTAAGATCCCTGATATTGAATAACGAATTGTGGTCTTAAGTAAGTTCTTCAAGTAAAATATTTTAACAAAACAATAAACAAAACTCGGAAAAACATCTAAAGACGAGTAGTACGGGCAGCATTGTCGCTTATAAGCAAGGCAATTCGCTAAAAGAGAGCTAACAGTAACACATAGCAAAAAGAACAAAAGAAATACAACAGAGAAATAAACATCTTAATCATAATATCTTAACTAGACAAAATATTTGATATAACATTATCTATTTAATTATAATTTATCTCCATAACATTATGTGCGTGGGCTGTGTAATAATTTTTCGCTCGTAAAGTTTAATTCATACAAATTATAGCCGCAAGTGATAGATAACTTTTATTACTTTAGTACTATGATTATTTTATATGACAAGGTGTGATGTTACTGTTTTAAATTGCTTTGACTTAGATAGATTTAGGTTAAGTGTCTCAACACAAAGAGTAAAATAATTGTTAGTTATAGTCCAAAACTACTGCACTGATATGAAAAATACTTTATTCACCATACGAATCCTACATTATCTCTCATGAACATAGGCTATAGAATATTTTCAAAAAAGTTAGGCATACGTATGAAAACTTTGATAATGTGAGAAAAATTACCTAGAAAAATATCTATAGGGAGAAATCCATTGACAATAGAGCAAAGTGATGTACTACAGTTTTATAGAAAACATCAATATCTACACAAAAGTATGTGTATGACACTTCTTTATAATAAAAATCCTTTTTAGTAAATTAGGTTAGACATAAATTATTTATTAGTCTTAAATTAGGCTAGATCGTAATGTTCCATGATGTCTTAGTGTAATTAATTAGTAAAAAATATGTATTTTTTATGTTTTAAATAAAATAAATGTTCAGTTGTGTGAAGTCTAGTCGCTAGTCTAGAAATTAATAATTATTTATACAAATCTGTTAAATTAAACTTTAATGTAGTTTTAAGATTAGGATATCGCAGGTCTAACCCACACTAGTTAAATTTTACAGTTAAAAACATGGAAACGTTAATTATTGACAATTTTCAAGTCCCAATCCATCAATAGCCTTGTTCAAACGTGTCGCCATTAAGCAGCATTGAATGCGTCTAAAATAGTCGAGCCAAGGCAACACTGATAAGGCATCTCGCTATTCAACATTCAAGATGGGATATGGTAGTACATGTGCCGGCAGGTTTATTACCAACGCAACCGGTGGCATGTCCCACAATCCTAATACTTTTGGTTATAAGGAAGATTGTTTAAAATACCTATTAATATTAATAATAAAAGCCTTTATTACTACTTAAACTAGTACATAGAAATGTGAAGTACTAATAAATTAACACTAATAATAATTAATCGGCAAGCCGGTTAATTTCTGTTTTACAGCTTGTCCTGGGACATAGACCTCTAAGAGCTTCCACTCTTCTCTGTTTTTAGGTTTAATTAGCCAGATAGGGCCAGCTGTTCTTCGCACATCATCTTCCTATCTTTTTAATTGTCTTCCTCATTTTCTTTTGTTATAATGCGAAAGCTATTCCGTCACTTTCTTCGTCCATTTATCTTTATCTTCTCTCATAATGTGTCCTGTCCAATTCCATTTCAATCTTTTACTAGAAGTAACAGAATTTCTAAACCTTTTCATGTCCTTTATTGCTTCTAGTTTTTCTCAATTTCAGACCTAGAACACTCCTTTAGATACTATTCTGACATACTCTTAGTTTGTTTTCTTGTTTATCAGTGAGTGACCAGGTTTGATCGTATATCAGGCGCGGTAATATACAGGCATCAAATACTTTTCTCTTGTAAAACATTTTCAAGTTTCTGTTTTTCATGACTTTTGACAGTGACCAGTATCTTTTTAATCAGCTATATAAAAGGCACGCCAATGTCATATTAATTATCATAATGTCATAATAATAATAAGTTTATTTATAATTGCTATAATGGGCTATCAATGTGCAAGAATTATAATAATAATATAGCCCGTTTATTTCCAGACAAAACACTTTAACAATGCAATAGTGGAGACATTATAAATGGTTAATAAATTTCATCAGTAGATCAGCGTTTCCTTCGGAACACCGGAAACGGCGTTCGATGCTCTAGTTTTTGATGCCTGCACCTGCGTCTTCCTTTTCTTCATTATGTCTAAACTGTTTTCATATAAGATACATGGCCGTCGCATTAATGAGGTCTAATAATTTCGCTTCATATATGTAAAGTTGTTTAAATTCTTCTTAGTCACTTACATGGACGGTTTCAGGGATAGGTCTACGTCTGTTACTCTGCAGAGAGAGTGTTGAGAGATTGTTGTTCGCATTTCTATTCTTACCAGTGTTTGCTTAGTGGCTTCAGCGTGCGACTCTCATACCTGAGGTTGTAGGTTCGATCTCCTGTTCATTAATGGGCTTTCTTTCTAAGTGCGCATTTAACATTCGCTAGAACGGTGAAGGAAAACAACGTGAGGAAACCGGCATGCCTTAAACCCAAAACGTCGACGGCGTGTGTCAGGCACAGGAGGCTGATCACTGATATGAAACAGATACAAAAATCTGAGGCCAGACCTAAAAAGTTTGTAACGCCACAGATTTATTTTTTATTTTATTTCTATACTTACACGTTAAAAATTCAATTCTGACTGTTATTCTGTGCGCGATAAACTCAAAAAAATATCAAACTGATTTTATGGTTTTTACAAAGGTTGAGTGATTCACGATAAAGATTTAAGTGTCATCATAGCCTTTTAATTTGACTGATATACAAAAAAAACAGAAATATACCAAATAAAATTGTCAAAAATACACATAAATTACACGGATGAAACTCGACTCATTTCTTTTGTTTATTAATTGTTTGACTGTTTTTCATTTATTATTTCAAAAATTTAAGCTGTATAACCTAATTATATATACGCAGATATTGCCATAGATAAAAAATACGTGTGGCACTCGGGGACTGCCGCGGTAAAGCTATTGCATAGCATTTTTTATAAACTTATGCATATATAATTATATATTTATTTTTTGCAGTATTTTTTTTTCTCTTTGATATTAATTCAATCTACCACTACCAGACTCAGACTAACACGCCTATCCGATCACGCTAAACCGATGTGAGACGCAGTATGCGATCTGTCCCGCTCTAATACGTCATCGTGTGTTAGGTTTATTTCATTACGGAATTTCTTGATTCGGTCGCCGCGCTCAAAGCCCGCGATAAAATCTATGCAATAGCTTAAAAATTAAAAGGGAAACAGTACGTATTATCTTATCATGATACAATTGTATATGGCTGGTTCTTTGACAGCCTTTTTATGACCTTACCAAGAAGCTTATTTATTTTTTTCCTACGAATCTTCATACCTATACGTAAAGTGCATCGCAAATTTGATTGAAAATGTAAATACAGCCTTACATTGGGTATCGACAGGCCATTAGGTTTGACCATACATGGATTCCGGGTCGCGCGTTTGACCTTAACCATTTTGCTCTTGAATGGAGGCTTTTAATGGGGGTTAAAGACCTTTTGGGGACATGAATCGTTACCGATCTGTTGGCTTGATTGATTAGTAGGTTTTGTATGTTGGACGAATATTTTTTTACATTAAGAATGTGATAAATAGTAGTAAAGGGAAAGTATTCTGTTAACACACATTTTAATAAGTCAATAAATGGATAAAATAGTTTTCATATGTTATTTAGATAGAGCAGTGTTGGCCTAGTGGCTCCAGCGTGCAACTCTCATCTCAGAGGTCGTAGGTTCGACCCCGGCTGTGCACCAATGGATCCTATTTTTATGTGCACATTTGACATTCGCTCGATCGGTGAAGGAAAACATCGTGACGGAACCGGCTTGCTTCGACCCAAAAAGTCGAAATGATCATGAAACAGATACAGAAATCTGAGGATGACCTGAAAAGGTTGTAGCGCCACTGATTTTTTTAATTTTATTTAGATATTTAACTTCTTTTTTTCGTTCGCGTTCTAGACTTTACAGTTTGCGTTCTAGAGACTCACGATTCGAATCGTCGACGACTAGTCACCTTCCGAGCGGCTTGATCCCTTGGCGTTGCGTAGAGATGGAGAGTCTTTGCATCTTCTATCGCATTTACCATGGAGTGTGTTCAGCGGAGTTGTTCAGATTAATACTATATGTCTGTGTGTATTACGACGTCCGTCGTTCCACAACTCAGCGTTATTTAAGACACATTTTGTCACTCCTTATGCGGAACCAGCTGCCCACTTAAGTATTATAGAACCAATTCTACTTACGGTCCTTTAAGAAAATAGCGTACCAAATCTTAAAAGGCCGCCAACTTAATTGTGAGCCTTCTGGTAATGATCTATGGACGGCGGTCTCTCCATTTGAAAGTAGTCAAAGCACTGAAATTGAACGAGTCTATAATAGATGATTTGATATCAGAAATCCCATATAAAAGACATCAACGCGTTAATTTTTTTTTAATTTTATACTCTGTTTGATATGAAAGAATTGTTTGTATTGTGTATGCATTTAAATGCGCAGTTAATGCGTCACAAATAGTAAACGTACGTGCATAGTGCATAGAAAAGGATATGTGTTGGTTAAAAAGTTGTCCCCGACGTAGCTAAAATTAATAGGCTAACTGTTGAACAATTATTAAAACCAGTGTTTTATAAGTTACATTTTTTGTTCTAGTTTAGTCGTATCTTTGGTCGTAGGTTCGATCCCTAGCTGTGTACCAATGGACTTTCTATGTGCGCATTTAACACTCGCTCGTACGGTGAAGGAGACATTGCAATCGCCATTAAACCCAAAAAGTCGTGTGTCAGGCACAAGAGGCTGATCATCTACATGCCTATTAGATTGTCAAGTGATCATGATACAGATATGAAATCCGTGATATACTGATTTCAAAAAAAATGTTATAACCACAATCAAGCCATCAAAAATATTATGTTAGCCTGTAAGTGTAGGTATACCCAAAAAGCCAGAAAATATATTATTTTACAATACAGGTAATTACATACAATTACTACCTTTAAAATGAATTTTTAAGCATATTAAATAAAGAACTAAATAAGTCTCTGATAAAAGATATAGAAAAAAAAAATACAAAATATTGTAATCTATACCATTTGCGCATATGTCTAAAGCCACACGCTCTCCTTTACTATACAACGTGAATCAGATTATCGATTGTTTCGTCCGTTATGTTGTTGGAATTTTTATGCGCACGCGCATCGATAGCCTATTATTGAAGGTCGTATGATTTATAACCTATTTATTATTAACTGTGTCTTTAAGGACTGCAATGAATTTTAAATGATATTTATTTAAAGAAGCTTTTTTCATATATAATCTGTTATTTATTTTTAAAAAATACAAAAAGTTATGTGACGGTAGAACATAAATTAGTTACAATGTCACACTAATATTATAATACTTTAAGTAAAAAAAAACTAATAATCAAATATAAAAAGATGAAACACAAATCATAATACAATATATATGTCACCGTAAAATTGTAAACACCGTTAGATTGTAATCTATCTCGCGAGATTGTGAACTGTCGAAAGATTGTGAATTTATATTATATTCTATATTTTATATTCCGTTCAATCAAGCAGCGCGCGAGGTGCGATCCGTTTCACAATTTGACGGTTTCACTTCGATGATTACAATCTACCGAATAATAATACTAGCTAAGAAAACATTTATTACAAAACGAGCGGCCTATATCTCTCCAAGTAACTCGAAGTTATTATTTAAAGAAATCATTATCAAAATCTCTCATTCAAATTTACTCGAAATAAGGGTAAATTTGTCGAACTACGGCTCCACATTAAAACAGCTCCAAATTGTTTTCTATATATTTTCATCACTCGACAATGGTGTCCACCATGCAATAATATGGTGGTGATCTATAACCCCATAGAAATTAATTAAAACACGATTTGTGAAATTAATGAAAGAAGCTACAAATTTTTTAACTTTAACCTAACCTGATTACAAACGCCACTTAAAATCAAAGAATAAAAATAATAGGTGTACACACGTAAGAAGTGAAACTTCTTTATGATCTTATTTTTCGAAAAATGATCTACTATATGCAACTTTACAGAAATTCGTTAAATTAGATAAAGTTTAACAAAAGGCTTTTATTATCATAGACATGAATACAAATATTTCATTTTACCTTATTACTACGAAGATTATTATAGAATTTCATTAATTGTAATAGAATTATTACTATCATTGAAAAACGTGACGATTTGCTACAAAATTTCTCCCATACGTCGATAAAGAAGTTTCATTCCAACGCCGATAAAGAAGTTTGACTTCAAAAAGCAACATGGCGCGTAACCGAAAAATGTGACGCGTAACGAAAAAATGTTACACTACATTTTTTTCCAACCTCGATAAAGAAGTTTCACTTCAATAATAAAAAAAAACTAATGTAATTTACTGGGAACTGAGACAATATCATTAACACCATGCATGTAATATTATAAGTTTTTAAATTTATTATAAGGGGTCCAAGCCATGCCTCCTTAATATTACTTGAGGTAATACATACAAGTCGTAAAGAACGATATTAAACATTTGGAGCTGTTTTAATATGGGGCCGTGATTCGATAAATTTACCGAAAGTACTTACATAATGTATAGAACTCCCATTTTTCCGTTAAAGACAAAAACATGACAAATTAATTACACAAATACTCATATACTTGTGTCAGTGTCTTTTCTCTTTAAAATGTACGTTTATGGGCGAGATTTCATAAGAAATACCTGTCAGTTCGACTAAGATTATTCTACACACGTAGAGAAATCTTCGTAGAACTGATTCTTGACTCTTATCTATATTGAACAGGTAGAGAAAAAGTCTCGCATTCTCTGGAGGAAAAGTTTCAATAAAGCTTCACATTTTTGTGTTTAATTTTTAACACTTCTTATTTACAAGGTATTTTTAACTTCCAAGTATAAACTCGTTTGTCATTTTAGAAAAAACTCCAGATAACGGAATTATGGTAATACTTATTTCCAACACACATATACACAGTACTTTTTTTATTACTATTATTTAATAAAGTTTGTATTTGTAATTTTATCATAGAATATATAGGTTGGTACTCTTCATTACATAATGTAGTTGGTAGTCTTTATTTTTATGAGGTAGGAGGCAAACGGGCAGGAGCCAGAAGGCTCGCAAGTGCATTGTCGTCCTATTAAGAATTGGCTTTTCTTGAAGGACCCTAAGTCGAAATGGTTCGTATATATATATATATACTTCAGTGTAGGTACCTACAGTATGCATTGCTCTCAAGCAATAAACTATTGCATAATTATGAAATGGACTTTTGATTTTGATAATAAGTAATAATAATAATACAAATATTAAAACCGATTTAAAAAGTTGGGTCCCTGTGGCAGTGAACAGTTTAACGCTGGCAGCATTTCCTCGCTGTATTGCGATTCTTATTCGTTGAGCGAGGAAAGCACCAGGCTCTTGGGTCACAATACCAATAAGGTGCCAAATTAATCTTTAATTAGCTGTCCACGGCCCAAGAGGAGGCTCCAAAGGGAATAAAATCAAAATTGGAGGAAAACACAATTACACAACAACCGAATTAAAACATTTACTTGTCCTAAGTTGAATTTCATGTTCCCCTGGTACCTGGAGACTTATATGAAGATTGTCTTAAATGATTCCCAGCAAAGTCAAAACTTCATAGATTGTTTGTCTTTAACTAAATAGAAACAATGTAAGGTTAAAAACAAGGATTTCTTTTGTAAATAACGCGTGTTTCCTAGCATTGAAACCTGCCATGACACCGCATTACATTAGTGATGGCTAGTTACCGGCGATTTCACCTTTCGTATTATAAGTACTTTGAATTACATACAATTTGTTCTTCAATTATTAACCCTTCCCGACAAAAAAGCCTGTAGGAGGCCCCGACATGTCCGATCCGGATTACCCGCGCGGCAAATAATAGTCAAAATCAGATTAGGGTAAAAAACCGCCTTCACCGGGGAAGGCGTGGACCTTTACTGCATACTTCTGTCCTGCCCTTCAGGCGATTGACTACCCCGCGACCGCGGCCCAAGGCGAGGTCCGAGTCTCGCAGGAGATGCCCTTAAAAAACGGGAAAACGCCCCTTCCGGCCTAGCTACGCTCCCCAAAACAGTCCGGGCTGAGCTGTATAGGCCTACAGGCGAACAGCGAGATTACAGCGATATCGACTGAAGAAAAAGATAAAAATTATCCTTCTACATGAAAGAAATAAAGAAAATTGTTCCTGAGAAAACCTATAATCAATAGATATATAAAAATTGAGGTTTATTATCAGACTTTAGACGGCTTATTTGATCGCTGCGCGCGCCCATTGACATTCATAACATTGACATCCTTTGGTATTGCCGGCTTATGCAAAGAAATAGTTTTACTATAAGTAAAAAAAGTTTAATATTAACATTAACAATACTACGATAATATATTAAATTAATTACGTTATCAATATCTAAGAACTGGCAGTAAATGTAAATTTAGAGTGGTTTAATTAATTATATTTCTTGATTCATGCAAGATGTCACATGAATATACAGTATTCTTAATAATAATAATAATTAAAAATAAATAAATAGAAGAAAAAAATATCAGTGGCGTTACAACCTCTTTAAGTCTTGGCCTCAGATTTCTGAATCTGTTTCATGATCATTTTTAAATCTAATAGGCAATTAGGTGATCAGCCTCCAGTGCCTGACTTACGCCGTCGATTTTTTTTGGGTCTAAGACATGTCGGTTTCCTGATGTTTTCCTTCACCGTTCGAGTGAAAGTTAAATGCGCACATAGAAAGTCCATTGGTGCACAGCGGGGGATCGAACCTACGACCTCAGGTATAAGAGTCGCACGCTGAAGCCACTAGGCCAACACTGCTCTAAATAAATAGAAAATTAAAACAAATTTAAAAAAGTATGGTCCCAGAGGCAGTGTACTTTTAATGTCATTCGAATTGAAGAAAGAAATCCTATTTGGCATGATAAGTTCAACGCTGTGTGTAACTGTACGCCATAACTTGAGACGTCAGATATTATCGACATAGTCTGTGCGTGCAAATATTTCTGGATTGTACTACGGCCATAGATAAACATTTATAGCATTTTCACTACGTCACGTATTACGTCTGAAATATACTGTAGGTCGTTAACGCAAATGTAGGAATCTGAAAAAAAAATGAGAACCGTCACAGGACGCCTGGCAGATGTGAAACATCGACATTATATTGTAAAAGTGATATGCAGAAAAGGACAGATTGTGATAGGAACTAAATATGTCATAATGATAAAATAAAATATTACGATTTTTTTCCAAATAACGATGACTATTTATTGAATAAACATTTATTTTCATTAAATACAAAAATTTACGAATTTATTTCAAATCGTGACTACTTAATTCGTTTAATACACACACCGTACACACTATTGCATATAGACTGTATATATATACCATCATATAGCGTGTCGTCGCGTCGCCACGGCAAGCGTCGCCACGCCAGAAATCGGTTTTACGTGCGGCTATAGATGTTTCACATAAAAAATTAAATTTAATCACTATGTGTCAAAGGCTTAACACGCGAGTGCGTTTGCCGCCCATTCTATAAAAAAAGGGCGTGCTTACAAAGTACACATGTCAGAAGTGAAACTTCTTTGGCACAAAAAAACAATGTTTGTACATATGTACTATTTTTGTTTAATTTATTTTGAATATTGTTTCTATCAACTTTTGGTTTAAACCAATCTTATCACAAGGGAAACATAACCATAAAAGTATGTATCTACTTATAATTACATAAGTTTTAATGAAAATTAATTAACCGCGTGTATCTATGTAATTTATTAGTAAAACATATTTATCTTTTACACGTTAAGTGATCTGTAATGAAGTTATCTATTATACATAATATGCAGTCATTTGAATGATTTTTTAATGGAATACTAACATTACGCGTATTATATACTGTACGTGTTTATGCCACTGAACTCCTCTTAAACGGCTGGACCAATTTAAATGATTTTTTGAAGTTGTACTTCTTTAGGCGCGTTATGAAAAATTGATGAGAGTGAAATTTTACGATTGCGCGCGCACCTATGACACAAAATTGGCAGTGTGATATAGCGTGCGCGAGCGAGATGGGAATAAGACAAACTACAAGTAAAAAGAAATAGAATATGCGTGAAGCTAACTTCACGCATATTCTAGCTTAGCAGCTTAACAAGAATTTTGAATGACCATGACAATTGACATCTGACAATGACATTTACCTTTTAAACAAATATAGGAGTTTTAATTATTGTTTAAAATTAATAATTATATACCTAGTTATTTTCATTATACAAAATATTTGTGAAATAATATAAAATATTTGTGAAAAAACTGTGCTAACCTTCCTGAGTGCTTCAATACAATTGAGGTTAACTATCCGTATGTATTATCGAGTATTATTGTTGATTAAAACTGAAACATGAACCATTATTCATTGCTTTTGTTTATTGCGTTTGTTACAGCAACTTTTTTAGAAATATTCTACGACCCTATATATCAATAATTGAGAACAAAGATTTAAGCACGAATACTAATAAGGAGAAAATGAAGGCTTGGAGCGATATAACAGAGAAGTAAACATTTTAATAAGTACCTGCATCTCAAAAAAATGACCACATTATTTAATCAAAACATCAGATTTAATCTAGCAAATATAAGGACAAGAGACAAAAAACAATTGATGAATCAGTGGAAGTGCACTAAATTGAATACAAAAAAAAGAGTTGTCATCTTATCGCCGTGAAACATCAAAAACTGGAGGTGGAACAAAGCCACCATCACCTTCTCGAGACACAATGGTTTGAAGTAGATTTCAATGAATTTGATTGTGATGGTGTCGAGGTAGGAATGTTAATTATAAATATGATGTATGGTGATGTTCAAGGTTCAACCTTTCAAGCATAGGCATATGCTTACAACATTACTTTATTCCCCTACAGCAGGGTTGCCAACCTTTTTAATATTGTTACCCCTGTGAACTATGTATAAAACTGATTTTACCCCACTTTCAAAATGATATCAAAACAAACAATACAAGTAAATACAAACATCTTTATTGATCATAAATTGCACAACAGTCTTACAATTTTAACGTATTCATACGTATAAACTATGGATTACTAATACTCAGTTACATTTACTAGTAGTGACTACTACTCCTACTTAACATAAAAAACTAGTGAATGTTGGCTCAGTGTGAAGGTTGGTATTGTTTTGCATTAACAAGTTTTTTAATGTTAGGTTTAGTTTCACTTAAAGCGCATCTCAAGTCATGTTCCACATTGAGACGATTTCTGGCCTTTGTTTTCAGTGTTACTAAAGTAGAAAACCCACTCTCACACCTGTAGGTGGTGGCAAATGGTATTAGCATTTTTAAAGCTCTGTTAGATAAAACAGGATACTCGGCACCTGTTTTGATCCAAAATGTGCTGAGATCATAATTCTGAAATTCTACTTTCAAAGTACTATTCTCGCGTAATCCAAGAAATTCCACTTTTGCCGCCACATCCTCGTCTCGAATAATATCATCATCAGTAGAAAATACTGCTTCAGTGAATCTATTATTGCAGATAAATGTTGAATCACAGAGTTTTTAAACGTGATTTCGTTTTGTTCCGTATTTACCAATTGCTCACACAGTTGTGTAAACATCGACACATCATCTGCTTGCACTCTGCGTTGGTAAAGTTCCAATTTACGCACAAAACTAGCAACTTTATCCTGCGCTGTTAAAATATTCGTCATATTTCCTTGCAATGAGAGATTAAGACCGTTAATTTCACTGAAAAAATCAGCAAGATACGCCAGCATTTCAACGAATATTTTATCTTTTATTTTTGAGAAAAACTCTTTCTCTTTTTGTGTTCTCTGTTTTTCCAAAAATAATCCTATTTCTTCACGAAGCTCGTACACCCTGTTCAAAACTTTTCCTCGAGATAACCAACGTACCTCTGTGTGGTACAAAAGAGAATTAAATTTTGCACCAACTTCATCGCATAAAACTTTGAAGATCCTCGAGTTTGTAGCACTGCCACGAATATGGTTTACAATTTTCACTACGTCATTCAACGTGCTAAGCAAATCTGGTGGAAGCGTCTTAACGGCCAAAGCGTAGCGGTGTATTAGACAATGATAAGGTAAAATTTGGGGAGCAACTTGTTTCACAAGTGCTTGAAATCCAGAACGAACACCCATCATGGAAGGCGCCCCATCTGTACAAACGCCAACCAGCTTTGACCAGTCCAGTCCGTTATCCTCAATAAATTGTTTTAGCGATTGAAATACGTCTTCGCCACGTGTAGTGGTGGGCAAAGACTTGCAAAACAGGTATTCCTCTTTTACATGGTCATTTTTGATATAACGAGTAAATAACAGCAATTGTGAACACGAAGCTACATCCGTAGACTCATCTAATTGAAGCGCAAACATATCACTTTCTTTAATTTCATCAATAACGGTTGCCAAAATATCGTTACTCATGTCTGAAATGCGTTTTTGAACTGTTGTGTTTGAGAGTGATATTTGTTTTATCTTAGCCACATGTTGTTCGCCAATAACGAGCGATACTGCATCACACAAACAAGGTTTGATAAGATCCTCTCCAATAGTATGCGGTTTTTTGTTCATAGCAATACGATAAGAAATTCGAAATGAAGCTTCAAGACACGACTCGTTTGGCTTTTGCATATTTCCTGTGGAATCCATTCGCGAAGATTTCAGAACGCTCTCTTTTCTCTTAAAAAATTGTAAATCTTTACCTATAAACTCTTTGTGAACTTTCTCGAAATGTTCTTTTAATTTACTCGGTTTCATGCTCTCTGGATTAAGCACTTTATTACATAAAACACACTGAGGCTTTTCTATATTTCTGTCCACAATATTCGTAAAACCCCATTGTAGAAATGCTTCTTTATATGAGCGCTTTTTTCCGGATGTAGAAGCCATGACAACTAAAACAATCATAAAAAATGTTACAGATAATAGAGAAGTACATTAACGTAAAGATACCACGTACCATTCGTACGTACCTACGTACCAGCATCATTGTCACAAAACATACACAAACGTAAAACAAAAGTAAGTGGTTTAGAGCCCGATAAATAGTAATAAAATATAATTGATAAAAAATAGCATTGTTTGTTGGTACTTACCTTCAAACACAGATTAGAATTAGGTATTTTGTTTCCTACGTAGGTAGGTATGCAATGCGAAACAATCGAAACGCGTTCGTCCACTCAAGCTCAAACACTGCTACTACACTACAAGGCACGCGAAGCAAGCGGAGGCGGCGGCGCGGGCGCGGGCGCCCCCTCCCTCACCGCCCGCTTGCATCATGGCGAACCGACGAACGAGTGCTAGAACGAGCACATTTTTGTCACGTGCGGTACTGCGCAGCGCTCTGTAACTTTTATGTTTTTTTTTCTTTCTGATAATTAGGTTCTTTGTTACCCCCGTGAAATAGCTGATTTACCCCTGTAATTACCCCCAGGTTAGGAACCCATGCCCTACAGGGTAGTTAGAGATATTGTAATACCTCAAAACATCCATGTTGCACTTGTAGTACCGAAACTCTGTCCTGCCAGAAGTGAGCCCATTCCCACTTATAATGGACAGTGGGTATAATACACCTTAATACCTGAGTGCGAACCACTCACCATGATACTTAAATTAATAGATGTTATTTATATATTTCAGGTTATTACAAATAAAATCATTTTGGAAACAATTGATATCCCAAAAGCAAATAAAGCCAACAATGACAAGGTAATAAATCAGTTTTGACATAACTTGAATACTAAAAAAAGCCAAACAAAGGTGTGCACAACAGTGACAACATAACTTAACAATTTCATTATTTTGTAGGATTAAAGAAAGGTTAAAGAAAATCATGTCGAACTGAACAACAAGAATCCCCAAACAACTCCAAAGAAACCTACAAGGAAGACACCGGTATTATATTTAAATTATCTCTATCTCTAAATAGAATAAAAGAAAGTTGCTATCCAGGTCTGTAGCATGTGCTAAAAATTATATTATTAACACATTTATATAATTATATTAATATAAATGTGTTAAAAAATTTATAATATGAATTATAAAAAATTTTAAGTTTTGCATGGACAGAGCTTAAATTAATATTCTCTTATTTGTTGCAGAAAGCAAGTAGTTTTGGAGAAGCCTTGTAGATGCACAACCAAGTAATGATTAATTTAAAATTACAAACCGAAATTCTGATGAAGACATTAGAGTCACTTAAAAATAAATAGTATAATGAAATAAAAATGTTTTAAAGATAAATAGTGTTTTATTTGTTTAATGTAAGAGAATAATAATAAATATTTATTTAGTTAATTTTTCAAATGTAAACTGAACTTTATTGACTTTAATGACTCCTTTTCCAGTCTTTGATTATTTAATTGTAATTAATTATTTGCATGCAATCAAAAACTATTTTTAATAATGCCAAAGAAGTATAACTTCTTACGCGCGTACATAAGTACACGCACCCTTTTTTTGTTTGTTTGTGGCGATAGCGGAGTGGAGAGTTTATTGTCAGTTATTCTCTTCCGTTCTACGCCCTTGATTTGAGAACTGGCACTAAATGTAAAGTTAGAAGCAAAGCCATGGTGGTGACGCGCAAACTGAAGTATGATACCCCACGGCTAAATATGAATAATGTACCGATACAGATGGATAACCACATTCGAATTCTCGGAGTTGATGTGGATGCTAGACTCACATTTAACAGACATGTGGAGAGGGTATGCCGGAAGGCCATCCAGATATATAAGCAGCTGGCCAAAGCCGCGAAGATCGAATGGGGACTAAACCAGCAAGTTATCGCGACCGCGTACACTGCCGTTATTGAACCAATCGTAATGTATGCGGCCGCGGTGTGGGCACCCGCGACAAATAAAATCTGTGTACGCAGAAAACTAAATCATCTTCAAAGGGGCTTTGCCCAAAAAATTGCAAAAACTTATAGGACGACATCATTACACGCAGCAACCCTACTGGCCGGGATACTTCCACTAGACCTCCGTATTCAAGAAGCCGCTGCCTTATACGAGATAAGAAGGGGGGTCAGCACGGAAATACTGGAGGGCGAAGAATTAGAGAGGAGAGTGAAATACGTAGATCTCCCACACCCGGCGAAACAAACAAAACTGGACTACAAGATGCTCACCAATCCGGAAGAAATCGAAGGACACGGCGGCACACAAATCTATACGGACGGCAGCAAAACAAGTATAGGAGTGGGTGCCGCTTGGACGGAATGGAAGGATGGAATGGAAATAAATAGCAAGATGATTAAGATGGCGTCCCACTGCACAGTTTTTCAAGCTGAATTGACGGCACTACGAAACGCGACTAGCTACATAAACAAAAATAAGCGTGACGCTACAATATACAGTGATTCTAGGTCAGCATTAGATGCTATTGTGAGTGGACGATCTCTCGATCCCCAGGTAGCCGAGATCCGCCGGAGCCTGGAAGAGTGCCGCAAAAGAGGAACTCATATAAGCCTCTTCTGGGTAAAGGCGCACGTTGGTACGCCAGGGAACGAGAGGGCGGACACGTTAGCAAAAGAAGCGGCGGAAAGACTAAGGTCAAAACCTGAATACGCCGCATACCCCCTGTCATATGTAAAACATCAGATAAGGCAAAAGACTCTAGATGTATGGAATGAACGCTACCTGGGGGGTGAAACAGCTGGAACTACAAAATTATTCATCGCAAATGTTAGAACTGCGTACAAATTAATAAAAGAGAAGCGTTTCACACCCCAGATGGCGCAAATTCTTACAGGGCACATTACCTTCATAGGTTTAAAATTAGGACAAGCCCAGCATGTGCCTGCGGCGATGAAGATCAAACAGTAGAACATGTGCTCCTACATTGCCCTATATTTGCATCGTCCAGGCACGACCTGGAGCAACAAATGCAGATGACTGTAGACCGAAACGGCCTACAGGACATGTTAATAAAGCACAGATCGTGCCTGGAACGGTTCTGCGATAAAATTGTGGAATATATAAAGGCGGCAAACAAAACCCCAAGAACGGGTCTCGCGAGGAATTGCGTCCCGGCTCGCCCATGAATATTGTAAATATTACAGATGTAGCCGGGGCGTCTTTCGCGAGACGTTTGATGTGCAAAGGTCCCTGGACACAATGGCAGGGGAGTAGAAAAGTGATATATTAAAAAAAAAAAAAAAAAAAAGTTAGAAGCATTTAATATGTATTTCTTTATTGACGTTCATAAGTGTACATTGTGTTACCTATATGATTAGTTGATTTTTGAATTTAGAAAGCCCTGTATAAATCATCTATACATATTTGGTAGTAAGACTTTTGTTTTGATCAAGGGATCTAATGGTCATATTTTCGCACGGTTAACTTTATTATTAATTAATGCAAGGGATTTTAACGTGTCTTTGTAAGCTATGTAAACACAATACATAGAAACAGAACGGCTAGTACCATGCGTCCTTTGTTTCATATTCACAAGAAGTGGGACATTATTCAATCAATTTTTATTCACCATTGTATTCTTTTAGTGGGAACTTCTCAGTGTCTTGTCCCATACTAGGGCTATTGTCAGTCATTTCGTAATCTAAGTACACATATACTATCACATTTACATTAATATACATATTTCACTATTTATAAGTAATTAGTGATTAAATTGTTATAGCTTAATTGTTTCATATTGTAGGGGCTAGTTAATCTAGTTCTTAGGGTAGGAAATGAAACACTCCAATGATGACTTGATTCACTATAATTCACTTCACTGATTTTAGGTAAACTCTATAACTTCAAACTTGAACAATGGAATTGCCCGTGCGCATGTGTTACAATCTTTTATCGCATGCGCATGTGTTATAATCTATTCCCTACTCCGACCCGACCATCTCACTTCGGGCAGTTGTTCGAGTTCGTAACAATTCGTAAACAACCGAACGAGTCAAATGAGTAACTATTGCACATGCGCACTTGGTGCAAGATTCTTAAGAATATGTTTCATAAAAAATGTTTAGAATTTAATTAAATAAATATTAAAAACTAACAATATCTATCCCTTGGGTAAAAGTTTCCTTCACTATCTTCCTGTCATTGGTGTGGTATAATAATCTTTATCATGGTCTACTAACGTTTTTCCCATACTTCTCTTGTTCTTGAGTTCCCGATACTACGATTTTTCCTAAAGTTTAACTCAGAATTCCAACTGCCATGTTACTATTGTTGTATTCAATACAAGTGGATTGATTTCTCGGTTTTGAGAGCTTTAATTGGTTTAAGGAATACGCCGTGGACGATACGCAACATTGGCAGGATATAAATTCCCTTATTTTCTATCTGGGCATTTTTCAATTAGTTTTCCATTTCATAGTTGTACTGCAATATAATTTTATGTAGCAATATAATTTAACAAGCGTTTTATTGCTAATGAAAGCGTGTACACCACTTTCGTTTTTACATATTAACACCGCTAGTTACGTAAATATTTACGGTTTTGTCGCACTTATTTGGAGATTCACGAGTGTGATAAGGACAAAATAAATTAATTCCGTGGCGTACAACCTTATTAGGTTTGGGCCTCAGATTTCTGTATTTGTTTCATGATCATTTGTCAATCTAATAGGTGATCAGACACACGCTGTCAACAGTTTTAAGTCTAAGGCAACATTTCCTTACGATGTTGTCCTTCACCCTTAGCGAATGTTAAGTGCGCACATAGAAAGAAAGTCCATTGCTGCCCGGAGATCGAACCTGCGACTTCAGGGATGCGCACTAGGCTAATATAAAACAAGTATAACTCATATTTAAACAGCAGCCGTGAGAAATTAAAGAGTTAATTACACATGAAAGAGCACGATTCAGAAGGATTCCATTTTTGGAATTTAGCGGAAGTGCAGCGACGCACCGGAAGCAGGACTTTCCCAGCTTCCGGCCATAAAACTGCAATTTCTTAAAGTATGTAACTGTACTCCCAGGAATCCGGTTATTAAGTCAATAAAATAATTTCTGAACACGCGAGAAATTTTATTTTGATACAAAATTAAGTTTTAAATCGCTAAGAAAAATTTGATTACTAATTTTGTTGTAGTCCATTGATTTATATTTTTATTGATTTGTTTTTCACAAAGCTAAATTTAAACACTTTGAATAGTTAAAAAAAAGTCAGAATCATTTATTCATATAGGTAGAACGGAAGAAACGAACTTGCAATAAACTCTCCGCCACTCTTTTTAAACGCCAAGTTATTTTGTTTTACACAATGTTTGTAAGGAGCTGCATCCATTAAACCATGTTCCACATGACATCTTAAGTAATCAATAGTTAAGTTATCATAATAAAATAAATTAAAAACAAAGATTTGTCCTCTATCAGCAGGAGGCATGGTGAAATAGGAGCACGCACTTACATTCACGTCTTTGTACGTGACTTTCACAGTTATTCTTAAGCAATAATTTAAAGAGATTTTAGGTAATATCATGTGTTGTTTTTCAAGTTCTTAATTCAACGAAAGTCTGTCAAGAGTGTGTCAACGGCCAGAAACATTTAAATTCCTTTATTTCCTTAAAATATATAGTTTTCAAAGTTTTGTTTTTGCTACCAAGAACTAGCCGTGATTTATTTGCTTTACAAGTGATAGATACATTTTTGTCGCATATATGTCGCAGCCAACTAGCTTAATAAGCCGTTCAATTAACAGCCTAGCCTCTAAACTAAACAGCGCCGTTTAACTAGTGGCCTGAAAGATATTCAGCCGTAGCGTTTGTAACAACAATAAACTGGCTAATGCTTAGGACATTCGTACGAAAGAATGACCATGTGGCAGAAATAATAAGATTAAACATCTGACATCAAAAATATTACTATAAATATTTAATATCTTGAGTCAGTCACACCTAAATTCACATTATTATTGTCCCCATACTCTTCCATTGTACTTGTTGTTTTTCATTAAAATTTGGAAAACACCATGACAGTTGTGGTTTGCCAACGCCATATTGACAGTTTGAATAGTTTCGTTTCGTGTTTGAGAGTGATAGAAATAAATTTAAATTAACAGTCAACAGGCTAGTAATGAAACGTCATCGATCCAAGTCATTTGCCTAGCTGTTCAACTGGCTGAACATCTTTCAGGCAATCTTAAACAACGCTGTTTAGTTAAATGGCTAGGCTTTTAATTGAATGGCTTACTAAGCTAGTTGGCTGCGACATATATATGTAATCCCCCGCCCCCCTGGAGTTGGACGCTCTTGCCGACTAAGCCGCAAAGCTGTTAATGCCGTAATGATATAAAAATAAACAAAAGTAAAATATATTTTTCCTCTAAGTGCACGATAAATTAACATCAAAGCTACCGATATGTTAATGAATATCAAGATAATATGTATTTTTATATCTTAGAAACGGTGGGAACGTATAATTTCTTAGCGAAGTATTTTTTATAAGAAATACTCGGATATTTGCTAGCAACTCGTACTCTGGACGAAAAATATCATCGTTACCATGGTAACACGTTTACGCTTACGTTTTACTAAGACTTCTTTACTTACACTATTAATTATTACTATTATTTTTTTTCTACTATTATAATTATTACATTATTTTTCTATTTTTGCGTCTGAGGCGCAAACTAACTGTTGTGGTATCTGGCAGAATGACCAGCGCTGTGGAACACAACAACACAACATTTTTTTGATTATTATTATTTTGTGGGTTTCTGTGTGTGTGTTTCGTTAGTAATAAATGTTTTGCTATGTTAAAAGAGCGTACAAATTCATAAAGGGCCGGCAATACATTCGCGAGCCCTCTGGAATTGAGAGTTTCCATGGGCGGTATCACTTCAGATCAGACTCCCTCCCGTTTGCCCCCTGTCCTATCAAAAAGCCAGAGGCTACACTCTTTCTCTTTATAAAATTCTTGTTAAACTTTATAGTTTAACTTTTTAGTTAACAAGCTTCATTTAATTATATATGGTTATATACTTAATTATAATTTTATAATATGGCTAAAAAATATAATATTGTAAAATAGGAATATAATTTTGGCTTTGTATCATATTATAATTGTTTCTTAGACCACCATCACATAACATTTAAACTGATACTCGACAATTAAAGTCTTTCGTAAGTAGAAAGCAACCATTCTATGCTAATTTGTTAATTGTTAGATTACAAGTAACATGCACACGCTTAGAACTGTCACAGACGCAATGAAGAGATAATTTTGACTTCCATGTATGTATCCGGCATGCTTTATCTATGGTCTTAGTCATAGTTGTCTGTATCTATATTTAATATCATTTAAAGGTTCTAGTTGGTTTCCTGCAAATATAATAATCTATGGCTTTTTATTCCATAGATTAAAAGAAGTTTAATTTTGGAGCGTTACTAATGAGATCGAATATGAAGTTGTATGAAAAAGTTACTGGCTGTCAAAATACGCGCGCGGGAAAAAAAAAGTTTTTGTACAAGTAAAAACTCGCGAAACTGTTTTTTTGTTGTTGCTTAGTAATCGTTTTTTAAACAATATTTACAAATATATTTATGTATGTGTATAATATGTGTGCCTTAAGTAGTGATAATTAAATAATGGCGTTGATAAAAAGGACCCAGGAATCGCCCTTAACCATGAACAGTTAATAGAACAAATTAAACACACGGTCTCACTACATATTAAGAATCGCAGTTATACATGAAAATATCGTAAAGTGGTAGATATAAGGTAATCTTATTCAGTATAATTTGACGTAAGAGTACTATAAAATAATAATAACAGTACGTAATATTCAACATAATAGTTAACCTTGCATAAATGCTTAATTCTGACATTGATATTAATCGTAAATAAATCTTTGTGTTTCTTCATTTATGACAACGCCCAATGTCACGCCATTTAGAGCGTGACCACCTTATGACGTGCTTAGGGCGTGTTGCATCAACTCGAAAGTTATTTACAAAAAGTGTTTAGATTTATTTTATAAACTATAAAAATTAACTGATGCTACACAAACACAACCACAGTATATAATCACTAGAGACTTAAGAAAATATAATTACAATAAATATATAAACAAAAACAAAGATTGAAAACAGAAAAACAAATAATTAACAGTCGCGTAACTATACCATCTGAGGCCCGTCGCAATTTTTTTTGATGGGACCCAATCAGTAAAAATCGTCACGATGTACTCAATTTAATTTAAAAAAACTTCGAGATTTGCAGCGTACTCAATTACACGTTGTACATGTTCCACTAATCGCCGTGGACCTCCTCTCTTAGGCGAGAGGGAATGTTCTGTAGGACGGCTCTTGTTCCCTTCTACATGACCAAACCACCAAAGCCTTCCCTTTCATATCCTTGCAGTCGGGGATCAAACCTAAGGCCTCAACGATGAGAGTCGCACGCTGAAGCCCTAGGCCCACACAATTATAATAAAAAGATAGATAAAAAAGAAATAGCTCAAATTTCGAATACGAGAGAAAACATAATTTATGTCACACCGATTTTCACTTACTCGTTCACTGTATACTGATTATGGCGAAGTTGGCTCACGCTATCCTCCTTTCTAACATATTTAATTCTGTAAAAGTTTATTAACATCTGGTCGGTACGGATGCTGCTTAAAGAACACCTGGTGAATACTGAATACAAAACATTTAGACGTTGACTGAATCACTTAAAAGTCAGCCTTGTATGGTGATATATCCACGTTTTTCTTAAATATATATTTTTATGAGCAGAACATATAATATATAGGTAATAACTAATAAGTAATAGGAGCAAATATTAATTATTTAATATTGACACCAAACATCAAACTGCAATTAATTCTTACAATAAAATAAATAATAATTGATTCCTAATATGTATAAAATTCACGTATTTCACACTTTACAGAATGTTATAATGTGTATTTGGTAGTAAATCAATATATTTATTTTATTTTATTTACAATCAAGGTTATTTACAATTTTCTTAACCTAAAAAGTAATAATAAAAGTATTAAAAAGAAAATCAAAACAAATTTTAAAAGTTTGGTCTCTGTGGCAGTGTACCTTAAACGCTGGCAGCATTTCCTAGCTGTATTGCTATACTTATTCGTTGAGCTAGGAAAGTGCCAGTTCTGGGTTCACCGGTACTAACTACCAGGCGCCAACTTAAATATTTAATATAGTTTGTGTTGTTACAATATTATTTTAATGTATTTAAAAAAAACCATTGAAACCCTCCACTGAACCTCAGTTATTTTATCTATTTCGTGATGTATCAGGATCAGACTTCTGTTCCTGCCACATTGTCAACTTAACAAAACAAAACCCACAACTATAACAAAATCAAATTATTATAATCAATGTAATGTATATTTTATTTATTAAGTTTCGTTTAAATTTATAATTTTTGCGTTTTACTAATGCAAAGCATTATGTGTTTATTTTTTTACGCTTTAGGTATTTGTAACTTATTACTGTACAGTAGAACCTTTAAAGTCGAAACCTCCAAAACTCGATACAATGTTTTCTTCCCTTGAGCCAAAACTCAACCCTTTATAACTCAAAATTAGTAAGAATCTTAACTACTAGAATCAAAGCCTCCATAAGTGGAAAATAAATATATATCAATAAATAAATTTAAATTTTCAATTCAATTTTTTTCTATAAATCAATTTTTTTACGTCTCCCTTGATCGAGTTCGAGTTATATTATATGTTCTACTATATTTAACGCGATTACATGTATAAAATAACTGAAGAGCCAGAGCCATTAGGAGCCAGAGATAACAATTAAGAGTACTTTCTAAATGGTTTAGGCAAAAGGACTTCCTTCTAAGGGAACGGAAATATTTATTCCATATAATCTGCCCTTTAAAATCATCCAGTCATGGTGTGATGCAGATGGATAGATCTCATATCGAGGGCCATCGAACCCTGGACCGCTACGTCCACGATAACGACAATTGAAACTACGCTGTCTCGATCCGACACAGATATGCTTCACTGGATAGAATTTAAATATACGTATTACTGTATTAAAGTAACTTTATATAAAGTTTATTAGTAATCATAACAAACAAATATACAGTGTTTAAAATTTCTTCAACTACATAGTAATAATAAAAATAACTCATAAAACTATTTAAAGTTTCCCTGTGTCCGTTTAACGATAGCAGCATGTGTTTGCTGTATTGCGATGCGTATTCGTTGGGCAAGAAAAGCACCAGCTCTGGGGTCACCGGTACTACACCAACTTAAATCTTTAATTAGCGCCTGTGACGCGACAGCCCAAGAGTCTCAACTCTAAAGAGAACAAAATCGAAGTTGGAGGATAGATTCTTATATTTGAGCCGTTCATTATGTATTAAAATTGTCTCTGTCTGTCGCTTGCAAGGATCTGATGGTTTTAAATGTTGTCCCGTGGCAAGTTCTACCTATTTGCTTCCATTTATTCTCTTAAAAATTTTGTTATTTGATTAATTAAGTTACGTTTTCGTTCATTTCTGCACAAAAATATATTTATTTAATTAATTGTCTAAATTTTTTTATTTTAACTGTTAGTAGTGTAATTGGACACTTTCTTATGTTAAATATTTTTAAACTTAAACTACTCATTAATCTTAAGTTAAGATAGATCGTAATGTTCCATAACTCAGTGAAGACATGTATTAAAAACACAGCTGTTGATCATGAATACAAAATACCCTCTTTCAGTATAATATTTTAATAACGACCTCGCAATTGTACGCTAATGTAAAGGCTATAAGGCTTCGATATATTTTTATAGTCTATGTCCCATCCAGTATAAATAACTCTCCACTTAACCGAACAAGTGCCTGGAGCCATCAAGTAGAAATTCCAAGCAATGAGCTCCATTGCACTTATGATATTGTTGGGAATTCGTTGTCATTTCAAAACCAAAGTGCAAGGCGAAGTCCCGTTACTCTTTAAGGTGAATCCCGAATCTATATCGAAAGCACCAACCGTAATTGTTTCGATTCTTTGATTGTTTTACATAAAGCTTTCTTTTGTTCGATGTCTGTTGTAGAGATTGTTAATTATCAATTTATATCCCTTAAAGGCGTTAGATTCGCCCGGATGTGGCGAAAGTATATTTTCGAAAATATACAGTTTTGGTTTTTTAAAATTTGCGTTAAATTTTCTACTTAATAAAAATTGGCCCTAAACATAAAATAAAAATAAATCAGTGGCGCTACAACCTCTTCAGGCCTGGGCCTCAGATTCCTGAATCTGTTTCATGATCATTTTTAAATCCAATAGGCAAGTAGGTGATCGGCCTACAGTGCCGTCGACTTTTTGGGTCTAAGACATGTCGGTTTCCTCACGATGTTTTCCTTCACCGTTCGAACTAATGTTTAATGCGCACATAGAAAGAAAGTCCATTGGTGCACAGCCGGGGATCGAACCCTGGGGGGAATATGACCTTAGGTATAAGAGTCGCACGTTGAAGCCACTAGGCCAACGCCCAACACTGCTCATATATATTACCTAGCTTAATATTTTGCCCTTTGCCAGGCCATAAATAAATTTTCATTTGATCGTTACGTATAACCGGTTCTTAAAATTGGCCGTAACCTGTTTAATTAATCTCGGAGGTAACAGGTAAGTTTTACAACTAACGAAAATTTGTGTGCCAATATTAATCGCAAAGTAACATAATATTTGAAATTGTGAAAGAATAGCGAAGATAAAAGCGAACAAGCTAGATAAAAATACATCCGGGCGTTTTCACTTGGCATATCTAACTGTAGTTTGTATATTTCAAGCTAGGTGAAATTCATAAGCTTACAAACATCGTGTAAAACAAAAAACTTGCGGATTAAAAAGAGTGGCGGAGAGTTTATTGCCAGTTCTTCTCTTCCGTTCTACGCCCTTGATTAACTGGCAGTAAAATTAGAAGCATTTCATATATATTTATTTTTTGACGTTCTGTACATTTTGTTTACCTTTATGAATAAATAATTTTTGAATTTTTAATTTTAAGTCTTGAAGGATAATGGATTTTATTATTTACTATAGTAAAACAGGTGGTATTCATTATTATAGTTTTTTTGAAAAGGAAAACGAAAAGTTTTCCTCGTGTTAAAAAAAACTATATGTGGTGGTTTTAAAGGTCTTTTATATTAAAAAATAAAATAAAAACTAACCACAAGATATATTATTATGTTTTAAGGCTTATTAAGTTTAAATGTAAATATTAATTATTTTATTTCGTTTTTTATTCTCAAACATTAAATATTCTTTGTAAATTATATGTGATAGAGGTAAGGCGTCGATGACCGCTGCACATTTACAAAATTGCCAAAATACAGTGCCGATTTTGAAAAAGTACCAGGGCCTTATGAAATGCGAGGAGTATTAAAACAAAACAAGTGAAAGCTCAGCGAGGCAGAGTTTACACAACAGTTAAGGAAAACGGGTCCTAATATAGTACTGAGTACGACACGTTGCACAAAAATGGTACCGCAATAGACGAGATTCCAGTGTGGCCCTTAGAGTGACCATGATTTTCGTTTAATTAAAGATAACGATCTTAGGTCAAATTCTCTCGTGTATTATCTTTATTTACGGACACAGCCATAAGAACGTCAAAATCTAGTTTTACTTGGCTATTGTCAAAATAACTCTAATATCGGCATAGCAGATACACCCAAGGGTTTTTAGATTTATCTGCTATCGATATTTGGGCCAAGACTCCCGTGAGTCGCAAATGGTAACAGCGCCCATCTCCACTTCGTTAACAGTCTTCCAAACATTGTCTCTAATATTTTAAATATATCTTTTAAATTCTATATATTATTTATTGACGTGAAGTGTGGTGTAGTTAGACTCAACTTCCTCAACTTATTTTAGTTAGTTTATTGCTTTCTTTGATAGATATGTACATTGGATTAAAATGATTTAATTGTTACCAATACATTAAAGATTTGTTTAATGGCGTAAAAATATTCTTATTCTTCATTTTTAGTAAGTTAGTTATAAGTTGTAAATCTTTCTCAATATATAAACAAAAATTAGCGCGTCTTACTAGAATATCAAAAATTAAAAAGGCGCCCTTATCGCTTTCGAGCGAGCTCTTCCAAGCAACCAATGTGATTTATTTATTTATTAGATAAGGTTTAGCAACAAGTGCAAAACTACATAAGACATATAGTTATTTAGACAAACATGGAACAAAGCAAATCAATTATTATATGAGACGTCCCAGAAATATGGAAATCATTGTCACGATATGTGTAATTATCCTGGCAATTAAGTTGACACACGGGACTTTCCACATTTAACTAATCACTAATTAGCTATGAAACAGTTACTTTAATAGTTACAGAGGATTTCAGGGCATACCACAGAGTCTAGACTTCACGCAGACCATAACTTATAAATTGTAGTGTACTAGATTTTTTTAAATTTATATAAATTTATTAAAATTATTTACAATAATTGATCTTGGTAAATTTTAACTCCACACAAAAAGAGAGGTGAGATGTTTGACGTGTATGTTTGTGACGCTGACGTTATCGAGTTTGATCGTGACGTCATAGATAGACATCTATATTTATAAAGACCTGCTTAGGTGTCTCAGGATCAGAACTTTATTATAGCTCCGGCAGAAATCCCGGGCTTTTATTAAAATTGCTCATTACCCACTTTACGTCCATGTGGGAGAGTGTTCTGAGAAATTTTTCGGATGTTGTTGTACCTGCAGCTGAATTTCATCAGCCGTCGAGGTAGAATACGAAATTCCACCCGTATTACGGTCGTTCCACAACTGAGCGTTATTAAGGCAGTTTTTGCCGGTACCACTATGTGGAACCAGCTGCCCACTGAATTATTTCCAGCATTTCGACTTAAGGTCCTTCTACGTAAATTGAAATATATATATATATATATATATATATATATATATTCTTAGATAAGAGCGAATTGATTTTTAAACTAATCCAATCAATTTCTAAATATATGTTAAAAGATGTCATAAACATTTTAAGCCCACAAAATTTGGACCTCTTAAAAGCATGTTGTTTTGTTTGTTTGTCACTTTCAAACAACATATACTAAATAATAGCAGTCAGAAGATTGTTGAAGTATTTCCGAACCAATTTGACTTGGGCTCCTTCAAGATAAAAGGACTTGTGGCATCTGGCATTGATTCCATGAGCTGCGGGTATCATTTAACAGAAGGTGAGCCTCCTGCCCGTTTGTCTCATGCTGGCTTCCTCACGACGTTTTTCTTGACTGTATGGAGAAAGAAGTATGGCTTCAATCCATTGGTTCATAGTTAACTTTGAAATAAAACCAGGAGAGTAGCGCAACTAATAAAGTCAAAGTCAAAAATCATTTATTCATATAGGTAACACAATGTACACTTATGAACGTCAAAAAAGAAATACATATACATTAAATGCTTCTAATTTTACATCTACTGCCAGATCTCAAATCAAGGGCGTAGAACGGAAGAGAAGAACTGGCAATAAACTCTCCGCCACTCTTTTTAATCGCCAAGTTTTTTATTTTGCACGACGTTTGTTGGTACTGCAACCATTACACCGTGTTCCACTTGTCATCCTTAGTAATAAATAATAATAAAATAAATTAAAAACAAAGATTTGTCCTCTAAATGGCTAACATAACTGCTTTTATGATCCAAATAAAGTCCTGATAATTTCGATTATGTTAGAAAAAATTGTAGTAAGAACGAAATGTCGAAGGTTTATCGCATGTTATCAGCAAACTTTCTATGTTAGATTTCTGTACCTTCTATATCTTATCTTGTACGACAATATTTACTAATATTGGGTCTAAAAATTTCATGAAAATGTTTACGAACTTGTCCTGTAGATAAGTTTCTTTAACTAACGTACGTGTATATATATATATGCTCACTCTTAACTTAACAGAAAGAAGAAGAAGGAAAAGAAAGAAGGCCTGAAAAATATTCAGCTGTAGCGTTTGTAACAACATTTAATAAACTGGCTAATGCTTAGGCCATTCGTACATAGCATTACCACGTGGCAGAAATAAAAGAAATGAAACATCAGACATACAAAATATTTCTTTAAAAATTAAATTTCTTGAGTCAGTCACAGCTAAATTCACATTATTATTAATGCACTTGCGACTATTCTGGCAATGTGAGTGTCCATGGGCGGTGACATTAACATCAGATGAGACTACTGTCCGTTTGTCCGTACATAATAAAAAATAAAGAGTAAAATTTATATAATCTACTAGATATACCTCTATTAAAGATATGTTGTTAAAGAAAAATCGCCCTAATGCATCTCTTCTAGATTACAACTCAAAACAATTACAATAATTAATGGCCGTTTATGACACAAACATCGTAAAAGTGTGTCATATTTTAGGTTACATAACATCGAACGCCTACATTAGATTGATGATAGAACTATTGTTTATGTGAAATTTTAATAAAACGGACTTCAATGTGACCCAGATAATATATTTTGCTTATAATTTTCTGATAGACGCCGCTTTTATACTTTCCCTCGTCGTAGTTTAAAGTATTAATTGTGCGTCTAGACGACAAATTGTTATTTTTACGTGTTTGCGATTGGTCCAGAGATTCTGTTGACCATTTCATACCTTCTTGATTCCTGGTACTTCAATTCATGTTGACTGTCAAATTATATAGAATTAATAAGGATTTATTGAAATTTGTTAACATTTATACATACTTTCGTAACAATTAAGTCAGTGCGTGCAGTGTGCAGACACATCGTAGCACTGACCGCACTCGGAATTTCCGCGAAAAACGTCTACAAAGAGTAGCCCCGCGGGTTTGCTCTAATGAGATGGATATAAAATACCTTTCATCCTCTTGTAGAATTAAGATTTTTCTTTTAAAATCATATAACTTTATTGCCTGTAAACATAGAACGTATCGCACATCTCCCCAACCCATGTAACCCTAGTAATTAGCCCAGACCACTAACAGGTCGATCTAGGTAATCTAGCGCCCGCTAATTGCCAGCTTGTAAGTTGACACTGAACTAATCTAGATTGGGCACACTTAATTCTATTACAACGATATTGTAACGATTAATTAAATTTATAATCCAAGATGAAAATCACACACGTTTTAAACTACGCAACGGATAAAAACTTTGCGCAAAGGAAATTTGTAAAACAATATTTATATTGTAATAAATATATTGCTTCGCGCCGTTTGTAGGTTATATTTTGTTTCAACATGTTAATTGACAATAAAAAGCTTATGATAGACATAATTCATCGCTAAAATGGTTTATGTTAATGTTATGTTAATTCTATTGGCTCTTTTTATTTATATTTAAGTGTCTATGTGTGTTTATATTTTTATTTCTTACATTCAAATTGTTTGTACAGAGCAGCCATAAATATTAGCTATATTGTATCACAACATACGTAGATAATATCTGGCACAACTGCTTAAAAAATAAATTGAATAAATTTTTGGGACATTTGGTTGCAAATTGCAATGATGGAAATATTTAATAAATAGTTTTAAAAAGTACTGTGATGCCCGCCTTCCACTGCGAGCGGAACGGAACCATTACGGACTCCGCTATACTCGTAACGATGATTTTCATACATTTTCATTTCCGTGGGAAACTCGGTCAACTCGCTAACCTCATATGTGACTCTTTCAACTCGCTCTCTCCGCTCCGCTCGTCTCCGCTTTGGTGGAAGCACATCTATGAAAATCATCGTTACGAGTATAGCGGAGTCCGTAAGGGGTCCGTTCCGCTCGCAGTGGAAGGCGGGCATTAGTAGACTCTAGTTTCCTTGTTTTAAGTCTTTTTAATTTATTTAGCATTATGCATGGCGTACAATAGAATCGTAGTCTTCAGATCGTAAATCTACGATCATTAATTTGCATTTGTTTGAAAAATGTCGAAATAATTGTGAAACTCGCGCGCAGTCGTGCGTGTAACTCTCGATATTAGTTATGTAATGAAATATAGATCGTGTAGCTTCTATGATCTAGCTTGTGATGACATTCTATAATCTTTGAATTGTTGGGAGGTATTAACTTCGTACTGACTTTGGTATTTTTATACCTGATTTATCAATTAAGATTCTAAAATAAAAATCTCTAAATTTTCCTAGCGTTTTCTAAACAGATTATTTTCTTTTACCCCGGATAATCGAAAACAGACGTCTTGATAGAATAGTTACAGTGTTAATTGTAAACCCAGATGGCTCTAATCCAAATACATCTAATTTTACACAATTTAGTGAGTGAGTTGTTCTGCATTTTAAAATTATAGCCATTTGAATGAATTTTCTATTATAAATAGTCTGTTTATGGCGAGAAGATGATGTAAGTACAGACTAAATACTATCTAATTGTTAACGAATTACATAGGATAACGGACCTTTTTCACTCGAACTGGCAAAAGTTCTATTATTTGTTAGTGCCTATAGCAGTCAGTTAATTTTTTGTATTTGTTATTGTGTAATTTTGTTTTTCTTATTAATTTCGTGTTTTCTTTTTTTTTTGTTTCATCAAGAGTGCGGCGTCAAGAGTGAGAGTTAGGGCAAGAGTGTTTTATAAATAAATAAAATAATCTTTCATAATTATTATATGGGTCTTTAACCGGACAGAATTTTACATAAATTTGATCTTAATCTAGTGATACATATTTTCCCAGTTACGGTTTTTATTCCGTCCTCCCACTTCCAAATATACTATGGTATAATAAATACATAAAAAATAGCCTGTATACCACTTCTACATACTCTGGTTTACAGGAAGTCCATATCATTATGTTGAACTCTCGACCTCCGACGGAGTGTAGGCCTCCTCCAAATTCTCTCACTTGTCTCTCATCCTTGCCATAATTTTCTAATCCGAACCGCTATCCCTTTTATTCCATCTTCCCAGTTTTCTGGTGGGTGTCCTCTCTTTTATTCTTATGTAATAAATATATTGTTATGTAATAAATACAATACCAGTAATGTATAAACATAGAAATGTATTCGCAGTCCGGTTTACTAAACATTGTCGAATAAATTCCTTTATTCAACAACATAAATATGTAGGGCAAGTACAATGCTCGTAAGATACACCATTTGACAGATAACAGCCGCCATCTTGCGTAACGGTTCAAATTCGAAATTGGAACTTTGGTTTATCCGTCTATACGCAGATTATACAATTTAGAGGCATTCTGCGCCTCTAAATTGTATAATTTCTCTCCTCTAAATAAGCAAGGTTAGGGAAAATAGACTATAGATTTTTGAAAAATCTTTGGATCAATTTAAAGAGTACCATGGTCGAAGTTATTGCTTTTTACAAGCCAAGTGCATTATATCAGTGAAAACCACAAAAAGATGTCCAGATTATCATAGTAGAATATTAAAAAAAATAGTGACTATAACCCTTTGTTCAGATTTCTGTACCATTTCGTGATAATTTTCCATCCCTATTATAGGCAAGTAGGAGATCATTATTATCTGCCTGGCACTGGCCATTGACTTTTTGGGTTTGACCTTCGGTACAAGCGAGTGTTATATGTATAGAAACAAATTGTTGCATAGCCGGGGTTCGAACCTATGACCTCAAGGAAGTCGCAAACACAGCTCATTCATTATAAAAAACTATTGTTGTCCAAACATATATTATTCTTATTAATCTGTCGTGTGGTTAAGTTTCAATTGTTTTTTCAAATGATTTTATTTTAAACAGGAATCGAACTCTGTAGTGTTAGCATTTGAATTGGCCACTCACTATCGGCTAAAGGCCCCACCTTATTTATGGAATGAAAAGCAAAGGTATGTTGTAACCCTTATAGAAAGTTCGATGTTCTAGTGTCGTGATAAGTACGCTTCTCGGTTAAATTCAAATTATTATCACAGTTTTGACCCGCCCGTGGGCGTTGGCTGTTGTATAATCGTTATTTATGTGATCGCAACGGCGATTGTGAATGCTCCAGTGATATGTCGATTTGTTAGATAGTTTTTCACCAATAGCTTTAACCAGAATATATTCTAAAATCTTACAAAAAGACAAAAAGAGTCTTTACTCATAAACAATGCATTATATTGAGTAAGATTTGGACACCCTTTTAAGTAAAAAATACCTGTGTCAGGTTTCTCAGTACTTCCATATCAAACTTAACAGTTGATTCCATAACAAGTTAATTTTCTTTTAATAAAAAAAAATCTAAATCATTTATTAATTTAGGTAACACAATGTATGAACGTCAATAAAGAAATAAATACATTTGCTTATAATTTTACATTTACTGCTAGTTCTCAAATCAAGAATGTAGAAGGGATGAGAAGATCTGGCAATAAACTCTCCGCTACTCTTTGTAATCGCCAAGTTTTTTGTTTTACAATATGTTCCACATGACATCAAGAACTTAATAATAATAAAAATAAACAAAGATCAGTCCCCAGTAGGAATATTGAAATAGGAGCACGCACTTACATTCTCGTGGAAACAACACGCAAATTCAGTCGAAATAAGTAATATACGCGTGTCAAACACAGAAAATAGTTTGACAAAGTTCCAAACACTAAATTATGAAATTGCGTTAATTATCACACTCACTCCATTGGCTCTGCGACCCAAAATATCTTTTGGTTACACAACAACACACCCGTCCACAAGTCTCTGTCTTCTACTTCCCGCTGGCTTTCATCTGGTCCTCAGTAATAGAAACCAAGCAAAAAATTTAGTGTATACAAGAACCGATTAGTTCAGAGATTTAAGAGTCGCCCGTTTTAGGTTAAAATTGTTCTTATTTGGAATGTATATCTCATTCGTATTCCTACAGATAAATTATATACAACAAAAAACTAAAGCCAAAGATTGAATACATATAAGTTTTTTTTTTCTACTAAGTATTATTACATTCCTTTTCTTTCTTTTTTTGCGACTGAAGCGCAAAATAGCTGCTGTGGTCTCTGGCAGAATGACCAGCTCTGTAGAACATTCTGCTCCTCAGCATAATGCTGAACCAGGGGCAATCTCAGCCACAGCACATACGCATTACACACTTGAAACGAACCGACCGATTATATTTTTTATTTTATTTTTTTTCTTTGAGTATTGTTATTATGTGTGTGTTTTGTTAGTAATAAATGTATGTCTATATACAAAAAGGTTCAAAGATTTACGAAAGGAAAGTGTTGATTTTAAAGAAACATCAGCTCTTGTATTATGTAGCATCAGGTCTCTTGGGTTAAATGCCTTAGCGAACCCCGAGGGCCCATCTTAAGGGCGTGTGGAGGGCTGAGGTGTTTATAGTGGGTAGGGTCTCGCTATCCGTCTGAATAGCAGGACTTTGAGTGCCCCAGTCCCCGCGTTAAGCTCGACTTCCACACGACAGCCTGCGTAAGCGCAACTATTAAAAAAAGTATAAATACAAATCTTTCCTCTTTGTAATATTTGTTTAGATTACGTTAGTTAAACCTCTTGTAACCTTTTTCTTTACACATTGCGTAAGCGCCCACGCACGCACCGCTAATTAAATTATCTCTGTTGACAAATAGTGAGTGCTTTTGTGTATTAATAAGAAGGCTTCAGTTTGTAAAGCGTCCAAGCATTTATAATGTAAAAACGGTAAATTATAACCTGAAACGATGCTAATCTAATCTTCGTGGAAACACATTTTCTTTTATTATGTCTATCAATTGTTTTTTTTTACTTTAATTCAATTTGAGTTCAAGCTGAACAGTTATTATCTATGGTAAAATACTTTACTTATTATAAAGTCCACACACTGGTGTCTTTAAATAATTGACTTTTAAAAATGGAAAATTCACATCTAAGTAAAACTAATTAACATCGTATGAATGGACTATATTGCCAGAAGGCTCGCAAGTGCGTTGCCGGCCTTTTAAGAATTCGCTTTTTTCTTGAAGAACCCTAAGTCGATTTGGTTCGGAAATACTTCAGGGCGCAGTTGGTTCCACATAGTGTTGGTGCGCGGCAAACACCGTTAGTCCCTGGGTTTATGTAAAAAATACTTTAGAAGTTTATATTTTTAATAGATATACAGTCCTCGGTAACAACTTGCTTACCTAAGTAAGCTTTAGAAACTTAATTTAATCGTGGTTCAAAAAATTAGTACAATATAGATAAACTAAACTAGGTATTCTAATTTGCAAAATCTAGTAAGGCACGACCAATATCCGGTTGTGAAGTCAACGACCCGCTTTGAAAGATCGCCTTGGATTGTGCGCACGCGCCGACTTATCAGCGCATGCCTAGATCTAGCTCTGGGAGATAGACCAGCTAAGACACCTAGGGTAATTTAAAAGAGATTTAACATTATACATGAATATGTATTTCACCAATTACCTGTTCTTTGAAACTGTTGATATAAGAAATGGTAAGGTTTTACAGTCATTAATAAACATACTATAACCGTTGAATAGTTCAATATTGATGGTTTCTTTATGTTGTTTTGGAGTAGAAGTGACATGGGCTTCAAGGAAAATACAACTGTCTCACAGAAAACCGGTGTGAACTAATGCAATAAATTTTTCTTTGAGACTTCCGAATTTCATCCTTTAGTAGTTGTAGTAAATGTAAATTTACAATTAATTTAACTTCCTTTTGACGATAAGTGTACTTGTTTACCTATATGAATAAAGATATTTTGAGTTTGAGTTTCCCGTCCACCCTTCCTCTCTCCTATCCTTTCCTTTTTTACTATTCTTCCTCTCCACCCTTCCCCTCTCCTATACTTTTTCCCTACAATTCTTCCCCTAACTTTTGTAACCTTTGTAAAATGCTGTCATCTGTCCAAATCGTCTCAGAGCTCAGTTGTTTTTATATATAAAAGGGGGCAAAGGGGCAGGAAGCTCATCTAATGTAAAGTGATACCACTAATGGACACTCAATGCCAGAGGGCTCGCGAGTTCATTGCCGGCCTTTTTCCTACTATCCTATCCCTCCCTTTCGTGACCTTTGTAAAATTCTGTCATCAGTCCATATCGTCACAGAACTGACAGCTAGTTAGATCAGTCTACCCTTTATATTTTTACATCTTAAAAGTATGAGAATTGTTTGTATACCGTACAGTTACAGTTAGTTTGCAAAATAAGGCTCTTGGCAAATAATAGCTCCAGTTTTGAGCTACCTGCACTCAACCAAGGTCCGCTGATTTACTTTTCACTGTTTAGATATTAAATATAAACAGTTAACTTAGTAGAATCTTTCTCGTTTTATTCGACTGTAAATCACCCGATGATTTATAACCCCCTGTTTATTTTGTGTTTTTTTATTATTGCTCAATATATATATAGATTTGCTTCCTATATTATTAGTTCTTCCTATACTATCGAATTAGTAATAACTGTAAAGTAGAATAGAATAATGATGTGAAATAAATAAATATATATATTAATAGCGCAGTATTGGCGCGACTCTCATCCCTGAGGTCGTAGGATCAAGCCCCGAATGTGCACCAAAAAAATATATATATTTATAATAAATTCTATTGATTACTACACACAAGATCCTTCTATAGCTTTTTTTATTTGCTTTAATGACTTAGAAAGATTCTCTTATCAAGTGAGCTTTTGTACGTCTCAAACCATTGTAAACCATACGCTTTAATAAAACGGTTACTAACATTCAGTTATAAGGTTTGTATTTGACTAAATCGTTGTCAAGACCCCGCATCTCGATTACAATAATGAAATTTAATCTAGCATCAATTAAACAATTCCTTTTTTTATGTCTATAGTCTGTGGTAAACGTTTCTACACTCTCGATATAAAATATCGTATATCATTTTTATATTTTGGTTCCCAAGAAGATTTCCTACGTTTAACTCATCTGGCTTGGGGAAACAGAGCGCTTTTTATTTTATTTCATATATATTATTATGTAGTGGTTATTCCAGGTATTTCCGAACCTATAGGAGAAATGAGAAAAGCGTACCACATCCTTGAATTGAAACACAGCTGTTGAATTTGAATTTTTGAATATTTTGTGTATTTCTTAATATATTAGAGAATTCAACACTCGAAACGTCGGTTTACTAACGTAATTTTCGCGTTTATCTGCTAGAGTCCGCTGTAACTCTGCAAATATTAAGTTTGTTATGGAAGAGCTAGAATCCCTGACACAGGTTTTTACTTAAATGGGTTCCCAAATTGTATACATTATAATTCATCATTAATCATGCGGTCTGGGAGCACGGCAGTGCGCCCGAAAAGTTAAGCAAAAAATCGGGCCCGGCTGAAACATTCTCGAAGCAGTTGAGGCCATTTTCCACTCCCGAACTTCGTTGTAGATAAAATTAGAAGCCTGAATTTTCAGTTACCAAGCAGGGATTGTGACACGGTATATTTCAAAGTCAATGGTTTTATTTCAAACAAATTAGATGTGTAATATTAATGTCGTCACTATAAGATTCGTTTAGGTGTCCGCTATTAAGTTGTGGAATAGGCTGCCCGACTCCATACGATTGGCTACCTCCCAAACATCTTTTAAAACTCTTCTGCATAAACATTTCTTAACCATATCAATCATGACTTTTTTAATGCTTGTATTTTCTTTTCTTTTGTATTGCGATTCATGAATCCGGAGATTAGGTTTTTAGTTAGTTTTATTAATATTTTTTAATATTTGTTTATGCACTTTACCCATCATATTTCTTTTTAGTCTTTTTTACCTTTAACTAGGGTTGCCTTGAAGAGATCGCGAGTTAGCGATAAGGCCGCCCGTTGAATCTCTTATAATTTTTATGTATTATGTTATTTGTTTTTGTATAAATGTAACTTATTAAGTAGGAACCGAATAAATTGACCAACTTGGTGTTACTTGGATCTTACAACTGTTTACAAGTAATATTTTTGATGGCTTTATTTTTTCTTGAGGGTTCCAATACGGAACTCACGAAGCACCGTCTGTATGCCGTTTAAATTAAATTAAATTTTAGGTCGTGAAATCTTGTAGGTAATAAAACTCCTATTCGCATACGACTGAAGCCTTGAAATATCTAGATCTAGAATGCTCTATGACATAATGTATATGCAATTGTCAAAGCACAATAGTCATAAACACCTGCGCCTGCGCAGTCGCACGGAACGTTATGCAACTTATGTCAGGCAGTACCAAACATAAAGAGAATCTGATAATACTTTACACGATTAAACTGTTTAATCTATAAAAACAAAATATGTTGCCATGCTCAAATACCGAAGACGAGAACCAATTCGAGTTTTTTCTTTTCCTTGAACTCTGAGAATAGTTTTATTGGAGAGATAATTTGGAAAATTTAGTTTTTATTATTACTTAGGTTTTTTTTGGAAAAGCTAGTCTATGGGATAGCATAGGAAAATGTTACATATTATATTGGAGTGTAGCTACTATAATAAGCTAATTAAACAATTATATTAAGGCGAAACGAAGTTCGCGGAGGCTAAGTAGTTAAATAAATAAATACTTGATAAATAAAACCTTGATAATTTTTTCTACTAAAAAGAACATTCAAAATTGGTTCGATAGTCTTTCTGATAATATCGATATGTATACGACTATGTGGCTAAGCATATAGCTTGTGTTGGGGTTCGAATCCAGGCCGAGGATAGATAAATTTCTGTTTGGCAATTATCACTTGTACGCGGGAGATTTATTGTTTCTCAAATTCATAACTTACTATTAAATCTCGTCTTTTTATCATAATTAAAATGGATGAATAGAAAACTAAAATAGATTTAATAGGTTATATCCCTGTGGCATACTTATGCTGGTAGCATTTCCTCCTGTATTGTTTATCAAGTTTATTTCTTCTTCTATGTCAATCAAAATAAAACGCTTTGAAATATTTCAAGGTGTCGTAAGTAAGACTCGCTATGACAGCCCTTACAAGGCGGGTGTCCTTGGAGGTCGTCCCGGGGTCTTTTTGTTATTAAAATTGTCCTCACAGAGTAGCTAGAATAATACAAGCGATCAAAATGGTCGATTAAACTTTTTGGTAACATTATTATTGATTTGTTTACATCTTTTGCAGTTATGATTTTATTGTACTAAATAATTAAACACATTCTTGCTTAGCACAGACTTCTGCAAACATTCCTCAAATAATGTGTTGCAGTAGTCTGTGCGAAAGAGAACTGTGGTCAGGCGTCGTTGTTAAATTACCTTTTACCTTACCTTACCTTTACGTCTTTTTTGTTCGATAGTGATCATTTTGACAATATAAAATATATTAAAAGTATTGTGAATATATGAAATGTCTACTAGTAATTAAGGCTCGCATAACTGTCAGTCTTTCCGCACAGACTATTGTCTATAACTCGAGCAGCTATTTTTTAATTGCTATTCCAAAGTATCTGTTATTAAAGTACACTGTATCAGTGAGAGTAAAGTGATTTTTGCTGGACGTCGCGTCGGGGTAATAACCGCGTTATGGGTCTGTGCTTTTTGTTACGCGTTTGTTTTAGCGACATCTACCGGACAATAGAATAAATTAAGATTCATTGAAAGGCGCCAGTTCTTTGCAAATATCTGTATAAATATCTCATGTCTTTAAAACATTGAATCTTCAGTTCCACATTTTCATTTTAATTACATATTAAATGTTATCTTTATTTATGAAACTATCTACACTAATGACAAGAAAACGTTATTTGTTTGTAGGAAACAAATACTTAAACTGCTGAAACTATTTCGGTAATCCAAACACAAAAGTTAGACAATCGCATCTGTTTTGAGGAATTTCTTTTAATTTAGAATAATTAACTTAACAATTATGTCCTCAAAACAAAGATTGCTTCACCGAGATTCAAACCCTGGATCTAATTTATACCATAGCCTTAAGCTACGACGGATACTCAAAACTGATAAAATCCAGTAAATTTTAAAACAATGCAATATTATAAAAATTTCAAAGAATTCAAAGTTATAATTTTCGTTATTAATATTCAACGTCGAGCTAAGGTGAGGCTTACTTAGAATTTATTAATAGGGTTTTTAGACCAAGAGCTGGCTTTTAGGATCTTAGTATTTTTTTATGTAAGAGCAGGGCAACGGGCAGGAGGCTCACCTGATGTTAAGTGATACCGCCGCCCATGGACACTTACATTGCCAGAAGACTCGCTATTTAAACTAATACCTGCAGCTGAGTTTCATAATCGGACGTCAAAGCAGAATACAAAATACCATCCGTATCACCTCGACGTCCGTCGTTCCACAACTAAGCGTTTGTTAAGGCAGTTCCTGCCGCGCACCACCACTATGTGGAACCAGCTACTTACTGAAGTATTTCCAAACCAATTCGACTTCGAAAAGATTGTACCAATTCTTAAACTAACGCAACGCACTTGCGAGCCTTCTGGCAATATGAGTATCCATGGGCGGCAGTATCACTTATCATCTTAACATCAGGTAATTAATTGCCCGTTTGCCCTCTGTTCTATAAGAATAAATAAGAAGCACTTTACTGGCTTTTGTCAGTTATGTTAAAAAACGTAAAGATGTTCTGTATTAGTGTAGACTTTTAAAGCGTCAGCAGCTCCTGGTCTATAATAATGTGAGCATTAAAAATCAGACGAGTTAAAGGTCGATGGGGTAGCTGTAAAGTTTTTATATGCTTTCTACGTTGTGGAAGGTCGGATATAAATTACGTGTTTTGTTGGACGCATAATTGCGCGGGAGTCGTTAAGTTGGTAAAACACTGAAAGTAACTAGCTTAGTAATTGTTGCTAAACAATATTTTTTATCATAGTCTTGTTTTGCCTGAACACAAAATACAAAATGAACTGATGTAACATTAGTACAGAACTTAATGAACCACCTCGTGTTTTTAATCTGTGGACTAATTAATTAACAATCTGTGTGGTATTGGTAAAAATTGACTTGACTCCTCTTGATTTTAAAGACCAAATTACTCAATATAAATTAGCTCTAAAGGATTGTAACATAGTACTATACTAAGATTTCAAATAAATATTGTGCCAACATGATTAATATAAATGCATCAATGTTTTAATATAGATCAGTATTGTACCAACACTCATATTAAATAGTCGTGTCCAGAAGAGCCTCGTTTCATTACAATACTCAGTACCTTATAAGGACATACGAATACCAAATAAGGTACAATATCACCAATATATTAACTTAAATTCTAGTGAAGGTAGTTGTCAATTGTCAAAATCTTTTGCGAACTCTGACTCTGACATACGCAACAAATGGCGGTTGATACTTAGTCCGCTCGCGTTACAAATGAAAATATACTGTATAATAAATATATAGTATATATTATACTAACACATCCTTCGTGAAATTAACAAACATAAATATATTTAAACATCATCATAATTTATAGATTTCTAAGACTTTCTTCAACATAAATTCTAGTGAAGGTAATTGTCAATTGTCAAAGTGTTGCGAACTCTGACCGTGACAGATGACACTCAAGAAATGGCGGTTCCCGCGGTTGAAAATTAGTCCGCCCGCGTTACAAATGCAAATACACTTTATAATTAATTTATTACGTGGCTTGGATTACTTCGAATGATGAAAATACGATAATGATCTGTGCGTAGTTCGTATCGTTTATCAAGTGATTTTACGATATAATACTTACAATGCAATAAAGTCGGAGTATAAATAGGACCTCACTTTGCAAGTTTATTGTGTAATACTACGATTTTTAAGAACGTATCGTTGGATTTACTTATGTAAGAAGATTAACTTTATAACAAATATTTATAAAGATGTATAGTTACAGTTTTTAAATTATTTCGAACTCAGAAAATGATTTGTTTTACTTTTGTCACAATATAAATATAGAATTTAACACGAAAAAGCGAATAAAACTTTTGGCGCCAAAAATGATTTGGCGAATAAACGTGTTTTAAGAATAATAAAAACGTGTTCTACAGTTAATCTTACTGTTACAGGTTGGTTCTCAACATGCAGCTGTCGGGGCGGAGCGCTAGCCACTCCTCGGGCGTCCATATCTGCCTTGTTGCGGAATCGAGCCTTCGCCCTCGTGTCTCCGCGAGCCATATCTGCATACCGGGCGAGGCCGGCTTCAGGTAATTATTTATTAATGGTCTTAAAATATTCTTATCTTTTTATTCTTTGGGAGGTTTGGAGGGTACAAAAGGAAGGTATATTCATTAACTTTTGGTTGGTTCAAATTCATTCGCCACGGCGCGGCAGTGAAGGATCGAATTATTTATTATAGTCCATCCCAGAATTACGGTTTATAACGCATTTTTATATTACGCGATTTCAGTCCCTTATATGTCTGTACTGTGACATTTGTTGTTTGTACGCACTTATTTCGTTCATTCAAATCCCCTTGAACGAGAAAAGTTAAACGTGAATAATTTGTACGCGTTAAATGGGGTCAGACAAGCGCGTTATGCGGGTATACTTCTACAACGCCTATAACGCAGAACCAATCTACCGTGTTATAGAAGGGATTCCTACACTGGTAATTTTATGTTGTGTTAGCATAAATTCTAAAAATTAAGGTTAGAACACTAACAGTTCTAGTATTTGTTTGTTTTAGGGTAAAAAGCCACCTTCATATTTTTCTATTTCTCTTTGTTGTTTTGAGCAACATCGATCCAGTTGTTCCCTGCTATTTTGTCTTACTATTCATCTCTTTCCAGTAGGTCCAGTCCATTTTGTTGTAAGTGTCCTTTTTTCGCTCGATATATGACCTGCCCATTTCCATTTAGCTGAGCGTGTATATGTGTAAGTTTTGTTTTGTTACGAATGTCTATTGTTTTTTAATTCTTCTCATCTTTAAGATGCTTCTCTCCATTACTCTACGCAGATATTGTATAAATGTGTGTAAATTTCAATAATAAAAATAAATGCTTTATTTAGAAAGAAAGCGGTACATTCAGATTGATTAATTATAAAAGAACCACACAAAGATCCATATAATAGGCATGCAAATGTCATATTAATTATCATAACGTCATAAGAACGCGTAAGTTATTTATAATTGTCAATACTTATGGTCTAAACACTCTCCCTATAAAGGCACCTTGCCTGTAACAACTTAATCACCTTCCCCTTGAAAGCAGTCGGCAGTGATCTACATCTTCTAGGAAGGTGATTAAGTAGTTTGCTAGCCATGGCGTATTTTTTAAATACATTGTGGTGCAACATGCAGCCACCCACAGCCGTGTTGGTTCCCTGGATAGGTACAGGCAAGTATCTGGTAATGTGTCGTATCATTTAATAATGTTAATTTAGAAGGACAAAACACCATCTGGTAGATTAATATGAATAGAGGAGGGTCATCATTTTTGTTCTAAAAAAACTAACCTTCTGAACCTGAATCGGAGCTGTAGAATTAGGAAATATATTTCAGACAGCGGTCGTGTGGGAGCGCAGTATGAGAGAGCGGCTGCAAGACCTGGGACTCCTCTTCGCCTTGCAGGGGTCTTCGCTGATGGCAGTAAGGCGAAAGCACCGAAATATGCCCAACTGATCGATCCTCAGGGGAATGTAAGTAAAAAATCTGTTTTCCTTAGATTTAATACAGGATCTACTGTCCAGGGGAGAGAAAAGAGAGAGACGGACGAACTATCATAATGATATCATGATTTTGACAACTGTAAATACATACGAGTACTCGTATTTATTCTACACCATCATAATTCTTAGAGATATGAATCTCACATAATGATAATAAAGCTTTTTATCCAGATCATAACGTATTTACAATAAGTCTATAATATTATATCTAGCACCAGCTCCTCATCCCCTTGTGCCAAAGGCCAGCTTTCATTGCTAAAAATTTGAGTCTTCGTACCACAGAATTCCAACTTTGCATTAGTTAATAGATTAAACATGTGTATTTTCCTTAGATCACATCATTAGGGAGCCCTTATTATAAATTATGTATTTATTTATTAACACTTGAAGGCAACTAGCGGCTTTATCGCTTTCGAGCGATCTCTTCCAGGCAACCACAAAATTTCACGTTTTAATAGTAACAATTACGCAAATATCATTTTAATTATATTAGTATATACAGTTGGTAAATAGGACTTCCAATCGACCATACATTTTATATGACAAATACTTTGACATATAAAGTTGCTGAAACCCAAGCCTATATCATTACATAAGTGTTACTACTGTCGTAAACGTTTAGACGTATAATTTTGCTAGGTATTTTTACTACCTAAGTGAAACATGGCTTCCAGAAACTGACGACACAAAGTCTAATACTTTACGTAATATAATAGTTAATATTTGCAAGATTAACGGGTCACGGGTTGCTAGTAAAATATAAATTTATAGACATAAAATTTATGACAGCCATAAATAGTAGCACCACTATTAAACCCGTATAGACGAACATCCTTTTTTAAGACCAGAAAAATAAACATTTAAATCACTATTCTAAATTTGAAATTGACCTCTAGTTGTAACTCTACAGACTACATATAAAGCCTCTTCGTGCAAAAACGTTTTAAAAAAAGGAACAATCAGTTCGCTTAGGAATTTCCATCGAAGCAAAGCCAGTCGTTAATACCGACATCTATTAATCAACTCCTCAGAGGATTCACGTCTAGGAACAATGCAAAACAAAAATCACGAGCCCCTAACATCGGTTCTCGACATTGATATACGTAATAATTGGTTCTAGATGTGTTATTACTGAGAATAATTTATTTTTAAAGCGTGAAGTTCTAGTTTTTGTAATTGCTTTTCAATACGCACTTACCGCAATATATATAATTACAAACCTGATAGGTGGTATCTAAAAACTTTAGTGGTACCACTAAGCGGAATCACCGGCCCACTGACGTATTTCCGAACCAATTCGACTTCAAGAAAAGAGCGTACCAATTCTTGAAAGGCCGGCAACGCACTTGCGAGCTGGGTATCCATAGGCGGCGGTATCACTTAACATCAGGTGAGCCTCCACCCCGTTTGCCTCCTATTACATTAAAAAACGTTTTTGAAACATTCAAAATGGTGAAACATTTTTTTTTAAATTGGTCCTGTATTTTTCAGTTTATTTTTTACAATCAAAAATACGAATGTTTTTAGTATAGATCAGTTCGGTTTTCTCAGATACAAACTCAGGCCACAATTTAATTTCTATTTCAATAAAATATTTATGAATTTTTGCTATTGTATCAGTTTCGCTTTAGAGTAAAAATCCTCGCTTTACACAAACAAATGACATTATTCATATAGCTAATACAATGTACATTAATGCCAATTAAAAAAAAGTTCTCAAATCAATGGCCACTTTCAAATGGCTAAGTTTAAAAAAAATATTAGTAAAATTATTTGCTGTCATTATTTTCTTTTAGAATCTCCGTCGTATGCGACAAGATATTTATAATAGTTCCTGGTTCGTATAAACACGAATTATCTGTGTAGTTCGCGAATCTTTCGGGCTAACTATCACATAAATTATGAAGATGTTACCCACCTTACCAAAGTAGGTGTGAGAAAATTATTTGGAAAGCGGGAAGACTTTGATTTTATTTAGCAGTGGTAACAATCTTTTTTTTCTCTGCAACATTAAGTTATCGTTAGTATTTTCTATATAGATATGTGTAGCCATAAGGTTACTTCTAAATAAATAAAGATGTTTATGCTATATATTTTCTATAAATTAAAACAATGAAAAATTACTGTGATTAAAGTGTTTCGAATCGAGTTCCGATCGTTATCATGCAATAAAGCCTTTTTGCTTCAAAGCTGTGATCTTAATTATAAGACTTTATTGCTCCGATGCTAGGTTTCTTCTTTTTACTATAAAATAAATGAGCTTCAATGGATATCGATTTGTAATACCCGTATTCTAGAAGCAAACTTAAAACTCGCTTCAAGTTGACAAAAACAAAACAGCAGCTTTGGTATGAGATAGGCATTTATCAATGGTTTTCTTCAAATTCATCAGCCCACTACCGAATATCTAGATAGGTATTGTTTAATCCGTTATAATCGCTTATAGTATTTTAACCTTGGGGCCTGGCTATGGCTACACCACAGTAAAAAATTAATTCTTTATAAGCTAGAGTTAAAGAAATACAATTAATACAAAAAAAATGAGACGTAAACATTACAACGGAGATTTTTTTAAAAGTATAATATGAATGAAATCAATATATAAACTATATTAACCAGTAAAGTATATAAGTATTTTAAATAAAAATAATACTACACAAGTAAGTATGAAGCAAAAAGCTCTTTAGATATTTCCCTTTTCCCATTGTCAGTATGCTGTGCGTCTTAAAATTTCATAGCCACATAAAATAGCGATCAAACCGACAACGCGTTCGAAGTTCAAAAACGAAGCACTAGATTAGACACTCGAAAGAACATTAACTTCTCATTCGACAACCCATAGTATGGCTCAGCAGGACTACGGTAAGGATCGCACAAAATTACTCCAAAACGAATTATTTGAAAATCAACCCTATGCCCGTAATAATAAGGTCTAACGCAAACGCAAATTGAAGTAAAGAATTTGAATGCCCAACAACGTATACAGTGCGCCCGGATTGGGGTAAACGAACCTTATTCCCGGTGAGTAAGAGTGCTTTTGTTAGAATATTATTGTATATTTCTGCAATATGAGGGCAGTGTCCTTTGTGAACCGCGTTGCTAGGACGAAGGTATAGGGGTGTCACGATTTTGTTTTTTCTTCGTTTTAGAAACGGAACGTCCAGTTATTAAGGTACCTGTAGAGTTAGACATTTTGTAGGGATGTTATAAATAGCTATTAAGTTGGACATAAGAGGCCGTTCAAGTATTACGTAAGCAGATTTGACGCCTCATTGGTCTAGTGGTTAGTACCCCTGACTGCGAATCCATGGGTCCCGGGTTCGATCCCCGGCTGAGACGAACATCGGTGTGATGAGCATTTGGTGTTGTGCTTAGGTCTTGGGTGTTTAAATATGTATTTAAATCTATCTATCTATAATAATATGTATGTATATCCGTTGCCTAGTACCCATAACACAAGCTTCACCAGCTTAGCATGGGACTAGGTCAATTGGTGTGAATTGTCTTTAAAAAAAAAAGATTTACTGCATTATTTGCCCCCCCCCCCTCCTCTTGTTAGCAAAAGTAAGTAAAGCTCTCATAAATAATAGTACTTAAACGTATGAATTTCCTCGAAAATGCATTTCGTTTTCAAGCATAGAAAATTTCAACCAAATCAAAGAAATGCCTCCCCCCACCCTTAGGGCTTACCTAATACTTGGAAGACATTCAAAAACGTGAGAAAGAAGGCATTTATAATTTTCTCAACTTTCTTTACATAAGACACTGAGTTGATGAAACTGAAAAAACGCGTTTGAAAATATTGAAAGATCAACAAAAATAAACTGATTGGTTAAACGAAATAGTTAATACTTAATGGTGCCTTACGATGTATATTTGTCTAAGGTAGTGTTTCCCAACATGGGGCCCACGCCCCGCAGGGGGCAAGAGGAGTATTCGAAAATTTATTAAAATTATTTGTAATTTGAATTTCAGTTTTTGTTTATGTTTTAAACATTTACTACTGTTTTTCGTTAACAATTAGTTAATTTCTTACTCAAACGTTCTTAAGTGAACAATTCAATTGTTTAATATTAAAAATTATGTATCTTACATACGGGGGGTCATAATAGAAAGTCTACGGTGGTATTACAAAAAAGATTAGGAAACATAGTATGTGTTTTTAGATATTGCTTATATATTTTTTATTATTAATATATCTCGTGATATTAGTGTTTTGTAAAAATCAGTGGGATTGATTTGCTCCAGTTCAAACAATTTGTATGACTCAAAACTCGAACGTAACAGTTATGCCGTTGACGCCCCGGTATAATGCGAGAGCGACCCCGGAGCAGTAACACGGCTTTGTCGGCGGTTTTAGTGGGTATTGCTCACCCAGTCTCTGAATAGCTGAGATTCTGGTGTGGTTCCAGTTCCACATACCCCTGCAACTTTCGGTATAAAGGGTTAAAACCCCAGATTAATATCAGATCAAACTATTTATATGACTCAAAACTTGGCGATTAAAAAGAGTAGCGGAGAGTTTCTTGCCAGTTCTTCTTGCCCGCTCTGCGCCCTTGACTTGCGAACTGGTAGTAAATGTAAACTTAGAATCAATAATTTTTTCTGTTGACGTTCATAATGTTATTTTGAGTTTGAGTGAAACCGAAAAATTCTACTGGTAAAAATCCCTTGCTAGGTTAATATTGCAGCCAATTAAAAATAAAATAAAAATCTCATCAATCTATGCTGGAATGCAAGATCCATTAGAGCGAGATGCCTTTTTATCGGCAAACGAGAGCAGAGCTAACTAATAGCTTTCCTGACCTTGCCGAGGTCGGAGTAATTACTTGAGATTTTGTACGAATAGAGACGGACTATTAAAACGAGCTGATGCTGGCCAGGGAATAGCGATTTTCGAAGTTATACTTCTTTTGGCGCGTTAGCGAAAAATTATGAGAGCAATTTGTTGCGATGCGCGCGCACAACGTCACAAAAAACCGCCATGTTCTTTGTGATGAACACATTCAGGATACCATTGGTGCTATGCCTTCGATGCATCAGGGGTGCCTTTTTAAGATGAGAGACAAATGGGAGGATTTGCAGGCCTTTACTCCGTGTGAGGTCATGCACTAATATGAAATATACTGAATGTAATCCTTATAATACTCGAATATATATTTACTAGCTGACCCGTTAAACGTTGTTTTGACATGTATATTATTTCTAGGAAACATTATTTTAGTTCAATAAAAATAAGTATGTACAGTCAAAACCGTTTATAACGACATCGTTTACAACGACCTATCGGTTATTACAACCAGATTGTATGGTCCCGTCCGAATCCCTAGTAAACTATTCAGCAAACAAACCGCTTATAACAACATCGGATACAGCGATATATCGCTTACAACGACGAAATTTTATCGATATTAATCGGCTATAACGACCAACCGCTTCTTGTCTCAGCAAAACAAAACAATACAAACGATTTTAAATCTTATTTATAAGCATTGAATGAATATTTAGGCATATTATTATCTATGCACTTTCTCCCGCCTCTTCCCGGCCATTTGACCTTGCATACTTTACACAATATGTTCAGCTCGCTAATTGACTGCGTGAGTAACAGTTTGATTTAAAAGTGTTGGTGTTGTTTAGACTGTGCAATTGTGCATTTATGTGTTATCATGTCGCAAAAAAAGAGAAAAGTGTTTTCTATTGAAGAAAAATCTCATGTCATATGGATAAAATGCAAAAAATATTTGAGACTGAGTTAAAAAAAAACAGACCAAAACGACTGATTACTTTGTACCTAATTATTTCGTAATAAATATTTTTGTTTCTTTTTTTGACTCGTTTACATATTATTATAATATTAACATACCATATTATAACCCATACCTACCTATTCTAGATAGATAACTATGTATATACATATGTACTGTACTTGTGTATATGACATTGCTTATAACGACTATCGGATATAACGTCGGCAACTATACGGTCCCTTCAATATCGTTATAAACGGTTTTGACTGTATCTACATATAATAAAAAAATAGAGGTTGATCGTAGAGGGTTGAAAATTAAGGGTTGTATATATTTTTATATGCTGTATCATAAAAAAAATTGGGGTGGAGACCCCTTATCATTAAGGGGTTTAAAAGATAGATAGTAGCTGATTTTCAGTCTTATTGAATGTGCATAAAAAATTTCATAAGAATCGGTCGAGCCGTTTTGGAATAGTATGGGAACGAACATTGTGACACGAGAATTTTATATATATATATATACCTAGAGATTTCATTTTTTACTTATACGTTGCACGAGTAAAATTTTAATAGTAAATAATTTTGCGACTTAATTCGTTTACATTGGAAATTCGTTGGCGTAAGTTCTTTTAGTCTGGTAACCAGAGGTCACCATGAAATGAAAATTACAAATTTTCTCCAACCAGCGTAAACTTTCGACATCAGATTTCAATGAGGTCTTGTTTTTAATGATAAGGGTTTTGTTAATATCATCAAGTAACGTTATAAAATAATAAAAATCAGTAACGCTACAACCTTTTTAGGTCTGGGCCTCAGATCTCTGTTTCTATTTCATGATCATTTTTTAATCTAATAGGCAAAGTAGTGATCAGCCTCCTGTGCCTGACACACGCCGTCGACTTTTGGCACACAATGCGCACAACGAAAGTCCATTGGTGCACAGCCGGGGATAGAACCTACGACCTCAGGGATCAGAGTCGCTGAAGCCACTAGGCCAACACTGGATCGGTTTTGGGACGAATATTACGATAAAATATGGAATTATAGAAAATAAACACTAATTCAAACATTCTCTGAATCCAAGTAATATATATTTAATTGCAAAGTCGATATCACAATCCCAAAATCTATTAATCAAAGTACCGTTAATGAATTCTCCGACGATCTGATAACATATCAATCAAATAATGTTAAAAGTATCTTCAATATAGAGTGATCAAATTTATTATTTTTATTACATATACGATTCTGCGGAACAGCTTCGGCAGCTACCGTATTGGATAGATATATAAAAAATGTTTATTATGTAATATAAGATACAGGTATCACTTATTCCACGTCATTAAATTTGAAAAGGTAGACATCCCTAGTCATCGGCAAAGAAGACAGAGGGTGCAGGCCGAGAGAAAAAGCCGGCGTAAAAAACTCTCGGTACTCTTTTATAATATCAAATCTGAAATCATCAAACAACAATTATTTTAAAACAAATATCGCAAATTATAGTGCTAGTGCCTGTATAGCACTAGTCCCAGATATTAGAAGAATAACCCACTGTGCCCTAGTGAGTAGATTCTTGCCTTTTGCATCCTCAACTCGGTTACAGCTCTAAGTAGTAGGCACGTGAGAGCGTGGCTGCAGCAGGTCTTAAGGATATGTATGAGGATGTCTCGGACTGGCCGGGCTTCTGCTTACACTAGTGTTCCTCTACATAACACAGCAGATTGTTGGCTTTTTCTGGCAATGCTGACCCCCATCAGCGATTCCCACAAACACCAATTTTTAAATTATTAGGTAACTATTAATTACCTATGTCATGTGGAACATGGTGTAATAGTTGCAGCACCTTACAAACGTTGCGTAAAAAAAATTTGCTATTAAAAAGAGAGGCGGAGAGTTTATTGCCAGTTCTTCTCTTCCGTTCTACGCCCTTGATTTGAGAACTGAAAATGTAAAATTAGAAGCATTTAATAGGTATTTCTTTTTGACCTTCATAAGTATACATTGTGTTACCTAAATTAATATAAAAAAATGGAATCGTGATTGAAGCTTAAATCTAGAACACAAAATAACTAAATCAAAATGAGCGCCTTCAACAAAGATAGGAATCAAGTTATAGGAACTTAATAAGATCTTAATAGTACAATCACATACAACAGTCACATCATAAATTCTCACTAATGAACAAACAATTGATTGAATGCAGGAATGTTCCTAATAGGAAATGGCCCCAAGAGTGCCCACCACAATAAACAATATAATCTGATATTATTTACATACAATAATACCTTTCAATAAGGTCGAAACTCGCGTAACGTACTCTGCCATTGTTATTCTGTGACAGTTTTTATCGTCACGTTTCGGCCAGCGTCCATCTAGCAACGACAATTCTGTATACTGTATCGTTGATAGAAATATACACTTTATTTAGTGCTCATAAGGTCTAATTTAGTTTTGTTAATATCAAGAAACGACGTTAGGAATACACCGAAATGTAGCGTAATGTTCAAGCAATTATGACTCTTATTTTCTAACTGTAAAGTTATATGTTTTACTGCACCTTTAACAGCACGGTCAACTTTGAACTAAATATGGGACGTTTAAAGGGTGCTATGTCACTTTTATTGCTAACCCGTTAGAGTTTGCTACAAGTTAAATTAGGCTGTATTACATTGTGAAAAGGTTTATTATAAATCGGTTATACGGATCGTAAGATAGCATGCTAGATATGTGGGAAAGAATTCTTAAAAAGGTATACTTTTGATTGTATGTTAAGTTGATGAATACCAGTTGCCTCATAATGGAATCATTTCAGGAAAAACAGGTTTAAAATTATAGGTATACCTCATTGTCTCACAAAACAGCAACCTCAAGACAGAACAAGACAAATATTTTATCTATGGCCAATGTAAACTTTTTCGAACAAAAAAAACAATTATGACAGTTGTCAATGTCACGTTCTCAACGTCAAAATCCTTATAAATTGAAAATCATGGATATGAAACCTTACAATTGGCTACGCGAAGCACAAATATACAACAAGAAAAACACGAAAATATCCTTAGAATGGCTGACAGAGAATGCAGACGTTATCGCCCTCCTCTTCACATCCAACGGGGTAGACAAGGACGGTGTCGTCGAGAAATTCTATACAATATATGAAAACGTGAAGTTCATTAATATGGCAATAGAAGTGATTTATGTACCAATGGATGAAAATGAGGAAGATATGCTGAGCTGTTACGAAGGACAGGCGAATTGGTTTACGCTTAAGATTGATGATCCGCTAATAAACGTACTGAAGCATATGTATGGTAATTATTGAATGTATTTTCCGTAAACGAGTCTGCTTTAGAAGCCCTGGTACATACGAGTTCAATTTGTTGCGCAACCTAGCTCGTATCGCAAAGCAATTTTCCCCATTGAAATTAATTGATTTATTAATCAAGCCCCCAAAACACCACCGTTGTTTTTGTTGTGAATAAGAAAATGATTTCAGTATTACGTGAGCAGATTTACCGCAATTTATCCCCCCACTCCCTTCCTCTTGTCAGCAAAAGTTAGCAAAGCTCTCAAAAATAATAGTATTACGTATTAAATTTTTAGGGAATTCTCGAAAATGCATTTCGTTTTCTAGTTACTAAAAGGAAATAATTACTGTTGACGTAATCACCAAATAGAAAAATCAAAGACCTCCCCCTATAGTGCTTACGTAATACTTGAACGGTCCCTCCAGCCTCTTCCTTTAATTCAATAGACATCATCATCATGGTTATAAAAATGTAAGTATGTTTTGTAAAAGTACAAAGAGCAAAAAACGTGAACCCAGTCTGAGGTTTCTCAACTCTAGTCTAAGGTGATCGAAACTGTTAGTGCGATTCCTCGTATCTCAAATCTTGCTCTCATCAAAGCAAAATATCGTTCTCGTCTATCGAGGTACCACTGTATATTCAGAAACAAGTCACATTTACTGCCATTTCTGAAATCAAGGGCGTAGAACGGAAGAGAAGAACTGGCAATAAACTCTCCGCCACTTTTCAATCGCCAAGTTTTTTGTTTTACACAACGTTTGTAAGCTGCAACCATTACCCCATGTTCCACGTGACTTCTTAAGTAATAAATAATAATAAAATAAATTAAAAACAAAGATTTGTCCTCTTTCATCAGTGGACATGGTGAAATAGGAGCTCGCACTTACATTCTCGTGAACAACACGCAAATACATAGTCGAAATAACTAACATCACCGCATACACGAATTCAAGTACGACCAGTACACACATACTTCGAAATAATTTAAATTATATGTTTTGGATAGGTATAACATGTATGCCATACATCATAGTGATCAAACCGAACGGCACCATTGTGTCGACAACTGGTATTCAGGATTTGGAGGAGTATGGGAAGAATGCTCTGATAACGTGGCTGTCCATGTCGAAACCTGTGACGAAGGAGAGGAAACTCAGCCGCGAGGCCTCGGTATATGGAGATAAGTGGATGTATGTGGGAAGCGATGAAGCAAAGAAGAGACAAGAGTATCATAGAAGATTTAGCGTTGTTGAGGAGTCTTCTTAGATTTTTTTATATTTCTCCAAAATATACTAATTTAAGAAGTCGATTTTAATTCATTTTAGATATAATAAACTTGTTGAAATGTGTACCAAAATCTTAATTAAATGAATACTGAAAAAATAAATTTAAAACATGATAATTCTAATGGCTAAAGCAAGACGTCGCACCAGTCCCTATGACGTAACATGCCTGTAAACACAAATCAAGTTTTAACGAGTTTTCGTTCTACAACATGGCACTTTTTTGCCTCTCTGCCGCGCAGCACCTCTTTGTGTAGCCAGCTGCCAATTGAGTTACTTCCGAATCGCTATGACTTAGGGTCCTTCAAGAAGAGAACGTATCAATTCTTAGAAGGCCGGCATCGCACTCTCGAGCCCCCTGGCATAGATACGATGGGTGGTGGTATCACTTCAGGTGAGGCTCCTGCGCGTTTGCCCTCTGTTCTATAAAAAAAATCTGTTCTTGCGTTGTATTTTTTCACGAACCATTGTTTAGCACTTAAGACTAACGTGCACTAACACTAATTCAAATGGTAAATAAATAAAATATATAAATATGTACTTTTAATATAAAAAAAAAACTATTTTTTAAATATATACTTAGCTGTAATGCGTTTATCAGATACATTTCCATATTAATTTAATGATGATATATGATCGCGTTCGTAATTCAAGATTTTAATTTAAGATCAAGTATTAACACTTCGCTTGGTTAATCGTAAAGGTGCATGCTCATTGTTACTTCTTGACAGACAGACAACATTTATTACTAACGAAACACACAGAAACACACACAATAATAATAATAATAATCAAAAAAGAAAAATAACAAAAAAATATGAAAAAAAAGGAATAAGGTACATTTTAAATTTTTAAGTGTGTAATGTGTGTGTGTTGTGATAGTAACTGACCCTTGCTCAGCATTATGCTGTGGAGCAGACGTGTTCCACAGTGCTGGTCAGTTATATTTTTTACTACAAAAACACGAGAATTTTCAATTCAAAGTTTTTTATCTAGCGTTTTTATCCGTTTGTAGGAAAACTGCAAATTAGTTTGTATTCTTGCGGATACTTTTCAGGACATTAATGGGAAACCTTTGAAAATTCGTGCAGTGGCGTCTTTAATAAACGCCTATCAAACATTTCATTACACAAAATGTGAAGTAAGTAATCAGATAAGGAGACTCGAAGTTCTGGAGTCCATTCATAATTTAGGAATATATATAAGTTCGCAGCTCTTTGAAAGAAGGTATTTAATTAAATTAAAGAGCCTACCAATCCTCATAGGCCGGCTACCCCTTGTGAGACTTCTGGCAAGCTGCCCATGGGCTGCGGTATCACTTAACATCAGGTGAGCCTCGTGCCCGTTTGCCCCCGTTCGATGAAACAATAGATATTTATATTTATATACATACTAGCCGTTTCGCGCCCGCTTTGCTGGACGAATTAAAATAAATTTTATGTTTCATTATTTTATTTTTTTTTTCATATTTTTATTATTCTTCTTTTTAACTTCCCGCTAAGAAAATTGAAATATTTCGAAAATCGAGTTTTTAACAGATGTTGACGTTTAGAGGTTCTAGGAAGCCTCCCCGAATGTTTCCGCGGTGAAGTCCGTATGGATAAATTTTCATAAAAGTAAAACAGCAATAAAAAAATGAAGGAACGTTGGAATTTAATAAATAAATAGCCATAAACCATCTAGGAAAAATTTCGCATCGAATGGTGGTAGTTTCATGTCGATACCATTTTTCTTTTATATATATAGATATTTAAAAAGTATTGAGACATCTTGGAACATCGATCCAGCCTAACTTAAGACTAATAAGTAATTTAAGTCTAACCTAATTTACTAAAAAGGATATTTAACAGAAGAAAGCGTCCAATAACAGTCTCTATTAAAAAGAAGACACTCTGTTCTTGTGTTCAATTCACATACCATTGTTTAGCACTTAAGACTAACGTGCACTAACACTAATTCACTCATCTCACTAGGCCCGTGGTGTCAAGTTGAATAGCCTCGATATTCACGTGATGGTGGAGCTCATTTCGTGGGCTTTAGCATAGAAATATAGATAAAGCACTGTATACATGCATTAATTTTATCTAAATGAAATAATTAAAACATTTTATTCAGGGTGTCAGTGTGTGTATACACCTTTATCCGTGTGTACATTCACAACCGAAACTGATAAGCGTAAATTGACAGCCCATTTTGCATATGATTTTGTTTTGTAATATTTTGAATAGAGTTTAGATTGTTTGAGATAAGATATCCTTTAAAGGTTAAGAGATTTTGAAAATTAATTTCTCGTAATGATTTCGATTTTCGCAAAAATCCGTTTTTGGGAATTTTTTCATAATATTTTTCAAAGATAATTTATTCAGTGTTAGCTTGGTTTTTCAGCGTGCAACTTTTAACCTTGAGTGAGCTTTGAAAGCTCGGCTACCAATGAATTCTTTAAATACGCAAGTAAAACTTGGTCATATGTAGATGGTGCATCATTTGGTGATGACTTGTCTTAAAAGTTTAAAAAAATCAAAATTGTAATTTGTTAAGGAAGAGCTGGGAACACAGGTATTTTTATACTAAAAAGGGTTCCCAAATATTACTCATTTAAATGTGTTGTTTTAATGAATAACACTTCTTCATTTAACTCACACTTATTATATTTGATAGCTTCATTAGCTTATTATATAAACAACTTCAGATTCTTCTAAAAAATTAATTAAAATCCTCTTTTTTATCAAACTCAAACTCAAAATAACTTTATTCATATAGGTAAACAAGTACACTTATGAACGTCAACATAAGAAGTTAAACAATTTCTAAATTATTATATTATATAGGCGTAGAGCGAGCAAGAAGAACTGGCAAGAAACTCTCCGACACTCTTTTTAATCGACAAGTTTTGAGTCATACAAATTGTTTGAACTGGAGCAAATCAATCCCAAGGATTAGGATCATTTAAGTATTCGTCAAATGTATAAAAAGCTTTATTGATTAATTTACGTTTAACGAGAGATTGAATTTATACAATGATAATTCTAATTTCGCTTGGGAGTTTGTTGTAAAAACGAATACAATTTCCATATATGGAGTGATTTATCTTCTGGAGCCTGGTTGGTCGTAGGCTTACATTATCCAATTCCTACTAACAAATTTTACATTGACACTAATTAATTAATAAACAGTTGCATTAAAACATCCATATTAGTTTAATATTTAAATAACCAAATACACACAAAATTATATTCAGTCCCACACATATTTCTTATACTTCTAAATCACTGTTAATAATTTTCCAAATTTCGTCTATAGAAACGAACCTAGGAGTTCAGGCACCTCTCATTCGAATTCTTCGCGAACACAGAATGAACACCACTCATCGAGAGCTTGATATATTCTGTAGTAGGCTGATGAATTTAAATTGTTAAGTGCCTATCTGGTACCAAATCCGCATTGTTGTTGTTGTTAATCAAAAATTACTGGTTAAAACTAAAATTGGAAGTGTAATATTTTTTATTATTTTTTCGTAAAATTTATGTTCACCATAGCTATCATATACTGTAGAAACATAAATATATGATGTGGTGTACTTTAATAAATAAACACTAAGTACATTCGTCAACGTACGCATATATGTACGTAAAATCAGAAGCAATTATACAGATATATAACATATTTCAGAGCGAGCGTTTCTAACAGCGGGTCCCCTGAGCTGTTGTTATATGGGCTTGATGAAAGCGACGGCATATATTTTTACATTTTATGTTTTTTTCTCATGTACATTGTGCGTGTCATATATATATTATATGCCGTAGCAATGGCGCTGGTATCGGCTGCCATTTTTATTATAATTTAATAACACCAAAGTCAAATTAGTTCCAAACAGGTATATTGTTTATTTGATTTCCCAATATTAATAAATCTACAGATTAACAGACTTTTTAATAGTCTGTAGTAACCTGTTGCTAGATCTATAAATTAACAACTATTCAATTGTCGATGATTGATGATTTGATGTTATTAAATTATAATAAAAATGGCAGCCGATACCAGCGCCATTGCTCCAACGTATATATGAAAATAATACCTTAAAATCGATGATGTGGCTCGGAAACAGAATAATTATCAGAGATTACAGAAACGATCCGGGTTTTGGTACATTCGCGTTTTTCCATTAATTTCTATTCAATAGAGTAATATTTGATATTAAACGGAAGAACTAATGAGTTGCATAAAAACCCGCTTATAAGTAAGGAATTAAAACTTGCATTCGCAGGCCGGATACATAAAGTTGCCTGACTGGGCATATATTATGCGAACATAAAAATCTCCACAGGTCTCATAGAGGAAGCTATTTTTTATTGTCTCTGCCACGATTAAGCGAGGACACGAACGATAAACTTTATGGATAGATACTTTGAAATTATATTGTAAAGAAATATTTTATTTATGTTCGTTTATTTGTAAGGGATAAATATCTTTATTTTGTCTAAAAAAACTACCTCAAACTTGTACAGATCGTACAATTTCTTTTTTCGATTTAAAAGTATGTGCCTAAGTATTGACTAGCAAAAATAAATAAATAAATCAGTGGCGACAAAGATTTCTCAATCTGTTTCATGATCATTTGTCAATCTAATAGGCAAGTAGGTGATCAGCGTTCTGTGCCTGATGATATGTCTATGGCAATCCGGTTTCGTCACGATGTTCTCCTACACCATTAGCGAATGATAAATACGCACATAGATAGAAAGTCCATTGGTGCACAGAGGGGAACCTACGACCTCAGGGATGGGAGTCGCACGCTCTGTAATAGGCCACAAAAGCAAAAATAGTAAATCGAATTAATTCTAAATCCTAAGCTCATTTTAATTCTAGAAAACACTTATTCCAGGAACTGTTCGTGCCTCTAAACACCAAGGGTGAGCTCTACGAAGTGTGCCCCGAAGAGTTGTCACCTGCGGAATGGGAGGACGCCACAGACTCAACCCCGCCGGTAGAAGTGTCAGCTAGAGCGCACAGAATGCCGCATTTGCTTAGTCTATGGCGACTTCCCACCAGAGTTAGGCTGCTGGCCGGCACAGTTCCTATTGAGATGGCGCATGATGTTGGAGGTAATTAACACATAATAATTAATTCCGTTTTAAATTGTGGACATGTAGTTTTGATTTGATCTTCGGGTCGATTCACAAATAAACTTATATCTAAAACATATGTGATCAGACTACGCCGAAAATTCGCGCTTGCAATGTATATAATTTAATTGTATACGTTCCAAGGACATTCGAATTACATAGGTTTTTTAGGGACCTATTCTGGACCGTTGAGTGAATTTTTTCCTAATTAATTTCTCTGATTTGTTTTTATTTGTCTGTGATATTTTATTGGATTCTTGTTGATTAAGTTATATGTTAAGTCAAAAATGTGTTTATTGTAAATAAAATATAAATAAATATTATTAAAAAAACGTGTGGCAATCGGTGACTGCCGCGGTATAGCTATTGCATAGCATTATTATCAACTTATACAATAATTATTTATTTATTTTTTATTTATGCAGACTCAGACTAACACGCCTATATAGTCTATCTCACTCTAACGCGTACCGGCTGCACAGGCCGCGCTTACGCTACGTTAACGATCTCGTCAGAGATATGTGAATACGCAGTATGCGTTCTGTCCCGCTCTAACGCGTATTGGCCGCACCTATATTACGTCATCGTGTGTTAGGTTTTTATTTTCGTTACGGAATTTCTTGATTCGGTCGCCGCGCACAAAGCCCGCGATTAAATCTATGCAATAGCTCAAAAAATAGTTGTATCTAATTTTTTTTTTATTTAATTCCAGATGATCTTCTGTTACGAGAAGCTGTCACTGAACCAGTTTTAGTCATGTGCACTCTCCCCGATTACAACTCGCAACCCAATATCAACAAGCAAGTCGACCCTAGGTATCATGCCAAGGAGACCTTCCAGCTCCTCCCACTTAACAGCAGTATTAAGGTCCGTCGCACCCAACTCGGCTTTGAAAGTGAGAAGAGAATGTTCCTATCCGCGCGCCTCCAAAAAGCTCTCACCTTCTGTCAACTAAATGTTGACAACTGGATAAGACAGATCTCATACGCAAACTCAACTGTCGTCAGCAAAGCGAAAACGGCTACAGATCTCATGAAAGAAGACCACGAACCGGTGAAGTTCGAAAAGGAAAGAAAATTTACGCTACAAGGTCTAAAAATTGATACGTCACGGCTCTTCGGAAAAAGTGAAAAAGTACTGAAGGATATCCCAGACGAAACTGAAGGGTCCATTATTTTTCTTAGTAAGAACGAACTCGAACATATGAATTACGACGTCTACAGTGACGACGAGGGTAAAGACGATAAGCACGATGATAAAATTGAACATGAAGAGTTTTCACATGAAAAATCTAATGGTGACAGAGAAGATTCCACTCATAAGAAAAGTAAATGGTTTAAAAACTTAAAATTATTAAAGAGCACGGATAAACTAGATGATAAGTTAACTGCAATAGAGAATTCTGAAAGACATAAGGATATCAAAGATCCTTTCGATCCTTTAGGTGAAAAACATAGTTCAATTGAGAGATACCAAGACATGGCGAAACTAATCGAAGATAGATTTGGTGTGTTTAGAAAAAATGATGGTACAGCAGAGAAGAGCCATTCGTATAAAAGTTTGACTACTTCTTCGTCTGAAATGGGAACTAGCCAATGTAGTTCGAGTCACAAGAAACCAGTACTAACTAAATCAGTGTCCGTGCAAACTGGTATGCCCGACAGCCCGTGCACAGAAGAAGACAGTGGCATCGACATGAAACATGGCCGAAAAAATTTAAGCGTAGATCAAATTAACTATTGTGGCTCCATGGAAAGTAGCTCTAGTTCGGGCAGAAAACTGAAATCGTTGGATGAGAACATGCTCAAGAAGTCATCAGCTACAAAGTCATCTACACATTTGGAGAGGCGACAAAGGATACAGCCGGATTTGATTCCCGAAAAGGCTATTGCTAAATCGGAGTCATACAATCAAATCCAGAGTTGTGAGGAAATAAATATGTTTAGTGCTGGGTCGGTATACAATGATAGCGAGTTCGAGGTGAATTCCAAACAACATTCTTTTATAACCGAAAAGTTGTGTTCAGAATTTCATGTTAAAACCAAACGAGTTCTGAGTAAATCCACTTCAAACTTACTTCATCCTAAAAAACCGAATGACAAGAAAGAAGGTGGTAACAGCAATAGTATGCCAACCAAAACCGAACGAACCGACGAAAAATCAGTTAACTTTAGAAAAAAGATTGACAAGCCTCGTGCCCCAACACCGCGATCAGAAATAGATGAAGACCTATCCGCAGTCAACATTTCAGAAGAAGAACCACAGATCCAAAAGAAAGTGCGGCGTTCGATATCTTCAATCCAAAAGAGAAAACTACCTGTGATAGAAGATTTACCGTACGGACAAGTAGCAGACGCGGTCGAAATAGAAGAAGAAAAAATAGAAACAGATTCCAACTCGGACAACATTTATGCGGAAATCTGCTCTCCACCAATCAAAACAAATGACGACGACTACGACTCGAATGATGTCTTAGCAAATGACCCTGTTATCTGTATCGTTAAAAAGGAAGTCATCACTCGCAACGATGAAAGAGCGAGACAGATGATCGAAAACCAAGACAATGCTTTTCGTCACATTGAAGTAGTAGTAATAGAGAAGACCACGAACTTCGACTTGGACGATTCCAGCCTCGCGTCCAGCGATTTTGACGAGACGGGAAGCAAGAACGACGTCTCGATAATAGATTCTTGGGAGCGTGATAACGTAAAAGTCGAACCAAAACATGCTATTAGGTTAGAAATCACCAGCAATATGGATGACTATCCGGAGAGCCATAATCAAAGCTTAGATAGGACAGAGATACATTTAGGTAAAGATAATGTGATTAGTTTTAGTAACAGTATCCATTTAAATGGTACATATCCCAACGAGGCCATTTATGATACTTTAAAATAAGTCACAATAAGTCATAGTTTAAATAGTGTCGTCTTCAATTCGCTTAAACTCTGCGCTTTTTTTGTACTACCAGTAATCCGATTTGACACGCTACAACCACGTGAATCTAGAGAACAAAACTTAGAAGTAACATTTCAATTATCTTTAAAGACAAAACCAGTTGGCAGATTATCAAAATGTCGAATTCCATAAATAATATAGAGGCAAGTTTGTCTTAATTGGGTTAATTTATTTTGGAGCCCTATCACATTGCCAGTGCCATTAATATTTTTCCGCTGATCAATTACAATAAATACAATACAATTATTGATCTTCCAAGTCATAGGTTTTGATAATTACGAGATCATTATGTCTGCTTGCTCTTATTTCGTTCATAATATAAAATATCAGTAACGTAAGCTAAAACATGGCACCCTGGAATAACAATACTAAATAATTGCTCTGAATGGTAAACGGACTTAACTGAGAGTACATTAAATTGACATTTGTATCTGTAAATATAATCTGTAGACATTACTAAACACTGGGCTATCGACAAAGTTTTAAGCACAGACTAGTAAACAAGTAGAATAAGTTGTACACAATATGATAATTGCAAATTTTTCATTTAGTCAATCGTGTTTGTTAAAAGCTTGGCAAAATCAAAGGATAAAAAGATTTAGTTCAGAACATCCAGCTCTGTAGCTATAAGCTTGGAGTTGAAGCTCTAAAAATTAATTATTAAAAACACCATGAATAACGCGCAATTTTTATCAATATTTTTTAAAGTTTAGAAATAATATGGTTTTTGGTTTATATCAATGTTATATATAGACAGATTAGAGTATCCATAAACAAGAGTATACAATATCAAAGACTACAAAGAACATAGATAAAAAATATTTTTGATGCAAGCGCTAATAGTTTAATCGTTTGTTAATGTCAGAGCCACTCGTTATCAAACCAAAGAACGAAAAATTTGCAATTACTCATTTGACGGTTGTTTATCCAGTGTCATAGATAATTTTAAATTCGAATCGAAGTGTCAAACACGATTCTATCTTTCAAATGCACCATTTAAGTATTATTGGACATGACAATATATTTTTTATCTAGTCTACAATATATAATATATTAGTTTAATATTTTTTCATATCGTATTAAATATATATAATATGTATTTGTTGTATACGTCTGCAGGTCAGGCAATATATGTCTGCACGATAATTATAAGTGAACTGTAGGTGCTATTCGTGGTGCTGAAATATATATACTAAGAATAAACTTTATACACAATTAATTTCTTAGTGAAGGATGGCAATTATGTACATAATAATTTATCTATACTAATATTATAAATGTGAAGAATTTGGTGAACTCATTTACGGAACTATTCGAATACACCTTTGGATGTTAATACCCAGGACACATGACATCAAGCTACAAGTCTACGACCGAAGAGCTGGTGAAATTGCAGAGCATATTTTTAGTATTTTTATATCAACAAACAAATTTTGCCTTCCTTCCTTTTTTACCGATTAATAATTATATATGTTACGCTATTATCACACGTTTAAGCAAAATATAGTTTCACATGATTAGAACGCGTTGAATCACATACAACATTTTAACAGTTTCAAAATGCCTTAAAACACGCGGATCGTCGAGTTTTATAATAGCGAAATTGTGAAATGAAACGCGTTTTAATCTCATAAAACTTATTTCTAATAAGTAAATTCTACGTTAAGACGAAATTGCACTTATGTAGGTATCACATGACACTAATGTAAATTTGTATTATATAGTTCATCTATTATGTTAAGCGCGAAGCTCTCAAAATTACTTTTAGTGAAAATAAACTCAAAACCTACCAGTATTCATGTTTTTTATTTATTCATCTACTTCGTGTATAGTCGCTGGTGTCCTATAGTTCTGCGGATTACGCCTGAACTAATGAATTAAATCAAAATAAAAGTTATTCATGTATATATTTTATGAACATTAATATGAATAATAAATGCTTCTATATTTCAAAAATATCTAGTCTAGAACGGATAAGAATCAGACATCCCATAGGATGAGTTATCAAATATGTGTGCACTTGTGTAGTAAATTTGAGCAGTGTTGGCCTAGTGGCTTCAGCGTGCGACTCTCATACCTGAGGTCATAGATTCGATCTTCGGCTGTGCACCAATTCTTTCTATGTGCGCATTTAACATTCACTCGAACGGTGAAGGAAAAAATCGTGAGGAAACCGACATGTCTTAGACCCAAAACGTCGACGGCGAGTGTCAGGCACTGGAGGCTGATCACCTACTTGCCTATTAGATTTAAAAATGATCATGAAACAGATTCAGAAATCTGAGGCCAAGACTTAAAGGGGTTGTAGCGCCACTGATTTATTTTTATTTTGTGTAGAAAATTGTGACCTGTAGGGCCAGTAGCCAGCCAACTTTAGTAGTAAAATGAACACAGCTACAGTTGAAGCACGCTCTGCACCTTAAACTCAACGGAACAGCTGTCTGCACCCAGCGCCAGGACTTAACGCACAACGGACCAAATGGGCGTCTAAGTGCGGCAACTGAGTCCAAAATACCATCCGTATCACCTAGACGACCGTTATTCCACAACTGAGCGTTTCTTAAGGCATTTTTTTCCGCACACCACCACTATGTGGAACCAGCTGCCCACTGAAGAATTTCCGAACCGATTCGGCTTAGGGTCCTTCAAGAAAAGAACGCACCAATTGTTATAAGCAACGCATTTGCGAGCCTTCTGGCAATGTGACTGTCCATGGGCGGCGGTATCACTTAACATCAGATGAGCCTTCTATTACATTAAGAGCTCAGAGCGTTTGCGGGATCGACTCGCGGTAGGGTCTTCCTTGGGTGATACGACCTCCAATTGTTTAATAAAAGAGCATACTGCTCCCTACTAAACTGGGTGTCCATGTGCTTCCTTCCTTTACAGTTCTTTTTGCCCCCCTATCTTATAAAAAATGCCCTTCTTGTCTGTATTACCTACCACTTCTTGTTCGGCCGTGAATGTGTGCTGCTTTAAAGAATGTAACGATTAAAATTTAAAAAATAATTTAATTTTTTCATTAAAAGATTTAATCAAAAATTAATAAAACAATTGCCAGAGTTCACTTCACACACAATAATTTACACGTTTCCAAGTATACAGTAATCAGACAATTAAATTTCATTTAATTATCTGAAATCCAGCTTAGAACGTAAATTACCTTACCTTCTTTTTGTATATCGATAGATTAGATTGAATTTAGAGTTATATATTTTATCCTTTTAAGGAATATGTAGGTGAACAGATGTTCTACTGTCATACCAAGCGAAAACAATTACTATGTCAATGAGAATAGTTTCAGACATACAAAGTGGTAAATAAAAAAACACAATTCGACAAATATACTGTATTTAATCAAATAAATTACAATAATTAAAAATAGTACCGAAATAATTTCGCACATTGGGGTGGAAAACGATAAAATGATTTATAAAATTCACTAAACGCATTGTGCGTTGAAAATAAAAGGAATGGAATTTTCAAATGCTAATCTTAATATTAATGACAATTTACAATATACAAGAATATAGTACATTTATGGTCTGAGATTATGCGATATGAGAACTAGGGGAATGTGTCTGTGGTGATGGGAAAGGGTCATGGTAATCGCATTGAAGTGCCACAGACAATAGCTATGAACATTGTTTCTTAGGTTAAGACAACATCTTAAAACGAGTAATTAGAACAGACTATTTAAATGTGTTGCCATGTTCATAGATATCTTTGTATGAAAAGGCATCACAGTTTAGGCAAGTCTTATAGATTGTATGAGTTGGAAGACTGCAGAACCGCATACTACGAAGATGAAGAGAGCCAGGAGCCAGGGTGATACAGGGTATTGGTCTTCCTTTTCCTGAAAAGTAGATAAAATTAGCACCAACACCAAACAGAAACATAGTCCGACCTTGTAGGGTATGACATAATAATATCCAATATATATACTTGTTTATTTTATTTACTAATTGATTATTTAATCTGCTGTAGAAAATAATACACAATCAAAGCTAAGAAAATTATCTACAAAATTTAGGTCGCAATTTATTTGTTATCTTCATTAACAAAATGGAATTTGAGATAAAGTCAAATTTGGACAGATTACATGGAAATCAATTAAAATAGTAGCATTTATGTGCTGCTAAAATATATATATTTTTACTGGTTACCAATAACAACTTCTATGGTTGATGTACATATGATGTAAAATGGGAATCCTGTATGGTAAGCATAAAAAATTTACAATTATTAAAATTTACTATTAATAAACAAAACACAATATATTCCTAACAAAGAGTTTCCTGAGTTCATTTTATTTTTATTGATTAATCAAATTATTAAAAACATACTTTCAAATTGAAAACATTTAGAAGTTGTATACATAATATCTTATTACATTGTTGAATTTTGTCAATAAATTACGACGCATTATCAATACAAAACCTTGAAAACATTTTATCTTTTGTTTTTAAACACCTGAATCTATGTTGATTAAATATGGATAAATGTTATAATTTCATGGTTCTGTTATTAGCAAAATTCTAAGGTTAAACAAAGATAGCAAAATTTAATTTAATAAAAAGTAAAACTACAGTAGGAAAAAATTCAATAATGAATGGAATTCTTTTTATGTGTGACTGATATGTTTAGTCACAGATTTTTTAATGATTATGAAGGGGAATAATAAGCCGTTACTTGCCACTTCATTATATAAATAAAAGTCTATTTTTTTCCATATACATACTTTTTAAGCAGCAAATAAATAGAATTTAATTATTATTTCATACCATAAAAATCAAATTTGCTAACTTGCTTAGGCATGCAAAGAAAAATCTATATAAATATGTATTCTCCTTCAATTATTGCTACAAACCTTTGTTGTTTTTGGTACATTTCCTCTCAGGGTGATGTTTTTGCTAGCAATTTCGTTAGCGATGCGCATTCTCTGCTTTGGTGCCATGTTTGTTGATTACCAGTTATATTTGTCCTGAAATACATTAAATAGAAAATGAGAAAATGTTTGACATAATATTATATAATTAGATAAATCATTTACATTCAAACTTAGCTAAGAAATTTACAATGGAGAAAAAGACATTAAAATATTATTTTCAGTGATATTCACAACACATTTTTTATTATGTCACTTGACTTTGTGGGTCTCACTAAATGAAATTTAGCCATATACTTAGAATAATAGGTGCAAACGGAGTTAGGATAAAAATCAAAAATACAATAAACAAGTTTTTACCTTTAAATATTATAGTTATTTCAAGTGAGGGTCACATATAAAAATAAAAACAAAACTAAATTAAAATTTAAAGAAATCCCTATTTTATAGAACTATAATTATCAAATTAGTAATTAGTTACTAATAACAATGATTACTAAACAATTTAATAGGAACGCGTAATTAGTTTTATGGAATTCTTTTATTATCTCACCTTAAACAAAATTACAATTACCTAATGAAAAGTGAAAGGAAAGTCTCGTTAGTACTATGAGATATTGTTACGTAGTAATAAAAACAAATGTTTTGTATTGTAAGACGCTAAATTGCCAGCATCACGATAACAATATGTGATGTGGATCTGGGAAATCCCAATATACGCAGTTCATCGCTTAGAAACTTGTAAACAGCTGCCATGTAACTCGTAAAGCATACTACAAAATTGCTACATCTAGAGCCTCAATAACATGTAAAAATACATTAAACAACAGGTTTTCGTCTAATTATCGTCAGGATTAACGTTAAATCTTAGAAAACGAACTAAACACAGTGAATTATGCTTAAACAAGAAATTTAAGTATTACTGTAATCAAGCCGACTGCTTGCAAGTTTTAATCGTACTACACTTATCATGTTAGAAAACAATAAAAATACTCACAATGATTAAAATTTAAAGGCTGAATAGCCTGCTCACGTACAAACTCGATTGACACGTATGTAAAAGTGAAATCCGGAATCCGGAATCCAGCAAAGCAATACTAATTTTTCTTGATTGTCAAACATGAAATATCACAACACGTCGCATCGACACGTCAACATTGATGTTTGAAATTTGCACAGACGATTAAAAATAGAATACATTTTGACGTCTAATATTTTAGTAACTATTTAAGTTAAATATAAAATGGTAATGAAAATTTACACTTATTTAATATTTTTTGAAACTTATGTATTATGTGAACACTAATAGTATTACAATGGGAAGCAGTGCATTATTTTTAAAACGATTAATGGCTGGATAGCTAAATTTGTATAGTGCCATCTAGCGAGTAAGAAAATTTCTTACCATAGTCAAGTGTTCAAAGAGAAGACGTTTAACGTGTAACAAAAGTTTTACAAGATGTCGCTAGTTAAGAACTATCTTTCAACACGGAGATAGGTTAATAATTAAGAATCATTATCAGTGGAAGAGATGCAGCTTTTGCCTCGATCCTGACCCACAACTTACCCACATATTATGTGTAGAAACCAATATCTATGTAATTAATAGCTTCGGAATACATTAGTAATTAACGAAAAGAGATATCATAATAAAAACGTGTATAATAAAGCCTTTATGCTTTGAGACAGAGCAGACATATTTCTGCATTATAATTCATTATTATTTATTAGCCATCTGTGCCCGTAACTATCCATTTTATCTATCCAACTATTATCTACGAATAATAAAAATGTTTTTATAATTTTGTAGTATTTATTTAAGTCTAGACTACGTAGGTTTATTTTGCTATAGTATTTCAATAATTAGAATGTTTTTAATTAATTTAACTATACAAATGTAGGTTAAATAAATAGCTACATATTATACTATGTCCGGGTAAAAATGTACCATTTTCCATCCCTTTCGCGTTGTATGAGATAACAAGATATTCTAACAGACAAGAATGAGACACCTATATGATAAGGATACAGGATATCGTATTACAATTTGAGCCAATGGTGCCTCAGTGTATCCTGTCGTGTGATCCTTGCGCTGCGATTGGTCGAAATAGACAATATGTTACGCCTATATCAATTCGAATTTCGAACTTGGAAGTCTCGAGTGGAAGTTTTATGCAGTTCAGCCGCCGTTGCGAAAGATAGAATTTTGAAAGTATATTTGTACTCTGTTTTGTACCGAAGAGCAATCAATGAATATGAAACAATTGAACAAGAGATATTTAAAAATATATGAGGCAAGTAGGAGGCTCATCTGATGTTAAGGGTTACCGCCGCCCATGGACACTCACATTGCCAGCTCGCATGTACGCTCTTTTCTTGAAGGACTCTTAGTCGAATTTGTTTGGGAATACTTCATTGGGCAACTGGTTCCAAATAGGTGGTGCACGGCAAAAAACTGCCTTAAACAACGCACAGTTGTGGAACGACGGACGTCGAGGAGATACGGATTTTGTATTGATTATTATTGTATTCATGAAACTCAGCTGCAGGTATTGATCTCGAACAACTCCTCTGAACTCCGTGGTAAATGCTGTAGAAGATGCAGCGAGACCCCACATCTCTACGCAATGCCAAGGGATTTGAAATCTAATACGATAATATGATTTTATAATTCTAATAGGTACTAGGAAAAAATATTCACAAACATTCAAATTCAAAATCATTTATTCATTTAGGTAGGTACGCAATATATACTTATGAACGTCAGAAAATAAATACATATTAAATGCTTCTAATTTTACATTTACTGCCAGTTCTCAAATCAAGGGCGTAGAACGGAAGAGAAGAACTGGCAATAAACTACCGGGCTATACATACCTAGTAGTTTTTGTTCTAGGTCTTCATATTATCAAATTAATGTATACAAAAAAAAATATTGTAAAAACTATTTTAAAAGAGTAAGTATGAAGTTTCGTGCCCATTCTTCTCCATATGAAACTACCTTTTGAAATGGGCAGCTAGAGTCATTTTTAAAAATATTTTATCAAGTAATTTTGACTTTCAAAAGTGCCTTTTTAATAGGAATAATTGAAATAAATGATTAAACTTTGAATTTGACTTTGATGTATCATTATTGGTGGTTTCAAAGTAGGTAACACCGCCGACTCCAGAAGAACAAGACTACAACTCAGTCGAGTTTATATTTTTGGACTAAGTCAAAATATTAGTGGTTTCCATATTATATCTAAAGATTGGAAATGAATATGACATTCGTAAAATACTAACTAAAATTGCATTCATTTTAACTGCCTTGAATCCGAAACAAAAATTTAACCAACGTTTTTACGTGCCGTCGTAATGGCGCCGGATTGCAAATAATCCTAAGATAACATTGTATTGCCATTTTCAATGTTTGTTCACTTGAATCAACCCTTGTGTTACCAATATATATTTAATTAATATAGGCAAGCTTTTTAAAAACTTTCTACACTCAGTAATAGAGATGTTTTGGCATTTACACTGAGTGTATAAATCAATGTGGATTTTTGAAAGGACCGAAAAAATCCTGTTGCGTGCGAAAATATTCTATAATATGTTATTCCAAACGTCATCATCATTATTCTACCAGACATATTTATATCTTATCCTAGGCATTTACTAATTACTGTGTATTTATATTACATTTGTGCGTACATATTAGACGATAAAAAAATGTGTTTATTGTGACAACAATTCATTATAATATGTTGATAAGATTTGGAAAAGTAACAACATACCTGTCAGGGTTCATCCATAACAAACTTAATAGTTATTTCCATATTATTTAATTACATCGTTTTTATAGTGTGAATAGGTTTTATGTGGTATTAAACCATTTTCATTTTTGATAGGTATTTTCACCGAAAAAACTAAATAAATTCTTATAATTAGTACTTAGTTAATTAGTCTGAAATTAATATGTGCCTTTTTGATATTATTAATATTATAAAATTATCTACTCAATTACCCAACAACTTAGTTAATCACCAGTTTCACCAGTTTCAGTTCTTATTTGTTAAAGTTTACCACGTCATACATAATCTACTTTATGTTGCAAGCTATATTACCTAAAATGTATGACAATTTTGTAAAATTATTGAAAAATAAAATACTAGCAATTTTTGTTAAGCAGAAAAAATTACCAGCAAAACAGCGGATTAGGTATGAGACAGTCACTTAACAATGCTTTTGATTGACAATTCGACAAGCCCTTCTCTGAATTCTGGCCAAAACCAGAAGCTGGTATTTGGGAGCACAGGAGAAAAGAAGTGAGCGTTATTATTATTAGGTATATACGGTAGTTCATAAAAGAAAGTGTCGTGTTAAGTGTAGACGTCTTCCAGCTCAGGTGATGCTGAGGAAATTATGAATTAATGTCTACATAGAAAACAAAAAAAACATCAGTGGCGCTACAACCTTCTTAGGTCTTATCTGGGCCTCAGGTTTTTGTATCTGTTTCATGATCGTTTATCAATCTAATAGGCAAGTGCAGCCTCCTTTGAGACACACGCCGTCGACTTTTTGGGTCTAAGGCAAGCAAGTCCTCACGATGTTTTCCTTTATCGTTCTTGCGAATATTAAATGCACACTTAGAAAGTCCATTGGTGCGCAGCCGGCGATCGAACCTACGAGGGATGAAAGTTAACCTCGTCAACGGGTTTATAATATCATAGATACACTTAAATAATCTAAGATGAAATAGTACGAACATTGCCGAGTCGGCGAGGTGTGTCGTATTAAATTACGTAAAATGACACTGTGCGCGCTCCATGACGAGTGCGACACGGTTTGTCTGTTCCACGATGGGACTTGACAATCACAACACTAGATATGCCCGTGGCTTTGCTGAATACGGAATTCTATAGAACAGAATTTCCGACGTCTTCAAGAACTTTACAAAATTTTGAAGTGCAAGAAGCAGAATAGATTCTATTTCAGATTTCAATATCTAGTCTCTCTTTTCAGTCAGTAGCTCTTATCTGAGAGTCGTAGAAGGAAACATCTGGAGTAGAAATGTTTCCATCCGTTTCTGTCCAGCGCCACTTATAACAGTGTATAGTTATCTGCTGTGCCTGATATGCCGTCGACTTTTTGGGTAGGTATCCTCCAAAAATTTTCCTTCACCCAATTCGACTTAGGGGCGAAGAAACGAGCGTTCCAATTCTTAAAAGGCCGGCAACGCACTCGCGAGCTCTCTGGTATTGAGAGTGTCAATTGGCGGCGGTATCACTAAACATCAGGTGAGCCTCCTGCCCGTTTGCCACCTGTTCTATAAAAAATTTAATTAAAGAGGTCCGCGATCCGGCGGCCTCATGTAGGCAACATTAACTGCCACAGATAAACAAATACAGAACAGTAACCCTTATTTATTCCCAAGGTTTAAAAAAAAATCAAAATCATTTATTCATATAGGTATGTATACTTCTGAACGTCAAAAAGAAATAAATATATATTAACTGCTTCTGATTTTATATTTACTGCCAGTTCTCAAATCAAGAGCGTAGAACGGAAGAGAACTGGCTGAGCTACTGGCTAGGTATAAACTCTCCGCCACTCTTTTTAATTGCCAAGCTTTTTGTTTTACACAATTTTTGTAAGAAGCTGTAACCATGTTCCACATGACGTCTTAAGTAACAAATAAGATTTGTCCTCTATCAGCAGGAGGCATGGTGAAATAGGAGCACGCACTTACATTCTCGTGGGAACAACACGCAAACACATAGTCGAAATAACTAACATCACCGCATACACGAATTCAAGTACGACCAGTCACCACAAGTAGCACCCGTTCACGAGTATGACGCATGGCCAGCCATCGGACCCCTTGCCATATTTTAGGGAGAGAGACAACCCGACGCATGGACGCCGGATTTTTCCAAATTCCGTCTGCAAAAACCAAGTTAGTTTAGAGTTCACCTCTCTTTCGAATTCTTCGCGATAATAAGGGATTAAACAGTACTGGAGCTTGATAGATTCGGTAGTGGGCTGATCAATCTAAAAAAAGCATTAAGTGCCTTATCAGATAGGCTATACATAATATTTTGTTGGATTTTTTTTTGTAAAATTTATGTTTACCATAATTGGCATATATTTTAGAAAAGCCTGTAACATATACTGTAGACATAGCATTATGTATGTAATAAATAAATATAGAATATAGATAAATTTGCGTCTACATTGATAATAATCGATTCAGTTTAGTCGACCATAAACAATTATGCATAGAGACACTTTCTTTTATGTCCAGTCTGAAATGTCAAAAAAACCTTTTGTACCACAGACAATCACTTTCGCTATTGTACCATTGTGCAATTAAAGGCTTTTACGCGAATTGAAACGAAATACTTTTTAGATTATATGATAAGATGTTTGGATCTTTTTGACTCGTTTTTAAGTGACGGATTGGATTTCTTAGTCACAATAGTGAACAGTATCGTAGATTTACTTATTGTATGGTAAACTGCAGTACCTACAATTGAGTTTGAAGTTTAGTCAACTATATATACGTAAATAAATACAATATATATCACGTAAATCTAAACTTAAAAAGTCATACCATTAATTTCATTCAGGCCTATTGAAAAGGTACTTTCGAAAGTCAAAATTTCAAGTTAAACCACTTCCTAAAGGTAGGTAGGTAAAGTTTCATATGGAGAAGAATGGACAAGAAACTCCATAATAATTACTCCTACGCACTCCTATCACAACTACCTATTTACTTGTATACATTGATTTGATAATTATATGTGAAGACCATGTACCTAGAACAAAAAAACTACTATACTAAAATAAAATAGGCGCATGGTGTTATAATAACCAATGCAGACAGACAAGAAACTTTCCAATATAGACTTCTTAAACAGCCTCAAACAAGTCTAGTACCTGTGTTTGATAGAACCTACATTTTTTTTTATTGTAACAGGAGGCAAACGGGCAGAAGGCTCACCTGAATATAAATGAAACCGCCGCCCATAGACAGTCACATTGCCAGAGGGCTCGCAAATGCGTTGCCGGGACATAAATGTTAATTTATAAAGTGTCTTCGAAGTCTGTAGAAATAAGTAATACTTTCACTTCGGTACCTCAAGAAGTCCCCTCGTCTTTGTAAGTTATCTTTAAACCGTTATAAAACAAACTAAGCTTTTCACCGCAGGGGAGGTGCTTCCTAAAAGGTTTCCATGTCGGCATACATCCCCCTTCTCCCCAACTTTAAAGGGTTGGGACGGGAAGCCGCACAAATTATCTCCTTGTCTGCACTTGTTTTGTAACAAAAGTTAATATTTTGACACGTTTTGAAACATTCGAAATATCTTGGATTATTTAGTTTTATTATGCCTATTCTGTGATTCAATTAAATATATACCTAATAGTAGACAATAGGATATTGTTACAGGAATTATCGAGTTCTGTCGCCTCTTTAAATCAATAGTAGGTACTATTGATTATACACCACAAGAAGTTCGTCTTATTAAAAAGTCACAAAAGAACAATACAATACATCACCTATATACTTGAATTGCCATGAGGTAAATCAGGCAAAATCTGATCCATTACCTTCAATATATTAAATACATACATATTCCAGAACAGCATGGGTTTGATGAGGTATCAACCAATCAGGGCGCGAGGTGCGATCCGTTTCACAATTTGACGGTTTCACTTCGAATAATAATACGTTAAATTGTAAGCAGTTCGTTGAGGTTCACAATCTTTCGACAGTTTACAATCTCGCGAGATAGATTACAATCTAACGGTGTTTACAATTTTACGGTGACATTATTATGGGGTCATGCTTCTGATGTCGAAGCTATTTTCATCCTGCAGAAGAAGGCTATTCGTGCAATCTATAATTTAAAATATAGGAAACCTCTGAGAGATAGGTAAATACAAGGAAATTAATATCCCTTTCCCTTTTTTATTAATAACCTTTCCCTCGCAATATATTTATGAAAATATTATGTATGTATACAAAAATAGTGATAAGTTTACTAGAATAGAACATACGCACAATGTTAATACACGGAACAAACGCAGGCTGAAATTTCCCCGTACTAGACTATCTAAAGTTAGTAATTCTTTTTTTGGGGAAAGGGATACTCTTCTTTAATAAAATCCCAGAGGCTCTTTTATCACTGCCTTTTAATAAATTTAAGAAATGTATTAAAGAAAAGCTGTCTAAAAAGGCTTACTATAAAGTTAACGATTATCTAGTTGATAAAAGGGCCTGAGCCAGTGCTAGACAGGCTACTTCTAATTAATTTGCGATATTTGTTTTAAAATAAGTGTTGTTTGACAGTCATTTTGGAAGATGATTTGCTATTTTAAAAGAGTACCGAGAGTACTTTTAGCCGGCTTTTCTCACGACCTACACACATTTTTTTTAATTCATTAATAAGAGTCTCCATGAGGTGGTATCTTATCACTTAACATTTCCTGCCCGTTGGCCCCCTGTTATCTTTATATATATAATTCTTTTGTGAGTGTGTATGTCACTGAACTTCTCTCAAACGACTGGACCGATTTTGATGAAATTTTTTGTGTGTGTTCAAGGGGATCTGGGAATGGTTTAGATTCACAAATCAGCCCGGCAGATGGCACTGCAGTCGGTACTTTCATACTTTGCTTAATATCCTAATCGCTTTAAATATCATGCAGGACAACGTCTGTGGGGTCCACTAGTATAAAATAAAAACCAAAGCATATAATTGTGCAAAAATGAAACTAGAGTAATCCTATACGTTTTTGAAGCCAATTACCCGTAATATGCAATAATTGCTGACGTGGCCAATGCAAGTGGAATTCTTTTGTGTCCTGGCGCCATACTTGAAATACTTTTCGACGGGTACTTGCGCGATTTAATTGTGATTTGAGTGTACTTTAGAAATAACACTTTTAGTTTCGTATTACACGTATTTCTGTAAAAATCTTGATTTCATAACGTGTTTATTCTTTTACCGTGGTGCCTAAAGCTATGGAAACAAAGAAACAAAAAAAGGGTGCGTGTACTTATGTACGCGCGTAAGAAGTTATACTTTGGCATTATTAAAAATAGTTTTTGATTGCATGCAAATAATAAATTACAATTAAATAATCAAAGACTGGAAAAGGAGTCATTATAGTCAATAAAGTTCAGTTTACATTTGAAAAATTCAATAAATAAATATTTATTATTATTCTCTTACATTAAGTGTAACATAAATTCTATTATTATTCGAATGTTCGCATCGTAAAATTTCACTCTCATACATTATTCATAACGCGCCTAAAGAAGTATAACTTCAAAAATTATTGTTGTAGTTTAATAGAACACAAATCAAAATATTTATTCCCAACACACAAAAATAAAGTATTTACAATATTCTTACTCTACATAGTAATAATAATAATTTAAAATGGATAAATAGGAAATTAAAACAAATTAAATTGACTTTCGTTGCCAGTCATTTATATGTTTAAACCGCTACAACCTTTTTAGGTCTGGGCCTCAGATATCTGAGTCTTTTTCTCAGATCAGCCTCCTGACATATGCCGTCGACTTTTTGGGTCTAAGGCAAGATTTCCTCTAGATGTTTTCCTTCACAGTACAAGCGCACATAGACAGAAAGTAGTGCTGTAGCCACTAGACTGCTCACCTGCTAAACCCAACTAAAATACACGAGCCTATTGTAATTGGTTCATGTATTTTTGGAACGATTCGAAGAACATCTTCTATGCAAACACTTTTGGAACACCCGCATGAGACTTTTTCCCACAAAATCCAATTTTTTCAATTTCCAAGGCAGATGGACCGTTTTCCGTTTTCAACTACGATGGAACTAAAATTATCTAAGCGCGTAACTCGATCCGAGGGGTGGAAACGTATGCTTCGAGAATAGGACGGTTTTATGTAATAGTGAAACGAATATTCATTTAATTAAAGAGGTTATTAGCATAACAATGTCTATGGGGAATAATCCGTCGTACTATTTAAGGTCGCTGCAGTTTGTAGTTTGTTATCAACACACCATCTCGATACTTAATAAGAAACAATTAAAAGTGTAGGAGGGCAAAGGAGCCCACGGGACGCCCAAAAAGAGCAGTCATCTCAGCCCATGGACACCAATTTTTATCTTTTAAGACTTTGAGGGAGGAGGTCCCTTTCTTTAAATAATTGGAGGTCGTATCTCTCAGGAAAGACCCCTACTGGGAGTTGATTTCACAGTTCGCTAGTTCTCAAAAGAAAATGCTTGTGAAGCGGACCGGTTCCAGCCATCAAGGTGATGCCAAACAAGTCCTCTGAGCACTCGCCATGTCAAATGTGGTAGAAGATACAGGCACTTCAACAGCTCCACGTATCTAGATAATTTCTACGTGAATTTTTATCAATCCCCTTTATTGCATAAGACCGTCCCAGCAAGGTGCAGATCCCGGGGCGTACAATCACTCACGCAATTGTTTAAACAAAGCGCACTAATAAAATATCGAGTTACAGCGAATAAATGAACATCGTTGACGCGGCCAATATGCTATTGTACGCGACTGTATGGGGGCTGCGCTTTTTGTTAATGCTTTACGGCTTCTGTGCTTGTCTGTACCCTACTGTTTCTTGTAATAATCATTATGTCATAAAAACATTATTGTGACAATAGCTTACTTTGCAAATTACGGAACCAGAGATATGACGCATTCCTAGACGTTATATGATAGTCTGTGTAGAACGAGAACCGTCTTGGGATTTGAGGGCGGTAAATTACATTTTTAATTCTTGACCGTACTGTACTGTCATTGTAGTTCGACAGATATCTTGATAAAACATTAAAAAATGTTTGTGAATACAATTACGTAATGTTTTATGAGTTTGAGAATTGAAGCAAAGATCGCTATGACGATCGTTTTGTGAAAACTAACAAAATCAAATTAAAAAGGAGTTAAAAACATCAAAAATACCCATTTCAATAGCTTCCATTAGTGGCCTTCCAAATTGTTGTTTATCTGATCGAGTCCGACCAAGCAGAAGCTGGCCGAAAATAGAAATTAAAAAAGAATAGTTTGCAAATAAACAGAGGGATAATCCGCTTATTCGTGCGTTCCAGACGGCGACGTTTGTCTTTCGGCGCCAAACGTCGACGCCATCTTGCAATTGCCATTTTAATTTCACCATAGATAATCAATATTTTTTTGGTATTTTAAAACGAATACTTATATCGATCGCAAATGTTTCTTTTTTGATTTAGAAGTGAGGGTTTTGAAATATAGCTGGTATTTATAAGCTGTTTAAAAATCTTAGGTACTAGTTTAAATCTTTAATGTTCCGTTAACGTAGACAATATTAAGTTGATTGTTATATTTTTGTTCTTTACGGTCTCACACGCATAAATTCAAGCGGTTTATAAGCTATTATAATATATATTTATTCCCTATATATATGTCGTGGCCATATCCTAGATTTGCTCACTTCATGAAATGCTCGAGAATTTCATGAAATGGTCGTATTTCATGATGTGGGCAACTTAATTTGACCAGACCATTAAATCGTCAACATTTCACGATTTTTTCATCCACATTTGGCCGGATCGTATAAATAGGGTGTCCATAAAATATTTAATAAAAATCCAGAATATGTTAAGAACTTGTTTATTGTTATTTAAGTCCGACTGATACAAACAAAATTAATTAAATTTTTGTAACAAAATTAAACATCAAACACGTCATGTTACACAATTATTTTTAGAAAACAAACAAATATTTAGAAATAAGTAGGTACTTTGGTACATAGTTACAAAAAGTAATATGTATAATAATTCACATGGAATGCACAATAAATGAATAAAAATTTAAAAAGTCAGTGTTACAACCTTTCAGTCATTTGTTGGCGCATGACAAACTTTGGTGACACTTTAAAGTACAAAGTGTTTTGTTCTTGAAACATGCATCTCTTTGTACGGCATTGGTTTTTTGCTGGCTTACAAAAGCATTTTTTAAAGCCTTGACCTCCAAACAAAGATTGGAAATTTACAGCTTCCCTCAATGATATTGGCAATTCTGATATAATCGCAATAATCTTTAGACGACACCTGTAGGTCTTGCCGAGAAAACCAATTTTTAATTGTTCCAGAACCCAATTATGCGGTGGTAAGAAGAGTTTTTATAGAATTGAACAAAAAAAAACAACCAATAGACCATTTAGTAGACTTATTATCTTGCATCCAACACCGCAACATATTTTCTACGTCTTGGTTGGATCTTTCCACGCTGCCCTGTGTTTGAGGACGTCGAGGACTACCGTGAATAATTTTGCATTCAGGCCACATCGACACCAATTCTTCTATGACATGCGCGGTGAACTCTCTTCCATTATCACTCTGTAATATAAACGGAGCGCCAAATTCCAAGAATATTTTTAAAAGTTCCAAGGCTACTTCTGCAGCTCTTTTCGACTTTAGAGGTCTGAGGTGTAAAAATTTTGTGGCATGATCTTGGTAATTCATAAGCCATTTAAATTCTCCATCCGCGGCAGACTGTAAATCTATTAAATCCACCTGCCCTCGTGTGTTAAAATCTTTAGAAATTATCGGCTGAGTTACTATACCTTTCTTTGGCACTGCACGTTTCTTCTGACAAACAGAGCACAGGTCAACGAATAGCTCGATGGGTTTCTTCGGAATATAAAGCCTATTTTTAATGTGTTGAATAATTTTTAATCGTCCACCATGTCCAACAGTTTTATGTACTTCCTTTAATATTTCAAAATACTTCTCCATCGGAATTATGCGAATCGTATGATCGTCGACGCATTTTTTCTTGAATATAAGATATTCCTCATTCGCAGTTTCCAAAATATCATATTTTGAAAACCAGTAATAGTCTATGGACTTATTTTGCGTAGTCACCCTACTCTCCTTAATTTGTTTCATAACCTATAAAAGGAAAAAAAAAACATTAACTTTAATAGGTCATAATTCACAAACTTACATAATATCAATTAATACACAATACGTTAGCTGGCATAGAGTATTTTGATAAAATAAGTGAATATTTATGTAATTTAAGAGTAAAATACTAACCTGTGAAATGCGATCCAAACTCCACGGTTTTTTTACATTTTGCTCAGTTTTTGCGTGACTTGCATAGTACTCGAGAACCTTTTCGTCGTAAACTCTTTTACTATCAATTTCTTCGTCATTTATTAACGAATTATTCACTTTTTCACTGCGAGAAACAACATTATCGACAGCGGCCGCCATCTTCACACATAAACAAAGCGTTTGCAGCGCCTCTACCGGTAATTAATGTAACTACTTTACGATATGATCAAATAATTGACCATTTCATGAAGAAGCCGCGCGTTTAGTTGCCCATATCGAGAAACGATTTCTTATCATTGATCTGCCCAAACCACATCACGATGTGGCCAATAGACAATGAAACATTTCATGAAATGTAACCATTTCATGAAATTCTCGAACATCTCATGAATTGAGCTAATCTACGATATGGCCACGACATATACATTTGATAGATTTTAAGTTTATACATCGAGTTTGTCAGGTGACTAATTTTCGCCTCTGCTCTATGGATCTATTTGTTTATGGGCTAGTCCTTTCGTATCTATAATCTATGAAAGAAAATGCATGTCCAAATGAAATGTTGTTCAATGTTAAACATCAAATACTTTCTCAAATCTAAACACTGGTTGCATGATAATAGTTTTTCTACAAGTGTAAATAACAACAGTCAATCATTTTTGCGCAAGCGCGTTTTTTTCCATCCTGTCAAATATTACAAGCAGGCCACACAGACCCTCGCACATGGTTAATTCACAATAAAACCACAGATTAAACTGCAAAATCGGATTTCGGCGGCCGAGCTTCTTGCATTACGTCAAGAGCCATCACAGAACAAATCAACCGGAAGAATAAAAAATTAAAAAGTTATCTTCCGTTGTACCCTGTATTTTTTATTACGAAACCTCGCTTCGCTTGTTGTTCCAACGGGCATATACTCTCATCATATACATATTTCTATACAAGAATCACTCGCATTGCATTGCTAATGAAATGCGACCGTGAGTTTGACAACTATTATTAGCGTAACTTATTATTATGACATTGTGTTGATGTTCTTATTACTTGTATGACTTAATGCAAATTAATATGACATTTGCATGCCTATTTTTATATTGCTGATTGTGCGGATTTTTATAATTGATCGATCTGAGTCACTTTCTTGCAAGTAAATGTTTTATTATTATTAATACATACTATAAAAAAAACCACCTACAACTCTTGGTCTTGGGTTTCTATATCTATTTCGTGAACACTTGTTTGATGATGATGGTGATAAGCCATCTGTACCTTTTTTTAAATGAAGTGAAAATGCGCATACGCAATCGCACGCGCCATGGATGTCAAACTTGACGCGGGGACTGAGGGGCTGGATCTACACCCAAAGCCCTCTGCTATTTAGAGGGTTAGCGAGATACTACCCTCTAAAAACACCTCAGCCCTCCACACGCCCTCGGGGATCGCCAAGGCATTCAACCCAAGGAAGCTTTCTGTGCCTGATATCCCATCGCTTTTTAGGTCTATGCCGTTTTCCACACCATGTTTTCCTTCATACGATTCAGTTCAGTGTTAAAGCGCACATAGAACAGTCCATTGGTCTAGGGTGCGACCCCAACGAAGTAAAATTCAGATATCTATATAAGGATTTATTTCTTGACATTGTCACGTACAGAAAAAAATTTAATAGACACAGGAAGGTGATCGCTACAAAGAAAAGTGAAAAGAGTATAGAGAATGGAGTCTAACGCTTGGTGCGTAAAGTGTTTCTATTATGGTTAAGGAGCTTTTTAAAAGGATTTTACACTTCTATGAATAAACTTGATTCAATCTTTAAAGGCTTGTTCATAGACATCTTTTGTCATGTTTTGTAATTACTTACGCGTAATCGACCGACATAACGATATTTATTTTTTTATTACCACATCTGTATGCTATATATAGTATATGTTTCAAGCTATGTTTTCTAAAAATAAAATGTTATAAAACAACTTTATTCATCCACATTTTGACATACTTTTAACAAGGTTAGTCGACATCACAGGAGACCGAAGAGCTGGCAGCTACCTTTTTTTTATGTTACAGGAGGCAGACGGGCAGGAGGCTCACCTGATATTACCTAAGTGATACCATGGACACTCGCACTGCCAGAAGGCTCACAAGCGCGCTGCCGGCCTTTCAAGAATTGGTTCGCTCTTTTCTTTAAGGACCCTAAGTCGAATTGGTTCAGAAATATTCTAGCTATTCAAAGGGAACACTGCCTAAAGAGTCCCTTTTAATAATATATTTTAATTATTATATTACATTTTAAGGTTAGTTATTGTTATATTTTTATGCAGAAAATATGACGACTCATTGGTCTAGTGGTTAGTACCCCTCACTGCGAATCCATGGGTCCCGGGTTCGATCAGCCGGCTGAGACGAACATCATTGAACATGTGATGAGCATTTGCTGTTGTGCTTAGGTCTTGGGTGTTTTTAAAAAAAATAAAAATAAAAATAAAAAATCGTATGTTCCATAATAAACATATTTTTTTTACTCCATTTAAGTTGTAGAACATGTTATATGTATATATGTGACCATAAGTTACCATATTAGTTACCAAGTACACTATGTCGTATATCCTGAATAAAAAGCTTTTATATCACTTCTGTTCGATAATTCCAAACGATCGCATAATAAAAATATTGAAATAACGGGAGCAAGCGCTTAAAGACAAAGAAACGTTTTTTATTTATATTTGTCGGCCTTTTCTATACATTAATCTGTTTGCCTCCGTGTTTTGAGTGCGGCTTCGAGTCCCGGCTACGTAAATATTGTCACGGTCAGACGCGTGTTTGGTTTTGACAGTTCCGGTTCTTCGGTATCTGCGTATTTGTAGCGCTAAGATTCTACGCTCTTCAGATTTTAATATAAGCTCCACCAGGGCTCCTTTTTATAAAAAAAAAATGTGTTTATTCATTTTAAGTACATATGCATTACAATGTGTAAGATTTGGGAACCCTTTTAAGTAAGAAATACACATGTCAGGGTTCCCAGCTCTTCCATAACAAACTTAATTATAAATTCCTTAAAATATATTTATATAATTTAATTACATCTTTTATTTTATTTTATTTACTTTTGTTTTTGATTTTTCAACTGTTATCAACACGCCTGAGTGCGTCAGTGAGTGAATTTTCAAATTGTAGACGGTGAGCGGGTAGATATGAAGCAGCCTATTTAATTTTATTATTATCTTATTTTTCTTCTTCTTGAGTTTGTAAGAGGTAGTCTTTAAAAAAATATTTAAGTATTAGGAGGAAGATTTATTTTAAAGGTCGGCAACACACCCGCATGTATACATAGGTTATAGGCACTTTATTCATGGCCGCCTCGGTTGCCAGCTGTCCTATAAAAGGTACTGTTAGGCTTGTCTGCTACATCTGCTTACCAAAACTTTTAAATTAAAAGCAATCTTGATTAATATTTTAAGGAGGAAAGAAATCAATGGCGCTGCAGTTGGATCTGGGCCTCAGATTTCTGTATCCGTTTCATGATTGACAATCTAATAGGCAAGTAGGTGATGAGCTCCTGTGCCTGACACACACCGTCGACTTTTTGGGCCAAAGGCAACATTTCCTCTCATTTTCCTTCACCTTTCGAGCGAATGTTAAATGCGCACATAGAAAGTCCATCGGCGCAGGCGGAGATCGAACCAACGACCTCAGGGATGAGAGTCATGCTGAAGCCACTAGCCAACACTGCTCTATATATATTGATATTTTAATATGTTAAGAATATTAGAAATAAATTTATTATTCAAATAAATTACATATTTAAAAAAATTAAATTATTATTATATAATTTTAACTAATCCCGAATTTCTTTATATGTTCAGTGGGTAATTAAAAGACGTCAAACATTTTAGGCCCACAAAATTTGGACCTCTTAAAAGCATGTTGTTTTGTTTGTCTGTTGATATGTACAGTGGTATTTTATTATTTCAAGCAGTGGTCGTTCTATAGTAATTTGTGGTTTCATAATTATCACTTTCAAACAACCTATACTACTCAAGAACAGAGCGTACCAATTCGTAAAAGTAAAAAAAAATATGTAAATTTCCATTAACTGCCCGTTCTTAAATCAAGGGTGTAGAATGGACTAGAAGAACTGGCAATAAATTGTACGTCACTCATTTTATCGCTTAGAGTTTCGTTTTACATGATATTTGTAAGGAGTTGCAACTAATACACATTACTCCACATCGTTTAATCACATGAAGGAATTGCAAATTGGAACACTTATTTCTTTTTATTGGAAGCCTTTGAAGACTGCCTCCAGACCCTCCGGTCATCTCTCCTCCTCCATATAGTTTGATTCTTGTTTAGTTATATTACAACTTTTAAAAATCTGTCATATGTCACTATTAAACTTTAATTGACTTTGGTCACTCGTGTGCACTACACAGCGTTCCTACAGTTTTGATACTTTGGGCAATCTGTCATCAAGTGGTGTAGTCTCGCTGGTCCACAACAACAATGTAAAAAATAAAAAAAAGTAGCCTTTATTCGAGCACCACTACCCGAGTACTCGACCTCCGACAGAGTGAAGGCCTCCTCTAAATTCTTCCACTTGTTTCTATTCGCCAAAATTTTCCGATTCCGCCCCGATATCCCTTTTATTCAATGTTCGAAAATTTCTGGTGTGCGTCCTCTCTTTTTTCTTCCCACGACAACAATTATTTCATATTATTATATTAAGAAAATGCAAACACAGTAGACGAAGAAATCTGGCTGGTTCTTAATGCTAATCAAGTGACAACCATGTTAACGTTATGACATAAATACAATTTTGATAGTTTAAACATAAAAATCCCAAATCTCCATCGAACTTGCCGAGTGATTTTTAGTAATGAACAATGGGTGGGCCTGACACAGTTGGAGCAAATATTTTGCGAGAATTACTACACCAATGCCAGAGAAATGACAAAACGTTTGTATATTTGCTGTCTATTGTAGAATGAGCATATCATATCCCGTTACCGCGAAGTTAGTAAAAATCCAGCAAATTTGCACTTTACTTCGCAGCAACAGAAAGCGTTACTATGACAACCATTTAATGTGAGCACTTAGTTCCTTCGTTCAGTATTGTAATTCAAATAAGTCACCTTTTAGGATGGGACCAAAAGTGCATCTCTAAATCGTAAATCTGAATACATATATCTGTCAAGTACATATTTGGCAACCATTGCCGCAAATCACCGTAAATCTACCACCACTTTTGTTTAAACATATTTGCGTAAAATTTCTTCAGATGCCACTGGTGATGATGAACCGGGTATCTTGCGCTAGTCTAAACAGTTCCTTGGCGGATGTGATGTCGTCCCACTCCCGTGAGTTCCACAACCACGACTTCATCCTTCTACCAGCGTCTCTTGCCATGAATTTTGCGTAAAATATTTTAATAATTTAAATTACTCACGTCGGTGGCGATTAAGTAAAAGGCAAAATATTTGCACTAGCTGATTGGTTTCACCGTAAATATATTTTAACAGCGCTAATGAGAAATTAATGTGTGGCGGAAGGTTTGTCAATATATTAAGAATGTTTTTTGTGTTTTTATCGTTTGAGTTCGTCTCAGTTGGCAGATCTTTTATTTAAACTACGGGCTTACAAAAAAAATGTGGTAAATCAAAGCAAGTTTCTTGTTGCAGTTGTCTTAAGCGTCTTCTATAAACAAACCCAACACCGTCGAGTAGGAGGCCTAGTGGTACAGCGACTAGGGGACCGTGATTTCAGCGGCTGATCGCGGGCAGGCCATGCTGATACCGTGTCCAGATTCGGGCGATTGCTGGTGGCGCCGTAATGCCTAACGCATTTTCCCACGAAAGCGACGACTCTCATTCCTGGGTTCAATCTCCGGATGTGCACCAATTGACTTTCTATGTACCCAATTAACACTTGCTCGTATGGTGAAGGAGAACATCGAGAGGGAACCAGGATGCAGTAGACTAAAAGTCACAGAAGGCTAATCTACTGCTTAGAAAAAACAAATGATCACATACAAAAATGGGCGCTGCAAGATCTAGACAAATTCTATTCGAGAATTTTCTAGCTGTATTTATTATATGTTTGTAGGACCGGGGGGCAAATGAGCCTACGGGGTGTCCAAAAGGGGCAGTCATCGCAGCACATGGACGCCCATTTTAGTGGTTGCGTTGCCGGCCTTTGAGGGAGGAGTATGCTCTTTTTGAAACAATCACGTGCAGTATGGGAGTAGCTATAAATGCACCACTAAATACCTCAAATCCCAACAATAGAGAAACAAAACAAGTCATTCGCCAGATTCACTCACTCACACAGCCAATAAATATTACAATTATGAATGTCGAATTAAATGTGTTTTTGACATTCGGAAGTCATACTTAGCACTAAGTTTCGAGTCTGCATAGGTAATAACCTGTTATATTCTACCATTAATCTGCAATGTATCATAGTAATTAGTAGTTAAGGATTTCGAAGTGAAAACGAAACCTATAATTATTGTTTGATTATTAATGTATTCACAGAAATTACATTCACTACTAAGAGAATACGATTCTGTCGAAAATGTAATATAATAAAATACATAATATTAAATACAATATCGTTATTGTGAACTCACTTTACGAACATATAAAGATGTCGATAGTCAGAGACAGCATTGAATTTATTCATTTATACGTTCCAAACCAATGTGTATGCTCAAAAATACAATAAAATATGACGTCACAAACTTAACACACATACACATAAATAACATTTGAACATACAATTCAGTAGCAACGTCTTTGTTAACGGGTGTGAAACAGACGGGTTTTGACCCATCGGACTTTCGCCTGCACATATCACCTGGGTACGAAGAACCCGAGTTCTTGGAGAACACTCGGGTTGTTCACCACCCCAAGACTTTCAGTAGATTGTATACTCCCCCCCCCCAGAACAATAGTGTCCTAAAAGTTAAACAAAAGATTTTTTCCGTCTAATAATAATCTATGTACTAGGGCTAAATGTCGCCTGAGAGATGTAAATTACTCTTCATATAAAAATGAATGCGGATGATCCCATAATGATGTAATTTAAACAAGATGTCCATTAATGATGGACACGTGCCTCTACACGCACCCTTTGTTATCAAACAAAGGGAGCCCCAGTCCATTATAATAGCTAACCTTTGTAAGAGATTTGGTGGAAGATATTTAATATTGAGAGAGATTTCTAAGGGAAAAGAGAGTAACAGTTTTGAAACGCCGGCAACGCATTTGTGAGCCCTGTAAAGGCTGCCCATTTGATCTATATAATAAACTACTACTAAAAAAGAATTTCCTACCCTCACATCTATACTAATATTATAAAGTGGAAAGATTTGTATGTAAGTATGTTTGTTTTTTTGGGTCAAAAAGTACTGGACCTATTTTAAAAATTCTTTCACCATTTGAATGCTACATTATCTATATTTTATTGCAAGAAAAAAATCCCTACTAAAATTACAATAATGTTACCCAAGGTGTAAAAAATCCTATAAAATATCTTTCATTGCATGCGCTGCGAAAACGATTGATAGAAAAAAAATGTTCCACAAAATTAAAGAACATATCAATACCTACAAAAAAATGTTTAAAAATAAATGTCCATCCGTACAAAGCCAGGACCACTAGTAATAAATATAATAATTAATGATTTAATAATCATATTTCGATCCAAGAATTTCTGAGTTTAGTGAACTATATTAACTTAGTGGAATAAATTATTATATTTATTATTATTATAATAATTAAATCATTAATTATTATATTTCTTACTAGAGGTCCCAATAAATAATCATATTTAATTCGATCTAGGAATTTCTGATTTAGTGGACTTAAGACAGTAGTTCAGTTTATAATTTAAGTTACACTGTTTGAGAAATCTTCGAATATTATAAATGGAGAAATAATGTCAAAGCAAAAAAAATTAACAACTTTTGTATAAAGAATTGTAAAAGCATAAGAAGCCGTAAAAAATAAGTTTTTACGGACAAAACGAAAGGTCACACGTTGTCGTGGAACTCAAGGGGTTAAAGTTTAACAATTAAAATAATTGCACAACCCTTTCCTCAAAAAAAAACACAAAGACCTCAAAAGGTCAAAGTTCATTATTCATTATTTGATTTTTAATAATTTACGGAAAAGTTACAAAAGTCGAAGTATCAAATTTGATTCAAAAATTCAAAATCTTTATTCATTTAGGTAACACAATTTGAGAACTGGCAGTAAGTAAAATAAGAAGCATTTAATGTATTTTTTTTTGACGTTCATAAGTGTACGTTGCCTATATGAATAATTTATTTTTGACTTTGACTTTAGTAAGTACATAAGTCAGTCTAAATACGTAAACTATCGTTATACATCGATATTCTTGCTGATTCTACTTCTTGCCCGCTCTATGCCCTTGTGAACTGGTAGTAAATGTAAATTTAAAATAAACTTCTTTTCTGACGTTCATAAGTGTACTTATGAATAAAGTTATTTTGAGTTTATTTAACTGTGGCATTTTAACTTTCGTTTGGATGTATCTTAGTATGTGTATCTTACATAGAGTTGTAGCCGTAATTTATAATAAACGAGTCCCGTACTAAGCAGACTGAAACTCTTAATCCAAAAATAAAGTGGGGTCTATTTCACTCCAACCACAACCGCAGACCTCGGTCACACGGTTGCTTGTGAATAATACTTGGTTTAATTAGATTAATAATATTCACATTATTCTATAATTTCAAGAGAGATCTATGACTATAGTTACTGGAGAGTTTTGAAGTTATACTTCTTGTGACACAAAATTATCAGTATGGGCGCCGAGCGTGCGCGAGCAAGATGGGAATAAGACAATCTACAAGTAAAAAGAAATAGAATATGCGTGACGTTAGCAGCTATGCCAAGAATTTTGAATGACCATAATGACATTTGTAGTACCTTTTAAACAAATAAAGGAGTTTTAATAATTTTTTCAAAGAAATTTAGCAATGCTTTTTCACAGAGACCTGTTGTTGTTACTTAGTTAAAAGGTTATGAAACATACCTAGTTATTAAATTGAATTAATAATATAATAAAATAATAAATAATAATTATTAATATTAATTAATAATTGAATAATATACTAAATATAAAATATTGTTAAATTATTAACGTTAAATATTTATTATTAATTATTTAATATTTAAAAAAAATAAAGAAAGCCAAAGAAGTATAACTTCTTACGCGCGTACATAAGTAGACGCACTAATTTTTTTTTCTATTAATTGTTAGTGTCGTTTTTTCTACAAACGTAGAATACAATTTTGAACGATTTTTATCTATTATATATTAGATATTTTTTTGTTACGGCAAAGAAGTATAATTCGCGTACGTACATAAGTACACACACGTTTTTTTTTTAATTGAAACTATTCCATTGTAAGGCAATTGAATTGCACGGTGAACATAGCCACTTGGATTGCCAATGCAATCTCATCTTCAGCGGTGTCAAATTTGTCAAACATTCAGCAAAATAAGCTTTGTCAGCTATTAAAAGTAAATTTGTGTTTTATTGGAGTTTTTAAATATACAAGACTCCAAAACGGACGACTTATATGAAATAATAAAAAGAAATTTAATTTAATTGGCTCTTCACAAGTTTACCTACGGTATAAGTGGCTGATGCCTGTAAGACTATAGAAGACTTGATGACCTGAAATTTGTCAGGTTACCAGCCTTCCAGTTCCATCGGGTATATAAAAAGAAAAAACAGAAGTATATTCCCAATATCCATAATTGCTTGAGAAGATGCAATTGCCGGCGAAATATTAATTTATTTGTTTGTACCAAAAAAAATTGCATAAAATATATAAATTTTTTTTTTTTATAAATTAAATCTACTTTCTCCTGACACCAAAAGTCTCAATTACCAGGATATCATAAGTGATGAGCACGTCACATTAAATAAGCGAGGGAAGGGATAATGTTGTTAGGAGACGCGTGGCGGACGGTGGCCAGTAATTGGTACTAAGAATTGAGATTCTCATTTATTTTTTAAAGAAAAGTGCGTGCGAACAAAGTACACATTTGAGAAATGAAACTCCTTTGGCAAACTAGTTTCTAAGTCTTGTTTTAGATTTACGAGACTTAGATATGTATATCAATACAAAAAAAAATTACCAAAAAATTTGATAGTTCTCACAATTATGGCACTTTTATCAAAATAATTTAATAACTGGCGATACAACCTCTTTAGGTCTGGGCCCCAGATTTCTGTTCTGTTGTCTGATATCTTTTTCATGATCATTTGTCTTTTGTATAATAGGCAAGTAGGTGATCAGCCTTCTGTGATGTCGAGTTTTTGGGTCTAAGGCAACATTTCCTCACGATGCTTTCATTCACCGTTCGAGACAATGCGCACAAAGAATTCCATTGGTGCACAGCCGGGCATCGAATCTACCACCTTAGGGATGAGACTCGCGTTATAACACTTTACGATCTCTATATTCACAAAAATATCACAGATTCGGTCTGTTTATATATAGATTTCAAGAGCGTAGGAAACCAAACAGTTTCGACTTTCAACCCTCGCGAGGTCATTCACCTTTTATTTGCTAACACTCTACGGCGAGTGTACACTGTCATCGCTCACTGGGGTCGAATCGATCACGAAAATGCTGGCGAGTTTCAGAAGGATTCACCAATTTTTCTGTCAGTTTAGTTTTTTTTATTTTTAAGTCAAAGTTCGTGTTAACGAAAATAAAATCAAACAAATATTAAAAATCAAAATGTCTGAAGTGAGATCTTTTCAAAATAGTCAATTGTCCACAGAGGACACACTCAAAAACGACTGGAAAGGATAAGAATGCTTTTAAGAAAATATATATAATCTTAATATATATATTTCTTCTGTGCGTGTGTATGTGACTGAACTCCTCTCAAACGACTGGACCGATTTTGATGAAATTTTTTGTGTGTGTTCAAGGGGATCTGGGAATGGTTTAGATTCACAAATCAGCCCGGCAGATGGCACTGCAGTCGGTACTTTCATACTTTGCTTAATATCCTAATCGCTTTAAATATCATGCAGGACAACGTCTGTGGGGTCCACTAGTTGATATATAACTTTAAAACGGTACCTACATACGATTATTTTATGTAATAGGAGGCAAACGGGCAGGAGGCTCACCTGATGATATGTGATATCGCCGCCCATGGACACTCACATTGCCAGAAGGCTCGCAAGTGCGTTGCCGGCGTTTCTTGAAGTACGCTCTTGAAGGACCCTAAGTCGAATTGGTTTGGAATACTTCAGTGGGCTGCTGGTTCCCAAAATTACAGATGGTATTTTGTATACCATCCGTAATTTAATTTAGTATAATACTAGTTCATATAAAATATATCTAAATTATGCGTTTCCTCGTAGTAGACATTTGGGAGTTGGTTGGAAGCACTCCCAGCCTCGGATGATTAGTTGTCATGGCATGTCAATCTCACAAAGTTGTGGTAGAAAAATGTATGACATTTCTAAAAAGCACGTCATCACTATTTAAACTTGCACCAAAATTGCCATATTAAATTTCGTTAATGGACAATCGAATTAACGAATCGAACCCTAATACAGGCCATTTCACTGTTTGCACTGTTAAAAGGGGCAAAAATAAACAAATACCCTCCGATTGAGGGTACGCTCAAACCTCCGTTAAACACTTTATATATATATGTATATCATCATCAATGGTTATACAGCCCCTTGTGGGCCTTAGCCTCCTCAATTACACTTCGGCATCGCAATCTATCCAGTGTTTCCCGCGTCCAACTTCGAAGTCCTTGACAACTCCATCCCACCAACGCAGCCTCGGTCTACCGGGTTTTCTCTTGCCACCGAGTTGTGAGTTCAGTAAGGCCCTTGGGGTTCTGTCGTCCGCCATTCGATGCACATGTCGACGACTCATTGGTCTAGTGGTTAGTTCCCCTGCGAATCCATTGGTCCCGGGTTCGATCCCCGGCTGAGACGAACATATCGATGTGATGAGCATTTGGTGTTGTGCATAGGTCTTGGGTGTTTAAATATGTATATTGTATTAATATGTCTATCTATCTATAATATGTATGTATATCCGTTGCCTAGTATCCATAACACAAGCTTCACCAGCTTAGCATGGGACTAGGTCAATTGGTGTGAATTGTCTTAAAAAAAAAAAAAAACATGTTAATAAGGATAAAAAACAATACAAAATAAGGAGAGAGATCTCGTCTTTCTTGCTAAGTGGCCAGGTTTCAGAACCATAAGTGAGCACTGGTCGCAGCAGAGTTTAGATATAATATAACCTATTACTGACAATTCATTATTCAATATGATCAGAGCTAGGACATTATAAAACTCATCGTGACTGACAGAGTGAAAGGCACCAGACCTCGAGTCCGATTCTTACTCGCTGGACCGATCAAGTAAAGGCCATCTTAGCGTCGCACAGGCGCAGAGGCTTGCCGAAGATAGGGAAGAGTAAAAAGGAGAGAAGCACATTACAAAACTTGACTTCAGACGTCAAAATTCATAGTTGCATTGTCTCGAAATATAGTCCTTATTAAACAGGATATTTTTGCCTTATAAATAGAACTAGCTGATCCGGCAAACGTCATTTTGCCATGTATATCATTTATTTTAAAAAATAGGGGTTGATCGTAGAGGGGTGAAAGTTAGGGGTTGTATGTATTTTTATGCTGTATCATAAAAAAATAAAAAATAAGTAATTTATCTAAAAATTAAAAAAAATAATTTAGGGGTGGACTACCCTTAACATTTAGGGGGATGAAAAATAGATGTTGTCCGATTCTCAGACATACCCAATATGCACACAAAATTTCATGAGAATCGGTCGAGCCGTTTTGGAGGAGTATGGCAACGAAAACTGTGACACGAGAATTTTATATATTAGATAGATTTGATAATTTTAGAGTAGTTCTTTAATCAAGCGCAGACGATTATAATGTCGTCCTAAAACCAATGAAAAATCAAATATTAAGTAACAAATACTTGTAAGAGAATCGAATAGGTTCGAATAGTATTCTAGAATTTAACATTATTGTATTTTATTCGACTTAGGCATAAAAATACTTAACAAATCGTGGTTCAAATGTTGTATTTTATTAAAATGAGCTTATAATTTAGATGCAGTGATGGCTAATAGCTCGGGCATTCCTCTCTCAGCCCTGAGGTGGTGCGTTCGAACAGCTAATAAATGCTAATGGAATTTTCTATCACGAAAGACGACAGAAATTTAAGCCAGAGCTTAAAGCTTGTAGCGCTGTTTTTTTACATTTTAGACATTATTTAACATATAATATTTTCATTAAAGATTTAATGAAAATTAGTATTTTTTAATGATAATTGCTTTGAAGCAAACCTACTAGTAGCGGCGCTTTTTGAGGCGGCCGCAGAGCAGGCGGTCTTTCTCCTACTTCGATTTTGTTCCCTTTGGAGTAGAGATTCTTCTGGTGCACAGGCGCTAATTAAAGATTTAAGTTGACGCTTGGTAGATAGTACCGGTAACCCCGGAGCTGGTGCTTTCCTCGCTCAACGAATAAGAATCGCAATACAGCGAGGAAATGCTGCCAGAGTTAGTATACTGCTACAGGGACCAAACTTTTTAAATTTGTGTTACTTTTATTAATTTTGAATTATTTTATTATTACTATGTAAAAGTAATTATTACATAGTAATAATAAAATATATTACTAATAAAAACCTACTAGTATAATTTAAAATAATATTGTTACGAACACAATACTAACGAAAATTAATATTAAATAATATATGAATTCGATTCCTTTAAGTAATGGCTTTAAAAAAAGTATTTCTATTAAAAATCTTAGAAAAATTATACCTGAACTTTAACCTTTTGAGGTCTTTGAAGCTTTTTATTACCGATCAGAAAGAATTGAGCAATCGCTTTAATTGTTATTTAACCCTTGAACTCTATAGAACAGTGACATCGTGTGACCTTTCATAAGTTTTAAAACATAATAGATTTTATGTTTTTTTCGGAAAGTAACCAAAAAACGCAAATAAATTAAACTTTTTACCTTTGCTGTATTGTTAGCTATTTTATAACTCAACAAGATTGAATCATATCGGCCATTTTGTATGTATAGAGAAATACATAGACTATGTATATGTGGTTGACCGCATCAGTCCATCCCACGCGTATCACTGGTGGTTAGTGGTTAGTTTTTATCCTTTATCTCGAGGAAAAGGAGGTCTTCTGTGATTTCATTTTTTTTAATAGAACAGGGGGCAAACGGGCAGGAGCCTCACCTGATGCTAAGTGATACCGCCGCCCATGGACACTCAATGCGAAAGGGCTCGCGAGTGCGTTGCCGGCCTTTAAAGAATTGGTTCTCTTCTTGAAGGACCCTAAGTCGAATTGGTTCGGAAATACTTCAGTGGGAGCTGGTTCCACATAGCGCGCAAAAGCTGTCTGAAAAAACTCAGTTGTGAAACGACGAACGTCGAAGTGACACAGGTGGAATTTCGTATTCTGCCTCGACGTCCGATGATGAAACTCAGCAGGTATTAATACGAACAACTCCTCTGAACACTCTCTATGGTAAATGCGGTAGAAAAGTTACCCCACATCACTATTATATAAGACTATAGATTATATTCACTATTAATTATAAGACAGGATTAAATTTTTGTTCCTATTTCTAGTATGCTTGACATGATACATAGTTCGTGTGTTGTTCGGACAGGTCTTAACTAAATTACATTGGAATATGTGCCGCGCAGAACGGAGATATGTTAAGATTAACAACACTGGTGAGTTGAAGATAAAGGTTTGCTCTTGGTCTAAGATCCCGATATACAACGACCTTCACCGAGATGCTTATTTAATGAAACGTATTTTATATTTAATTTAATATGTCACTAAATATAATCCATATGGGTTGCCTAGCAAATTTTAAATTGTATATCGGGATCTTATACTATCTAGTAGAAAAAAAATATTTTTGAAGTTATACTTCTTTTGGCGCGTTAGGGAAAAATGATGAGAGTAAATTTTTACGATGCGCGTGCACACCGTCACAAAAAACAGACACTCTAGTCTGAAGTTAGCTATAGTGAACATTTTAATATAAATAGAATAAGGCCAAAGATAAATTTTTCGAAAAGATTTTTATCTTGTTACGCGATAGTATAACTTGTAACGCGTGTACATAAGTACACACACGTTTTTTTTTAATTTCATGGCTGTATTTACGAAATATTTCAGAAGTTACCAGTCACTAGGAGTGCATCTCCAAACGGAAAGTCGTTGACAGCTGATTGACATCTCACTCGCTCGACAACGCGCATGTTTATTCCATTTCACTTTACCATTTTATTTAAACATGTCTTTCGCGTCATATCGCCCTGGTACTTTGAGTTAAGGTTGAGCTTCGCCTAACCTGGTAGTTAACCGTTAAATTTAACTAACAAGACAGAACCAAAAGTAAATAGCGTAGAAATATGCCAGCTGTGTCCGGTGGCTTTCTTTAATTAATGGATTTAAATTCAATGTGGACTTGCAGGTGTTCACAAATAGATTTCAGAATTATGAAATGTATAAGAAGAAAGAAATGAAGTCATAAATTGGCGGGCTGAAAGGAAGTACTTCTTACGTCTTTTCTCTTTGTATGTAGTAAAAACTGCAATAACATGGTTGGTCATTATGTTAGAATCTAGGTCTAACTTAAAAATAACTACATATATTTCAGTATTATTCAGTATAGGAACAATAGTTTAATTTAACATGCAAGTTGCAAGTAATTTTTGTCAAGAACAGTTATATCTTTCTTTTTGAAGTAAACACATATAATTTAATATATATGATATAATTTAATATATGATATAATTAACGTATATAAAGTAATACAGCTAACATAAATTATTTACCAAAAACCAATAACTATCCTTCAAATATTAACTCAAATATATTAAAAGGAGTCCCTTTAGGCAAGGTTCCGAAGATTCTGGCAGCGTTCCCCCTTTGAATAGCTAGACTAATTTTTTGTCTAAAGCTGCCAGCTCTTCGGTCTTCTGTGCTGTCGACTAACCTTTTTGCTATTTCCTTAAAAAGCCTTATAGCGCTAGGACCCTCGGACCAAGGCTCTCGACACCGAATGGGACAAAATCATATTCGGAGCCTAGCCCCCTGTATTTGTATGCTTTGCTTTCCCTGTCTACAGTTAACAAGTAACACAGGGAATCCTATTGTGGGGGCTAGTCCAATTTTTTTTATACCTAATATTCGTTATCAAATCATAACGTTTTAAAATATGTAAACACGTCATTGCCTATTTTTTATTTTAAATGCTGTATACTTTCGATTCACAACTTCGGTGTGAAGGTCTTGTTAATAACAAATCAATATAAAATTTATAGCGGCTTTGTGTACCTAAACAAGGAGCTTAAAAAATGACCCAATAAGTCAGAGGTCATATAATACAACTAAATCGTTCTTTGTAAAATTCCCAAGGGTCATAGATTCCAAACAAGCGAGTGCTAATTTTTGACATTTCGTTGAAAAAAAAACCGTTCACGGTTTGACCCTTTCTACAAACCATTGTCCACATTTCCGAAAAGAGGTTACAAAAAAGAGTTTTTATTTTTATCGGTAACTTAAAACCGCAGCACATGCATCAATAGGTTTGTAAGAAAAATATATTTTTTACAATATTCCCTAATTTCGTGCAAAAATATCGAATTTCCGTTTCTATGCGTTTCCGAACGAGAAAAAGCTGTCTATTTTTATTTATAGCATGTGTTTTTGATAAAGGTTCTGCCACCTATGTTACCAGTTACTTTAACTGAAGTGGTATTAAACAATTATTAATTTATATTATAACTAACGCACAGATTAGAACAAAAATTAACGTTTATTTTATTTATTTGCTTATCGCTTTCTAGTTATTTATTATACAATATCTAAACAATTACATTATACACAAAAGCAAAACACGGAATACACATTCAAACATAAACAGAAAACACAGTTAAAAATTATTACCTACTTATACAAAAAAAAATGTACCTAATAAATTGTAAAATTCTAAGTTATTTTAAAGTTACATTTTTAAGAAGTATCTATATTTTTCATTATGGGTTGGTAAAATTATTCTTATATACATATAAATAGTATATTTAAGTCGACTTTGAATCTTACTCAAAGCGTTTTCAAAATAATTAAGTTATTTTAAAACAAACTAGTAAACTCTAATGAGATACGCGGAATAATTTTAAAATAGTAACGTTGAAACGAGGTGTCGAATGGCAAAAATATTTGTCTTGTCAAAGGGTGGCTTTCAATGTTTATTTATTTTTACTATTCTTTAGTAAATGATAAAGTAGCATCTTCTTCAATTGCTTAATAATTAAGAATTTTCGGAATGCAATTCATTTTACCTAAAATTTAATATAAATACTTATTTTTGTTGTTATTGTTTAATCGAACTTTGGTTATTTCAATGATACCAACGAATTGGATGTTGTTACACCCCACGAGAATGAAAGTGCGTGCTCCTATTTCATCATGCCTCTTGCTGATTGAAATCTTTGTTTCTAATTTATTTTATTATTATTTATTACTTAAGATGTCATGTGGAACATGGTGTAATGGTTGCATCTCCTTACAAACGTTGTGTAAAACAAAAAACTTGGCGATTAAAAAGAGTGGCGGAGAGTTTATTGCCAGTTCTTCTCTTCCGTTCTACGCCCTTGATTTGAGAACTGGCAGTAAATGTAAAATTAGAAGCATTTAATGTATATATATATATTTTTTTTTTTTACGTTCATAAGTGTACATTGTGTTACGCATTTAAGACACTCGGGAGTCAGACTTACCGCTAAGTAACGTTTCTGTACCTTACTTTAAGTGTGTAACACTTGCTTGCGTGCAAAAACTACAGTGACGTGTGTGTCAGACAAGGCCGATCACATCCTTGTTTATAAATAAGATAAATCGTCATGATCGTAGAACAATGTCGGATTTGGAAAAAACCCAATATCCACTTTTTATCATATTTGGATACTACATTGACTAAATATTACGGCTACATTAAAAAATTCCATGTGTTTTAAATTTCAAATTAATCAGTCGTATTGTGTAATTTAATGTTAATATTTTTATTTTGTTTCAAAACAAACCCTTTTGTTTGCTTGTATGCCAATTATCATAATAACAGAATATGAATTAAAAAAGTTATGACAAAAACTAACATGATTATATTATTTTAAAATGGCTGCCCTGTAAAGATTACTATTTGTCAGATCCGTCACTATTCTACGACTATGACGAAATATAGACCAATGAAGCAGATACAAAAATGGCGGTCGTGATTTTAAATTCCAATAACATTTCCACTTTCCAAAAAATAAGCGGCTTAAAGCCATAAAACCCGCACAATTTATCTCAATAGAGAATTTTTAAACGAATAAGACTGAAGCCATCAAGTAATTCAATACATCCGAAACCGGATAGCAGACAGTGTGGCGCGGGTTTTCTTTTTTTTCAAACTTTTATCTTCGAACGGCTTTTTGTTTTTTTTGTATCGTGTGTGATCTGTAGGTTGATGAACGAATTGTTTTTGGTAGTTTGTATCGATAGTTTAACGATTGGGTCACTGATAATGTTTTGTTGATGCTTTTCAATTTGATTTAGCCTCACCATAGTTATTAGACCCTGGTAGTGGTTCACAATCACGATTACAATTAACTTTTTAATTGACCGTAAATTGACACTTAATTATTTATTTTTTGAAGTTATTATTTTGGCGCGTTAGGGAAAAATAATGAGAGCAAATTTTTACGATGCACGCGCACACCGTCACAAAAAACCGACACCTTGAAGATGGCTATAGTCATCATTTTAGTTTTTTCTAATAAAATGTTGGAAAAGATTTTTATCTTGTTACGCCAAAGAAGTATAACTTGTTACGCGTGTACATAATTACATACACGTGTTTTTTTTATTACAAAGTAGTTTTATCAATATATATAGCTTGTCAGTTTCGTTAAGAGCTTGCTGTCGAAGCACCAAAAGATATATAAAGATATATCTGAGAAACAGGCGTACAACGGGTCCACGGTTGCTCATGGGGATTTCAAAGTATGATCTTTAACAAAATCATTAGATACAGTTGATTAATCTGGTGAAGATGGGCCCTGTTGGTAAAAGAATCATTGTTGTCAGTTTTAATAGAAAAAAATATATTTAATTTATTAGCAAACTAACGTGAATTTGCTCATCTCCATAACAAACAATTTCTCTTTCAATTGCTTAGTCAGCGGCGGAGGCAAGGCGCCACCTTACCCAGCTTGTTATAACTTCCTGGTAATCTGACATTTCAACTTTGCCTTTGTGAGATTGTTTTTATTATGTCAAACATATTTTGATGAATACAAATATTTTAGCTGACCTCGCGAGCTTCGTTTCTCCTTAATGTGATTTTACTTAGCCTATCTTTTAAGTACATACGAACATGGAACATTTTGCTATGCTACCCCAGAGACTGTTCGGTTTTCTTGAATGAAAACTTTTTAGTCTGAAGTAAGAAAACTTGTTGTTCTGTGAATTTTTTCTACATAAACTTCAGAGTTCAAGTCATAATTAACAAATAAAAAATAGGGGTTGATCGTAGAGGAGTGATAATTAAGGGTTGTATGTATTTTTATATGCTGTATTATTAAAAACAATTTTTTTTGTCTAAAAATTTAAAAATAAACATTTTGGGGTGGACCTTATCACTTAGGGGTTTGAAAGATAGATAGTATCCGATTCTCAGACTCACTGAATATGCATAAAAACATTCATAAGAATCGGTCGAGTTTCGGAGGAGTATGGGAACGAACATTGTGACACGAGAATTTTATATATTATAAATAACTAAAATTTATTATTAAAAGGAGTCCCTTTAGGCAAGGTTCCGAAGATAGTGGCAGCGTTCCCCCTTTGAATAGCTAGACTAATTCTTTGTCCGAGGTAGCTGCGAGATCTTCGGTCTCCTGTGATGTCGACGAACCCTTTTGCTATTTGCGTAAAAAGCCTTATAGCGCTAGGACCTAAACGCACCAATGCAGCTCCATATTAAAAACCAAAAAATATGCCGTCAACGCATTTCGTATTTCACACAATGCGTAGAACGAGAACCTGTAGAAGCAAATCGTAATTGACAACAGCGAAGGCAAAACATCGCGTGGACGTTCGCCAACGAAGCCCGTTGTTCTCAAAACTATACACACTGTACAGCTGATCAAAATACTCAGACTCAGAGAGAGTGTTTAATTCATAAATCATTCATTTTTGAATTGAAAGTTCTTTAGGCGCATGAGGGTAGGTAAATTTTGACGGAAACGTCACGAAGATGTGCAGCGTTTTTGTCGAAGGAGAGAGCGACTGAGGCCGATTGAGAGAGAGTGAGAAGGGTGAATTACATTAGAGAAATTAAAATTTGGTAAAGAGAGAATTTATGAAATATTAGTATGTTATATTTTAAGCAAAATAATTTATTGAAATCTCAAATGACGAATTGTAAATTAAAATGCCACGTGTTTTTATTACCGAAGAAATAAATTTAAAAAATAAATATATAATTTGTTTTAATTTTCGACACTTAATATTTGACTGACATGTGTACTTTGTACGCACGCACTTTTTTATGAGCAGAATTTTCCTAGTGGCTTCAGCGTGCGACTCTCATCCCTGAGGTCGTAAGTTCGATCCCCGGCTGTTACCAATGGAATTTCTGTCTATGTGCTCTTTTAACATTCGCTGGGTGAAGTATAACATCGTGAGGAAACCGGCTTGCCTTAGACAAAAGTCAACGGCGTGTGACACAGGAGGCTGATCACCAACTATTAGATTGACAAATGATCATGAAACAGATACAAAAATCTGAGCCCAGGCTTAAAAAGGTTGTAGCGCCACTGGTTTTGTCATAGGACAAGTTTTAATAGCGTGGGAGAGTATTTAGACCATAACTTTTGGCAATTATATAAGGTAACTCTTATTATTATGACATCATGATAATTGAATATGACATTTGCATGCCTATTATGATTGTGCGGTTCTTGTCAACAACCTAAAACAAATAAACGATTTATTATTTACTAGCGACCCGCCCCGGCTTCGCACGGATGCAATGCTGATACTAAATTCAAAGTGCCAAAGAGTAATATCTTCGAAAATATTCATTTTAATCATATATTTAATCAACAATGTATTTAACGTATTTAATTGGATAAGGATTAATGCTGTATTGGTTAAAATCGCTTCGAAAATTAGCCAATATTTGTCGTAAAAAGTAAATGACAACAAAATGTTATTATGGGAAATCCATAAGAGATAGACCCTATACCATCGCGGAGTTTTCTGTAGACCTATTCAATGTGTACAATACTTAGTACATTATTTTGATAAATCTCGTAGGGTTCGCAATGTAAGCGGAAAATAATCAATTATTTACGATTTACGACATCACATTAGAAACCTCAAAAATAACAGTATTTCTCCATCTATATTTAATGGATGTTATTATCCTCTTTTCAATCACTCTATCTATTTAAAAAAACCGCATCAAAATCCGTTGCATAGTTTTAAAGATTTAAGCATACATAGGGTCAGAGAAAGCGACTTTGTTTTATACTATGTATTGATTTATTTGGCGTATTATCTATGTTTAAAATAAGAATTACAAACAAAACAGCAACTTATTAAGATCACATAAACGTAATTCAACACTCGTAACGATTTCCTAGAAAGCAAACAACTTACAAATGTTTTCTTTAATAACGCCGATTGTTTCGCATAATCGACTTGTTTTGTGTAAATATTTTAACCTTGACAGTGGTGACGCAAGTGCACAGTAGACAAATCTTTTATTCAAAACAAAAAAATGCATTTAGAGAAATTATTTGCAATATTTCACGAAAAACTATTTTGTTTATTAGATTATATTGTAAAAGTACAATTATATATACATACTAGCTGACCCTGTAAACGTTTTGCCATGTAGGGGAAGGTGGGGACCCTTCGTACGGTTTTCACATTTTATTTTTTATTTTTTTTATTTTTCCATGAATCAATCACCTGATAGCTTAAATTTATAGTCTAACTATCTGAGATTCAAATAAAAAAATGACAAATGATTTCATCCGATGTTTCCACCATAATTATGATTTAAACTAAATCTGGAAAACGTACGAATCTGCCCCATCAACGGGGCACCTTCGTACAGTGTTTGGGGTACCTTCTTACGCTGTGGGGTAGTTCAAAATTCATTTATTAGCAATGAAATTAAACACAAAAATAAAGATTTAATTTCTATTAAACAAAAATAAAATACTTTTCTTATGTAAAACAAAATTTAATTAGTTAGGTATCTTAAATTTAGAATTACATTTTTTACTCTTTGGTGTGGATTACAACTTCTTATTTTCGGGTGTGGCAGTATAAATTCGTGGTTTTCCTGGCCGTCATCGTCATTTTGCTTGTTTTATTACTTCTTACAGAATGCGAATAGGGTCGAAATGCCTCTGGTGTCAAAACTGACTTCGAAGGAACTACTATTTGATGGATTGGTAAATTATTCACAGCATCTGGTTCACAAGCATCAAAATCAACCTTAGTCAAGATGCCTTAACAGTATTGTAATATGTAGAAAGTCGAAAACTTAATTTGTATGAAAAAGACAGTTCGCGTCGACAAATTATTATACAAATTTAGTTGTACAATTCGTACAAATGTGCCCCATCTAGTGCTGTCCGAATGTACCCCACTAACTGAATAACAACAAAATATAACTTATTTTAATATTAATAGGAAAACGTCATAAATTAAGTATTGGAGACGTATCTTAAGTATATTTTGCTAGTTACTGATAGAATACTCTACACGAAAACTTATTTTATCTACGGTAACAAGAGATAAAAACATAGATCAAAAAATTACTTACCGAGCGCGAAAACACGTCTATGCCTGTAACTTCACTCTCATCGGTGCGAATTTCACGAAACTTCGTTGATGTATAGTTGGTACCTCGACTCATGCACACATACAAAAGCAAGACTGTACTTTATTTCGTTCAAGTTTTATTTTGACTGTATGAATGTGCCCCGCGTACGAAGGGTAACGATCTTCCCCTATATTATTTCAAGGAAACATTTTTTAGTTAAATAAAACTATCTACTAAAAAAAAATAGGGGTTGATCGTACAATAGTAGTAATAGTAGTTTTACAATAGTAAAAAATATATAAGTATAGATATTTTTATAAATGAAAAAAAATCAATGATTTGTCCTCTATCAGCAGTAGGCATGGTGAAATAGGAGCATGCACTTACATATAGGGAACAACACGCAAATACATTGTCGAAACAACTAACATAGCCTACAAACTTTTCAGCCTACATAATATAAGACCGCCAACGTACCCAATAATAATGGAATGGCGGGATTTGGAGGAAGCCTTTGCTGAAAAGAGCACACATAACTATAAGAAGATTGAAATGGTAACGTGTTTAATAGTAAAAGTATCTGAAATAAAAGGCTATTATTAATATAGTGATGAAATATCACCAAATGAGGGATGTCACGCCGGTGTCGGAAATGGTCACACTTTTATGGGTTCAGCAGTTTCCACGCTGTTGATTCTGTTACCATGTCAATCATTAATATAAACTTTTTATTTTATTGACATTTTAAAAGTTTATCCCGGAAGCTCAGTAGCTCTTTTATGGATATACCTATTGATTTTGCAATATGTATTAACCAGTGGCGTAACAATAGGTAGACAGGGCTGGCAAAATGCCACGGGCCCCTGCCCCAAGAGATATTATTTTCTAGAGGCTAGCGTGGGGACTACAGACCATTCCCTCTCGCCTAAACAAGGATTCCTATGGCTATTAGTGGGACATATACAACGTGTAATTGAGTAGGCTGAAAATCTCGAAGTTTATTAAAATTAAACTGAGTAGGGACGATTTTTACTAGGGCCCCAACAAAAGAATTTGCCACGGGCCCCAGAAGGTATAGTTACGCCACAGGTATTAACATTATGAATATTTTCGTCATAAACTAAATATTTTGTGATATGACAAGTACTAGTGATATGTGAGCAGTGTAGGTTAAGAGGATGTAATGACAGGGATATGAAAGGGAAGGCTTTGGTGGTTTGGTCATGAAGAAGGGAACAAGAAGCGGTTATCAAGTAGGATATACAGGACAACCGCGGATGGTGCAGTTGGGTTGGCAAGTCCTAGTCATACCTGGACCGAATCCAGGACGTACAAAATAAAGGACAAGTTAAAGGAACTATAACCCACTGAGGTATTTCCGAACCAATTCGACTCAGGGTCCTTCAATGATAGAGCGTATCCTCGCTTTACGAATGACTATCGCAATACGGCGAGGAAATGCAGCCAGTGTTACAAATACACTGCCACAGGGCCAAAACATTTCAAATTTGATTTAATTTAATTTTTATTAATTTTTAATTGTTTTTATTATCACTTTACATAGTGATACATTATGTTAAGAAAATTGTAAATTAATACTGTATATGTATTTGAATTCAAATGTCATTTAATCATATAGGTAACACATTGTACACTTATGACTCGTCAGTAAATAAATACATAATAATTAATGCTTCTAATTTTACATTTAGTGCCAGTTCTCAATTCAAGGGCGTAGAACGGAAGAGAAGAACTGGCAATAAACTCTCCGCCACTCCTTTTAATCGCCATGTTTTTTTTACACAACGTTTGTAAGGAGCTGCAACCATTTCACCATGTTGCACATGACATCTTAAGTAATTAATAATAATAACATAAATTAAAAACAAAGACTTGTCCTCTATCAGCAGGAGGCATGGTGAAATAGGAGCACGCACTTCTCGATTTGATTGTTGGAAATAAATTATTTTGCTTTTATTTATATTTTCTTTTCTTTTTATATTAGATATATTCATTCATGTAACGTGACATTAAGCCAATTCAAAACGTCTTGATACCATCACCCTCAAGTGTGAACATGGGGGAGATAGCATCGAACAAATTGGTTTAAATTCTGAATTAATCTTATTTATTCGATTTAGAACACGAGAAATTACAAAAGGAAAATATTTCTTTAATATATGTTCAATAGCTTAATTAATTGTTACACTGGTTGTGTGACAACAATTTTTTTAATGTGATTCAAAACAACGTATTTTTTATTCTGCCATTCTGACTGATTGTGTGTACAAACAAACGAACGAGTCTTCGAGTGGACACAGCTTCAATGATTAGGCCGCGAGACTCAAACCATTAATTAATTATGAATAAGGGGGTAATACAAAAGAATCTAATTACATTCCTTTATATATTTTATATTCGAAATTCCACCCGTATCACCTTGACGTCCGTCGTTCCATAACTGTGTGTTTTTTAAGGCACTTTTTGCTGAGTACCACGACTATGTGAAACTAGATGCCTATTTCTGAACTAATTCGACTTAGGTTCCTTCAAGAAAAGAGCGTATCAATTCTTAAAAGGCCGGTAGTGCACTCGCGAGCCTTATTATTAATGCAAAATTATAATACACAGTCAAGCTTTGAACCTAACCTAACAATATATAATGACTGCATTGTTTTATATAATATATCTTTTGTTAAATCGGTCAATTACGTACCAATTAAAAAGGAAAAGCGTGTACACTGGTTGAAATAACAAAAACGTTCAATTAGAGTAATTTGTCGTACAAATAAAAACATGAATCAAGTCCCCTCTAATTAAGTGGCACTTATAATTCACAATTTAACACAATTTGTTATGATAATGATGATCATATCTCCCCCACGTTCGCGCGTGGGGATGTTATCTATGGAATCAGTTTGTTCGCAACTGTTTAGCTTGAAGTTTCGTATTGATTCTCTTTCTTGCAATCAAACAGATTCCATTGATAATATCCCAGCATGTCTTACAACCAAAAATCAAAGGTATCAGGTACAGTATTGTCTATTAAAATATCGATCAAGAAAATACATAGATCGTAGGCCAAAATCAAGAGTTATAATGCCCATGACGTTAATCTTTACCAGAAACATTGGATCTAAAATTTAATATAATGTCACTTTACGATCGGAGATCTCTAGCCCATGTTACGTTACTTACACAGGTTAAAAATTAGCAGAATTTTCCAAATTCCATCTGCAAGGAATTCAAGAAATAAGACGCTTCAAGAGATCTAAACCTTTTGAGTTAATAAACCTAGTGAAGTGAATATAATTGCAAGTGCGGTATCTCAAACACATGAACATAGTGTCAAAACGTTGTAGAAAACTAAGACTGTTAATCAACATTACCTTTAAGTGTGAGCTATTTACTAGTATTGTAGAAAATTAAGTCAAAATAATATTAATTATTAGCCATCATTGTTGTATAGGCTAGATTGTAATTCATGTAAAGTCGCACTCTTGTGAACTTTATTGTAGGAAAAAAAACATATTTGTTTCCCAACATTATTTGTCTTAGGGATGGTGGGGTACAATAAATTGGAAACCAGACGGGACTTACTTCCTACTTCGTACTGAAAGTCTTGAGGGGTGTAGTGTGCAACCCAAGTGTACTCCAAGAACTGGATTTCTTAGTACCTATGGGATATGTGCGACGGCGAAGGCCTAGGTTATTTGCGATACCGAGGGCAAGAACCAGTCTGTTGCACAGATCCTCCTTATCAAAGACGTTGCGCCTACTGAATGCTGTCTCCGACACTATCGACATATTTATATGTTCTCAGAGTGAATTCAAAGTAGCGATATTGTGTATATAATAATATTATATAGGTATGTACTTTATTATACATAGTTAATTTTTCTCGACTTTATCGTATTGGCATAGTCTATAAGGATAATGTATGTATTTTTTTAATGAGCGTATAAGACCTTCCTGTCTATAATTAAACATAACTCCAGCTTTACCTGTTTAAAACCCGTACCCAATTAATAAAAAACTTCCGAGAACTCAATATCGGCCCTAAAGTGTTATAACTTAAACAAACATACGAATTACGAGCTAGTGCGATAATATTATAAGTATCGTGTTCCCCGCAAGAATAAATTACTGAGCCAAGAGTGATAAAATTTAATATAATTTACACCCCATAGCGTCCTGCGGGATTTGAACAATGATACTTTATTAATTTTATAGGGGAAAGTGGTTGGGGGTGGTCTACATTGAGTGTCTTAGTTTTTTTTATAACTAACTAGCGGCCGGTCCCGGCTTTTCACGGGTGGACATTTTTTTTTTAATTATGTAGATATTGATATGTTCTTTAATATTGTGGAATATTTTTTGTTGTATCATCAATCGTTTTCGCAGCGCATGCGATGAAAGATATTTTATAGGCATTTTTTACACATTGGGTATCATTATTTCAATTTTACTATGGATCCTTATTTCTTCTTGGAATTAAAATAGCCTATATTATAATGAAGCATTGATAATGAAGCATTCAAATGGTGAGAGAATTTTTAAAATCGGTCCAGTACTTTTTGAGCGATTTCGTTACATACAAATCTTTCCTCTTTATAATATTAGTATAGAAAACAGACAATGTAGATAAGATTACAGTAAAATGTAATACTATTTATTTAAAGAATTGTTGATTAATAATACAGAGGAAAACATTTATTTTATGTTTATTTGTTATATATATTTTGTATCTATTTCATGATTATTTATCGATCTAATAGGTAAGTATGTGATTAGCCTCCTGTGCCTGACATGCGCCGTCGACTTTTTGAATCTAATGCCGGTTTCCTCACGATGTTTTCCTTTACTGTTCGAGCGCATATAGAAAGTCTATTGCTGCACAAACGGGAATCGAACCTATGACCGAAGGGATGAGAATCCCACGTTGAAGCCAACACTGCAAAAATACTTGAATAAGGTATATTTTTAAAATATCTATCCGTCTTTGTATATCCTAGGTACTTATATTGTACACGTCCCTTTAAAATAACATAGAACCCATAATTACGACATTTAACACATATTTGCAATTCCAAAAATATCTCATATTTTATTTAGTTAGTTAAAAAATATCAAGTCGTCAATATTAGTTTTGTAAAAAGGATTATCTGACAGAAAACTGTTATCACCCGTTATAATGAACTATTCCTCTGGGAGGGGAGTCCCTTTGAGTGAAATAAATTGATTTAGGGAATAAACAGTCTTTGTGTCATGATTGGAAACGGTTTCGCGTTACCGTAGCAATTCTTTATTCTTGATTAAATTTACAATGGACGCACTTCTTTTCTAGTTTTCCAATGGCTTATAAGCTGAATATATCTTATTGTTTGCAAATATAAGTCAAAGAAAACTCTGGTCTTAGAACGTACCGATATTATTGTAATGGATTAATTATTTATTTAAAAGTCGTTGCGTGGTTTACGTGTATGTTGACATTATTTTTTGCGACCACAATTATTCTTATATGAGATAAAGGAACTTGACGCCCCGTATAACTTAATATTATCTTCAATACACTCAACAAACAACTATAAATAGTAACTATGTCTAACGCAAGAACACATCAGTACCAATCTAGTGGTTATTATGAAAAATATACAGGATGTAGATGTTTTCGAATTTTAATAAGAATTAGTAAAAAAAGTCAATTTTCTTATAAAACGCAAAATAAATTATAACTCTGCAGGGGGTTGAGCTTCGAGACCTTCCGTAGAACAATTTTTTGCAGTTGATGACCTCATCTATCCCCCTATTTGCGTTTGATCCACGACTTTTTGGCCTCCCTGTATAGAGAAAAAATCACAGAAAAACCTTATAAGTTTTCATTCCAGAAAACCGAACAGTCTCTGGGGTAGCACAGCAAAATGTTCCATGTTGGTATGTACTAAAAAGGTAGGCTAAGTAGAATCACATTAAAGAGAAACTAAGTTCGCGGGGGCAGCTAGTAATAAATAAAAATAGGTAACTTAATTGTATAATTTTATAACAATTTTAATTGAAATTTGGCCATTATGAGCTGTAAATAAATAAATAAAATTAGTGAAGGAAAAGGCATAAAGTTTTATAAAGAAATACCTAGGTAAGTACATAGTTTTATTTTAATTAATAGTCATCAAGATATAATTAAAACGGGAAATAGCGTCACACAACACATATTCCACTTAATTTTCTATTCCAATATCGGAAATGAAATTCTAACAGTTTCTTTGCTCTAGCCGTCAGTAACCGGACGCCATTTTGCCATCGGCGTGACGCCGCTGTGACAGCTGTCAAATGGAACGGACATTCGAATTTAGAATCTTAGAATCAAATTCGCGCCTTCAAAATGCGGTTTCGCGTGTTAAATTCAATTTCGTTTGTGATTAATATCTGTAATTTAGTGGTTTTGATCAATGCGTTTAATGCCTCTAGCATGTGATTGGGGAATAAAACAACATGTCTCTTTTTGGTATTCACAGCTACTGGAGTTATGTCCTTTTAAGGACAGAAAGCAATCAATCAGGGGGGTTTAAAGTAAAACACTAGGCAGCATCATGAGGTTTGCTAGTGCAAATTATGTGTTGCCGTCTTTTAAAGGACAAAAGGCAGTCAAGTAGGGGGTTTAGGGTTAAGAGCATGACCATGAGGTTTGCTAGTGTGTTGCCGTCTTTTAAAGGACACAAGGCAATCAAGTAGGAGGTTTCAAGTTAAGTGCATGACCATGAGGATTGCTAGTATGTTGCCGTCTTTTAAAGGACAAAAGGCAGTCAAGTAGGGGGTTTAAAGTTAAGAGCATGACCATGAGGTTTGCTAGTATGTTGCCGTCTTTTAAAGGGCACAAGGCAATCAAGTAGGCGGTTTAAAGTTAAGTAAAACACCATGAGATATGCAATCTGTGCGATTCCAAACAATTTTTTTCTGGGGTCCGTTTGAGTTAAAGATTCTTAATTCTTTCATCCAATATACGTGGAACTGCTTACAAAGATGTGTAGTTAGTAAAACAGATTTGCCGTCAGTACATTTCAATTAAGTTAATTGCTTTAATTAAGTCATTTATCAAAGCTTCATAAAAGCTTGTTTAAAATCTATTTCAGAAAATCAAACAAATCAGTTTCCGCTGAACAATTAGCGATCGAAACGAACAAAAAGACAAATGTTTTGTTATTGAGAGCCAATTTGTACGCTTAACGAGTAATTGCTCGACAATGTAATTTAGGGCTGTCAAAATTCACAAAATAGACAAAGTAAAATAACTTATTTCATGTCTAAAAATGCATTGCTTTCTGTCTTGCTAAAATTCTGAGAATGGCTCGATTTGGACAGTTATTATCTTGAAGTATTTGTGAAAGTTCTGGCAAGGTTTAAACATAAATAATAATAAAAGAAAAATACTAAAAACAATTGGATTTTCCAATGAAAACTATTACTGGGAAATCATGGAAGGAAATCATCAATCAATTATTATAGCGTTCAGAAATTTGTGTTTATGAGATCTCTCTGGTCTGTTTTGAAATTGTTGTATTAATTGACTCAAATATATGTAGATGAAGTTCACTTGGTGCAACAGGGGTAAGATTTAGTAAAGATAGTTTAGAGTCCAAAGCCTGGCTCTCATAAGAGAAATATATACTAAATTCATGGATTCCCATACTTTTCTCATTAACTTATGATCATTCAAGTTACGTTCTCAGAAAACTTAAAATTAATGTATTAACAATAAAAACAGTTTTTTAACAATTCAGTGACATTTGTTTGAAAAAGTTAAGTCTGTGGTGTACCTCTACTGGCATTGCCTCACTCTGTATTGCAATACTTTTTCGTTGAGCGAGGAAAGCACCAGCTCTGGGATCACCGGTACTAGCAGGTGCCAATTTAAATCTTTAATTAGCTGTGTAATTGAACCCCACGGCCCAAGAGTCTCAATCAATTACAAGTGTGTACAACTAACAGAGACATTACAAAAGTTAAAAATATTTTTGTTGTTGACAGCCCTAATGATTCAAAGAAATCGTTTACAAGTGATGCAGATATTTTAAGCACTAGACACAATAGCTGTATGATGCGCTTTGCTTGCTACAATGTACATGTGTAACGTATAATTATATAAGCCTAAATACATATTTATATATATGTTATGCCTTTTTGCCTTATACAACGAAGTCAAATTGTCCTGCTTTAGGAATCATATGGGTTAAATAAACTAATTACAAAAGTCATGAGATTGTGTCAAGAAGCTAGTGTTAAAATAACAAACGTTTACCTGCAAAATTATTAAAGTGAAACTTCTGTAGGCGCATGAGGGTAAATTTTTACTAAAACTTCACGAAGATGTGCAGCGTTTTTGTTGAAGGAAAGGGAGAGCGATTGAGACCGATAGAGGGAGAGTGAAAAGGGCGAATAGAAGTTATACAAATTAAGGGCACATGAAGAATTGATGAAATATTAGTATTTTATATTTTATGCAAAATTATTTATTGAAATCTCAAATGATGGATTTTTAATTAAAATACACCGTGTTTTTATTATCTAAGAAAATTCGAAGTCGAAAATTGATTAATTTTTTAAATTTATTAAAAAATTAATCAATTTTCGACAGTTTTAATATTTTAATGACAATTCAATTCCTAAAATATATACCTTTTTCCCTCCCTATGTCTCGGAAATCTAAAGTTTTAGAATATGAACAAGACTTAAAAATTCGTTTACTATAGAAGTTTCACTTCTGACATGTAGGTACGCACAATTTTTTTTTCTATCCATATTTTTTTCTTTTCTTTTATGTCTGTCTGTCAAAAAAAGTGGTACATTCAGATTGATTATACAAATACACAATCAGCCATATAATAGGAAAATGTCATATTGATTATCATATTATTATTTGTTATGTTATTATTAACAGTTAATAAAAACTAGCGGCGCTACAACCTTTTAAATCTGTGCTTCTGATTTCTGTATCAGTTTCATGATTGTCAATCTAATAGGCAAGTAGGTGATCAGCCTTCTGTCTCACATGCCGTCGACTTTTTGGGTTTAAGGCAACATTTCCTCACGATGTTCCTTCACCGTTGCATTGGAGCGAAAGCACATAACAGAAAGTCCATTGGTGCTCAGCCGGGGATCGTAGCTATTGAGAGGATGAGATTCGCAAGCGCAGGCGAATACTGCTTTAAAAAATATTAACAGTTAGATTGAAAAAAAATAAAAATGATCGTCTATAAGTAAAAGCTTATCAAACATATAGAAATATTTAGTATTTAGTTATAATTTAATAAAGTTATATAGTTTAATTTAAATTGAATGAAGGTACAATGGTATAAGATATAAGTATCGGAATACAGCGAGGAAATGCTGCCAGCGTTGAAGGTACACTGCCACAGGGACCAAACTTTTTAAATTTGTATATTTTTTATTATTATTATTATTATTACCAAGTAGGTTGAGAAAATTGTAAATACTGTATACTTGATTGTTATTATGGACTTGACAAACAATTAAACATTTCACGCTACAGAAAGAAATATATAACTTATAACGAGAAATCTCCGCGTTATATGGGGGACGGAAAACGCATTATAATACTTTGCTTATTTGCAAATTTTGTGTAATGTATTTCAAAAAGATCCTGCGTCTAAAACATCTTTGACTATGCATAAGTTGGACACATTTGTTTAAATTAAAACAACTAAGGCAATTTGCATTGCGCGTGACCGTCTGTGGCAACGTCTAGTCGACTCATCATCATGACCGATTAACGATGTGCAATTTGTAGGCTTAGGCATGGGCGGTAGCGTGAGTGAGGAATTCTGTCAAAAGTTTTAAACAAAAAATTATAAGTTTTTCGTAAGTATAAAAGATGATTGACAGTGGAGTTTCTTTATACAAAAAAAGATATAATAAGGACGGAGCTTTTAAAGATATAAATATTTTTCTTTTTCAAAATGAATGGTACTAAATTTAAATTTACTGCCAGTTCTCAAATCAAGCGTGTAGAACTGACGAAAATAACTGGCAGTAAACTCTACATCTCTCTCTTAAATCACATTACAAATTTTTTGGAAGAATTTAAGAGACAGTAATCAACGTCAGCAAAAGAAGTTCTCAAATGGTGCACACACACACACACTCTCTTAACAACCACCACCATGATGCATGACACAATCCATTTTAATACTTAAATTTAATTGTGACTTAGTGATTAATTAATTAATTATGCAACTCCCAACTCCCGAAGTTGTATATTTCGAATGTTTGTGTCTGTATGTACTTGATTTATTAATCATCTTTCCCTTTTGCGACCTAGCGAACTGTGGAAACGACTCCCAGACTTCCCTGGGAGATACGACCTCCAGTTATTTAAAAAAATACCATACCCCTCCCTCAAAAACCGGCAACGCACTACTATACCACTATAATAGGTGTCCAGGGGTTGCGATCCCGTCCTATGAAAAAATATATAAAAATAACACTTTATCGTACGTTCAAGGATCCAGCATGTGAGAACAATAAACATTTATCATATTAATATGACGGAGGCAGCAAATGAATCCCGCTTCAGCTTGGAACTCAGACCAATCACAAGCCATTAACAAGTCTGGCCGGATGGTCTGAGTCTCACACCTATTTAGACTTCCTTTACCCGCCTGCTCTCCTGGTACTATCGCGTAGGACCAACATCATCTAGTTCTAGACAGATTAATCTTTATTAAACGTGTCTGGACCATAATTTATAGAATTGGAAATAAAACGCGTATTCCACTATTAAACTAAAGAAAAACAAGGGTGCGTGTACTTATGTACGCGCGTAAGAAGTTATACTTCTTTGGCATTATTAAAAATAGTTTTTGATTAATTAAACAATCAAAGACTGGAAAAGGAGTCATTATAGTCAATAAAGTTCAGTTTACATTTGAAAAATTAATTAAATAAATATTGATTATTATTCTCTTTCACAGTGTAGCATAAATTCTATTATTATTCGAATGATGTTTTTAAATTATGTCCAAAGCCGTAGCATCTTCCGTGGGCAACTTCATTCTGTTAATTTTGTGTCACGGTGCGCGCGCATCGTAAAATTTCACTCTCATAAATTTTTCATGATTATGATTCTATGATTTAATTAGTGTTTATGTGTATCGCGCTCCTCCAAAAGGCATTATCAGTTAGTTGTTAAATTTAATTCAAGTTTAATTTTCCTAATTTAAGAATTCTAGTGTACCTTGCGACGTTAATGTTTTATTAACTTTAATTAAAAAATATAGTATTAAATACTATCCCATATGAGTCCGAATCTCACAAAATCTCTTTCTCCCTTTTGATTAGATCTACAATAAAAATAAACATAATACAGATGCGAGTTACAATTCGCTGATCTCTGGATCGATACACCTGCGTTGCCACGCGACGCGGAGGGCGCCACCCGACACCGGCGCGTAATTTGAAATTCGAACCGCACCGATAATGTCTGTGTTGCCAGCCGCGTGAGCCAAATTATCTCTAATTTCCGAGGGACGTTAAAAATAAACGGGAGTTTTAATTGGTGAAGTAATTGCAATCGCTAACAAGCTTTTCTTTATTTAATTAAAAGTTTGGAAACTACCGGGATCTGAGGGTGAGATTCGGTAACTTTTCTAACGTAATTTTTTTATAAGCACGAACCACGCCACAGATAAATCAACCTAACAATTACTGTAACTGTCTTTTGCCCGTGTGTTATAATACCAAATAAATATTTAAAAAAACACTGGCGCTATAACAGCTTTCTGTATCTGTTTCACATTCATTTGTTTTTCTTCTGTGCCTCACATACGCCGTCAACTTTTTGGGTCTACATGCATTTTTCTCACGTTTTCCTTTACCGTTCGAGCGAATGTTAAATGCGCACATAGACAGAAAGCTCATTAGTGAACAGCCGGGGGATCAAACCTACGACCTCAGGGATGAGAGTCGCAAGCTAAAGGCACTAAGCCAACATTGTTGTCTGTTGCATGTTATATTTACGAATATTCTGCTAGCTTTATAGAAGCAAAACCAAATGGGTTGGTCTAAGGGTTTCCTAACAGTCCGTTGATAGGCCGGGGATCCAAACTCGTGGATGGGACACGCTAGGCTACTGCTCTAAATGAACATGTCAAACTTAAGACGTCAAAAGCACTTTTTATTCCAATTAAATGTTGGACTTAAAACTCTACTTTCGATTTGGTCAAAAATAAAAAGGCCGGCAACGCACTCGCGAGCCCTCTGGCATTGAGAATGTCCATGCGGTCACCACTTAACATCAGATGAGACTCCTGCCCGTTTGCCCCTTGTACTATAAAAAAAAGACGGAACTTAATCGATTTAAATCAGTATAAAGACAAATTTATCTATATTCTTGTTTATAGTATATTTATTTATTACATGCTATATCTACAGTATATGTTACAAGCTATCTTTTTTAAAATATTTGACTAGGTATTATGGTAAACATAATTGTCCAAAAAAAAAAATCTTAAAAAAAACAGAGAGCATGTCAGCTTGTCTCCACGAATCGACTTTGAGGTCCTGCATTAAAAATGAAGAACAGAAATATGCACGAATATCTCTGTACAATAACTTAAGTTTATTTGGTTTTTAACCCTTTGTAGGTCTTCATACGCAGTTGTAAAACAATATCTATTAATGTACAATATTTTATATTTTACCTCATGTAAATTGAAAACAGCCAATTGAGCATTAATGTAGATCAGGCGTAGAGTAATTAACATCCAGGAACAGAGGCATTTGCGTCATTAGCTTGGGCTAATATCATCCCGCCGGCTCTGCGACCCAAAAAGTGGCAATATACCAGAATTAATTAATATAAATTAGAGACCCTTGGTCCGTGGGGTCCTAGAGCTATAAGGCTTTTTAAGGAAATAGCAAAAAGGTTAGTCGATATAACAGGAGACCGAAGAGCTGGCAGCTACCTCGGACAAAGAATGAGTCTAGCTATTCAAAGGGGGAACGCTGCCAGAATCTTCGGAACCTTGCCTAAAGGGACTTCTTTTAATAATATATTTTACGGTTAGTTATTGTTTTTATTGTTCTTTTTTGTGTTGTTCCTTCTGTTATAATCAGATCAGCCTTGATGTTGGATCAAAGGTGATCAGCCTTCTGTGCCTGACACAGACCGACGACGTTTTAGTTCACTGGTCGAGTCAAAATGCACTTTCTTTCTAGCTGGGGATCGAACCGACGACCTCAGAGAAGATATACTTTACTTATAAATATAAAAGACGCAGAACTCAGAAGTTATGGACGCGTTTACATTTGACTATATAGCTTTGAAAATACTTATAATTATACGATAAAGTCTGTACAATCATCTGTGTGATTTTCAACGAAACACAAATTAAAAACAAATACTTAAAAGAACTAAAGAACTATACGCGTATTACACACAATCATCACTTTGCCAGAAATATCGCCATTTCCTTCTCTATTCTTTACCGTATTTAAGCTGATTATCCCTTTAATCATCGTCACTCTGCTTTGCTACTCTTTTCTTTACTTGTCTTAAAAGGTACTTCTCACGCATAGAAGCTGTGTCGATTCAGTGTTATTAAAACTTCCTTTATTATTGTTTTATGCGGCAAAATTATGCCGAATTATGACAGCTTATTGCAGCAATGTCAACACTAAACACGTTTCGAAGTGAGCATATTAGAAATGGGCAGGCATATTGCAAGGTATACCGAAGATGGGTCGCCGAGGCTTGGAAGGGTTGTGCAGGGATGATAAGTGTGTAGGACAATAAAAGAGATGGGCTGGCGACATAATAACAATTTCTGGGGAGTAATGGATGGAAGAAGAAAAACAGTTTTAAATGGAAAGTCCAGGTTGGGATTTACCAAAAAGGGGCCATTGCAGATAAGACTAAGTGTGTGATAATAATAATAGCCTTTAAATTCAGATACTATTACATATAAACACAACAGTTAACAGTAAAAACAGTTTCTATTTGAATCTTCATTATGTATCTGTGTGCCCTTTTTTTGTAAAGGCCTCCTAAAAATCCCGCCATTCCTCTGCACTGTGCCTCTCTCTGCCATGTACCTGCTGTTTCTTTAATTTGGTCTATCCACCTGCTAAGTTGTCTTCCCCTTTTTCGTTTGCTTTTGCATCAGTTTAGTACTTTTAGCTCCACTTTTCTGTTGCCATGTGCCCCGCCCGTTTCCCCTTCAGTTTATTTATTTTTATTGTAACATCTGTTAGGTGTTTTTCTTAAAGCTGTATTCTTTATTTTGTCTTTCCTTTTCTTCCCTGTCATACATCGTTCCATCGATCTTTGACACACCTGTAGCTTTGTATGCTTTAGTGGGCGCCCAAGTTTGATTTGTTCAATACTTGTATATTTCCTGTACTAACATATGCACACCTTACACGAATTTAATATGTAAATTTATTGTTGTTGGTAATAAAGTAACATTATTATTTATTATTTTATTATTGTTATTGTCTATCGTATAGACTCTCTGTAACCCCACTGCTCTAGACGGCCAGTGTGTCAAATTAACAGCTGTCTCGGTCCGCCATTTGTCACAGTAGCGCGGGACAATTATATTTTAATTGCACACTGCACCATTGCACTCAATTAACGCCACCGTCATCAACATGCTTTTAATGGCTTATGTTCTTGGACTTTTTGATCGGAGCGACATTTATAGTCGGAAATGCGGATTTAATATAAACAACGGAGATATTTTAGGTTTAGTTGTAACTGTTGTGTGCGACATTATAAAGCAATGAAAAGCAGAACCAGAAATCGAAAAACCTTAATGTATCTTCATCAATCAATCAATCTTCCCCTTTTCGCACTCTTCATTTCTGAAGGTCGTGTTGGTGGCGCCGCATAACTTCTTCCACTATCCCATGTCTTCAGCTAGCCTCTGCGCCTGGGTGATGATAGAGATCTGGTGCCTACACTTTGCACAGTCAATTACATTTTCTACACTTTCTGGATCTCTGACATGTCCAAAAGAATTTCAGGATGTTGGTAGCAACGTGCTTCAGGCGGTGAGCAATGTTGGCCTAGTGACTTCAAGTGCGTTCATCCTGAGGTCGTAGGTTCGATCTCCGGCTGTGCACCAATACATTTCTTTCTATGTGCGCATTTAACATTCGCTCGACGTTGAAGGCCAAAACATTTGAGGAAACCGACATGTCATGATCCAACATGACGCGATTTTTCAATCAGGCACTGGAGGCTGACACCTACTTGCCTATTAGATTTATAAATAATCATAAACAGATTCAGATCCGAGCCCACGAACTAAAGAGGTTGTCACCATCACGTGAATTTCTGAGGCTACGTGTCAGCAGCACCATTTTGATATCACGTTGCCTAAAGTTTGTAGAAAAACATACAGTCCCACGTTAGTAGCCAAATTAGATATTACAGTCGTCGCCACAGCAGTAAAAAACTGTGGAACACAAGAACAAGGCTCCACCATCACGTGAATGTCGGAGGCTATTCCCTTTGAAAACGAGCTGTTAGAAGATGAACTGTTATTGGACATTAGCTTATTGCTAAATAAGTAAATTAGGTTGGACATAAGAACAGAGTGTCTACTTTTAATAGAGACTTTAGTTACGCTTTCTTCGTTAAATTCCATTTGTAAATTAACGACAAAAAAAATCGGTTACGAAATACTAATATGTAAACAAAAACACATTTTCTGGGACATAAATGTCTACAAATTATTAATAAATAATCAATCTATTGATATTTATGAATTACTGATAACACTATCAGTTATTAAACCAGTCGGCCATGGTCGCTCGAACCGGTATTATGTATTAACAAAAATTTTAAAGCATTTATAAGCGAAAACGCAAAACATGTTTGACTATAAATATTTAAGTGTGAAACATCTCAAGGGATTCAATAATTATAAGGTATGTATTAATAATATGACATAGTCTTAATTTATGTCGTGGAAATTATTTGTGCCCCTGCCCCCGAAAGGGGTCTCTGGTATTCAGTGACCCAATGGGTAGTATCGAATAAATTTGAGAAGGGAACGAGGCCGTGGCCGGAGTCGTATTCTCCCGGAGCAATGCTTGGTCAAAGATTGCATCTGTGTCTTTGCTTTTCTTTTCTACCTGGGTAACGGTTTCTATACCTTCTGTACCGAATGTTCTCAAAGCAAATAAAATTGTTTGTTTAAACGACCCATACACGAACACTTTTACTGTCTATGAAAGATGATTGACTGTCAGAAGATGGGAGTGAGAACGCGATAATTAAATTTCGAAGAATTGTACATTGCTAAAATGAGTGATTATGTATTATCTTATATCTAATAGATCGCGTGGAACGATTAAACATATGACCTAATTATAACAGTTTTATCAACGAACTGCCAATTCTACTTCGACTAAATGAAAAGTATAAGTATTTTATATAAAAAAAGGATGCGTGAACTTATGTAGGTACGCGCGTAAGAAGTTTTTTTTTGGAATTATTAAAAATCGTTTTTGATTGCATGCAAATAATTAATTACGATTAAATAATCAAAGACTGGACAAGGAGTCATTATAGTCAATAAAGTTCAGTTTACATTTGAAAAATTTAATAAATAAATATTTATTATTATTCTCTTACATTAAGTGTAACATAAATTCTATTATTATTCGAATGTTGTTTTTAAATGATGTCCAATGCCGTAGCATCTTTCGTGGGCAACTTCATTCTGTTAATTTTGTGTCACGGTGCGCGCGCATCGTAAAATTTCACTCTCATCAATTATTCATAACGCGCCCAAGGAAGTATAACTTCAATAATCCAGCGCTACAGCCCCATATAGGTGGCCTCAGATTACAATTCTTTGCTCATTTGTATTTCATAGGTGATCAGCCTTCTGACACACTCCGTTGTTTTTAATGTCCAAGACATGTCGGTTTCCTCACGATGTTTTCCTTCACCGTTCGAGCGAATGGTAAATGCGCACATAGAAAGAAAATATTGGTGCACTTCGGGGTCGCAGACCTCAGGTATAAGAGTCGCGCGTCGAAGCCACTAGGCCAACACTGCTCTATAACATTTAATTATTAATATAATTAGATTAAATTTTAATATCTACTATCACTTCTAAGCAAAATAACAATAATCAACTGAACGCTCGAACGGTTAAGGAAAACATCGTGAGGAAACTGGTATGTCTTAGAACTGAAAGTCAGGCACAGAACCACCCACATGTCTATTAAATGAAAAAGAAGCAATAAACTGAAGGAACTGACGCTGTTGCTCAAGTTTACTTAAAAAACCTTTTAAAACAATACGAAATTGTTTTACTAAATTGCGCTATTTTAGTCACACATTGAGTTCAAACAGTTCAGAGGAGTTGTTCGGATCACCTGCAGCTGAGGTCATCAGATGTCGAGGCAGAATTATAATTCCATCCGTATTACGACGTCCGTCGTTCCATAACTAAGCGTTTTTTAAGGCACTTTGCTGCGCTAATGTGGAACCAGCTGCCCACTGAAGTATTTCCGAACCAATTCGACTTAGGGTCCCTAAAGAAAAGAGCGTACCAATTCTTAAACACAGCAACGCAATCGCGAGCTCTCAAGCATTTAGACTGTTCATATAACTTAACATCGGATGTGCCTCCGTTTGCTACATATTCTATAAAAAAAATCTCTTTAAAAGTTCTTCAAAATTCACACAATTCACAGATCTATATGCAATGTGTACCAACTTGATAAAATATAAATTCGCGCTGTGCATTTCTAAGCAACCAAAAACCACGGGAGTGATTATTTAAGTAAAGTCTCGACTCTGAGTAAAATGATAGGTTAAAAACTGTTCCATGGTTTTTCTTTATAGAACAGGGAACAAACGGGCAAGAAGCTCACTGTCAATGCCAGAGGGCTCGCGAGTACGTTGCTGGCTTTTTAAGAATTGGTACGCTCTTTTCTTGAAGGACCCTAATTCGAATTTATATCAAGTCTCAATCCCAAGTATTTTTTCAGTATAGCGCAATCGACACAAGTCCACTTAGCAAATATGTGATGCACCCAACTTGGAACACGCTGGTAAAGGTAATCCAGTCTATGATCTATGGACGTTTATAATCTAGCAATAAAATTAAATTACCACGTAATTTAAAGGAATTCCTGTTTTTTATTCAAACTTGTTGAAATTGATAACATGTTATTACTTCAATTATAATAATAATGAAACCTCCTTGAAAAATTCTTACACACCCTTAAAATTTTATTTTTTTTCCAAGGACCTCTTATAGAGTATACTCTATTATTGACCTTCTCCAATTGGCTCCATCTTTCTCTCTCTCTCTATCCATCTTATTATTACTATACATTTAGTAAATGGACCTGTAACATTAGTTCCTACATTAAATCTTAGGGACTTCATTAAAGCATAATGAAGCGTAGGAAGCGTTTTATGGCTTTATTCTCGTCATGAATATATATATATATCTATATAAATAAATATATATATATAGATTGCCAGTTTTATTGTATTTATGTTTAAATTAAATTCTTAAAAGGCCGGCAACGCACTCGCGAGCCCTCTGGCATTGAGAGTGTCCATGGGCGGCGGTATCACTTAACATCAGGTGAGCCTCCTGCCCGTTTGCCCCCCGTTCTATAAAAAAAAAATGTGAACTATTGACTAATTTCAATTTATAAAAATGCTGTCCGTTTTGTTCAGATTGTCCCAAGATGGGTGGCTCCAAACCTCCTAACCTTCGCTGGTTTCCTCTGCATGCTGGTAAATGTAGTATTGCTGACGATATACGACTATGACTTAACAGCATCAGCTGTCGGCGCCCAAGGAATACCCAGGGCCATATTTACCCTTTGTGGGGTTTTATTGTTTTTAGCTTATCATTTAGGTAATTATAATTCTAAAAACACCATAAGAAATAAATTAGTTATTTTTTTGTTTTTTGAAGTTACTTTTGGCGCGTAAGGGAAAAATGATGAGGGTAAATTTTTAAAATGCGCGCGCACACCGTCACGAAAAAAATCCGACACCCTGAAGTTAGCTATTGTCAAAATGTATTTTTTTCTAATGTTAGTGTCGTTTTTTCTACAAACGTAGAATACAATTTTTGAAAAGATTTTTATCTTGTTACGCCAAAGAAGTAGAACTTCTAACGCGTGTACGTAAGTCGAACACATTTTTTTTTATATTTTCAACTACTATCATATTATACTAATGTCTATATATGAGAGGGTTATGCTGGCACATATATTACACACATTAATTCATGATAACATAAAAAAGGGTGCGTGTACTTATGTACGCGCGTAAGAAGTTATACTTCTTTGGCATTATTAAAAATAGTTTTTGATTGCATGCAAATCATTAATTACAATTAAAAAATCAAAGACTAGAAAAGGAGTCATTATAGTCAATAAAGTTCAGTTTACATTTGAAAAATTAAATAAATAAATATTTATTATTATTTTCTTACATTAAGTGTAAAATAAATTCTATTATTATTCGAATGTTGTTTTTAAATTATGTCCAATACCGTAGCATCTTCCGTGGGCAACTTCATACTGATAATTTTGTGTCACGGTGCGCGCGCATCGTAAAATTTCACTTAAATTTTTCATAACGCGCCTAAAGAAGTATAACTTCAAAAATTAACCTTGTCTTGATGCCTCTTGAAACGTTTTTTTTCACATATTTCCGCGTTTAATTCTTCTATTACAAACTTTGTATTCAAGGAAAACATCTTGAGGAAAAAAAAAAAACCTAAAACCCAGACCTAAAAAGCGGTTGTATGCCACTGATTTATTGATGATACTAAAGGGCCCAAACCAAAAGGTGTAGTGCCACGTTTTTTATCTTTTTTTATCCAGATGGCATAGATGGCAAACAGGCCAGACGAATCGGAGTTTCTGGTCCTCTCGGAGAGATGTTTGACCATGGAATAGACTCTTATATTGTCTTTCTGATACCTTTCTGTCTCTTCTCCGTGTTTGGACGTGATACGTACTCTATACCAGAGTTCAGGTAATACAGTTTTGCGATATTATAAAAAAACTAGTAGGGTTTTAAATACTTAAATAATTAGATATTTTTACCATAGTCAAAATTTAGCCCGAACTCAAACATAGACATAGACATAGACATAACATTTATTACAAACGAAAACACACACACATAAACACACAAAATAACAATACTTAAAGAAAAAAATAAAATAAGACATCAAAAACAATAAAAAATAAAAATTAAAAAAAAATCCCTTTTGCCATTCGTTTCGCTTCCAGTGTGTAATGCGTGTGTGCTGTGGTTGTAATTGGCCCTGGCTCAGCATTATGCTGAGGAGCAAAAAGTTCCACAGCGCACACACGTGTTGAATCTTTGAGAAGTGGTCTCAAGTAACTGATAAATAATGCTTCTGCTACTGAAGTATTTCCGAACCAATTCGACTTCGGGTCCTTAAGAATAGAGCGTACTAATTCTTAAAAACCCGGCAATGCACTTGGGAGCCTTCTGGCAATGCGAGTGCCATGTATCACTTAACATCAGGTGAGCCCCCTGCCCATTTGGCTCCTATTACATAAAAAAGGGGTTGTCTCTGAGACACCTAGAGAATGCACTTCCCCTGGCCTGTGTAGAGTATAAAGCCTGTCTACAAACATTCTTTTTTTGTTACTTCCGACGAAGTTCGCGAACACCTTCAAGGTGTTGAAGAGGAGAACAATCAAAGAGGAAATCCGTATCTGTCACTCAGACTAACTGGCTCGCTAACTCACCATAGAACAGTATGTGAGTCGAATAAAACGTCACCATATTCTAGGGCTAGAAGATGATTTGATGCTTTCAATGGAAATCGACTTCACATGACAGCACCACAGCACATATACGCTCATAGCCTAAGCAAATACGCGCAGAAGATATTTTTTATAAATTATTTTTACAAACTACGTAACAAATTTAAATTCAAATCATTATTCAATTTTCCTCTCTAAGTATAATAATTTCAGAGGTTACTTAGTTGTGTTGAGCGTGGTGCTCAATTTCTACGTGAGCCATTGGGAGAAGTATAACACTGGTATCCTGTATTTACCCTGGGGATATGATCTTAGTATGTGGGTGAGTTCTATATAATTTTCCTATCTATCATGCTATAAATTAAATTGAATCGGAAAGTTAATAAACGAAATTAAAACAATTACTTGCTTGGCTTTGTGCACCAAACTATGAAGGAACTGAATCAATTATCAATCATTCACTAACATAATGAATAATATTGTTTTCCAAAAGTAGTATATTAATGAAGAGCAGTGATGGGAAAAGGTATAGATAAATATAAATTTAGGTAATAAATGAATCAGTGGCACTACAATTTTTTTAGGTCTGGGCCTCAGATTTCTGTATTTGTTTAATGATTGTCAATCTAATAGGCAAGGCGTTCAGCCTCCTGTGACACGCCGCCATATTTTTGGGTCTAAGGCAAGAATTCCTCACGAAGTCTTACTTCACCGTTCGAACGAATGTTAGATGCCCACATAAAGAAAGTCCATTGTTGCACAGCCGGGGCTCGAACCTACGACCTCAAGGATGAGATTCGCACTCTGAAGCCACTACGTGAACACTGCTCTATAACATAATAGCTGTTAATTTATTTATAATAATGTTGCCTTTAAAAATTTGATAAATGGTGTGTCATTTTATATAAATACACGAACAGGGTTCATTTGTTACAGGTAGCCAGTATAATATTCCTGGTGGCAGGAGTGAATGGCCCGGAAGTATACAAAACCTATGTTTATGGAGAAGTTACGTTCGTTCAGGCTCTGGAGTTGGCCATACACACGACTGGCCTATTCACAACATTACCTGTCGCTGTGTATAATGTTTATCTGTATGTCTATTTATTTTAATATAATTAACGTAGTTATTAATGTAGCATTTGTTCCACAACTGAGCGTTGAAGTATTTCCGAACCAATTCGACTTAGGGTCCTTTAAGAAAAGAGAGTTTCAAATCTTAAAACGTACTCGCGAGGCCTCTGGATTTGATAGTGTCCATGGGCGGTGGTATTACTTAAGATCAATGAGCTTTTTTATGGAACAGGGGCGCAAACGGGCAGGTTGCTCATCTGATGTTAAGTGATATAGTGTATAGTATATATAGTGCCCATGGACACTCAATTCCAGAGGGCTCGCGAGTGCGTTGCCGATTTTTAAACTTTTCTTTAATAAATCCGACATTCTGTCCGTTAGACCCCCGTTCTAGTCTAGTTTATCTTACCTATGGACTGTCTCTAAAGAATTTAAATATTCAAGTCAAGGAAATAATGTCTTAATATCTCTGGTAACAAAAATAAACAGATTTATTGACACAATACATAATCAAACAAAATAAATCTTATCTTCTACGAAAGGTTTGCCTGACGTTAAGTGACACCACCGTTCATGAACTTACCTTGCCAGCGCTTTGCCGGCCTTTTTGGAGTTAGTACGTTCTTTACCTAAGCTAAGTTCAGAAATACCTCGATGGAGAGATTCCATACATGGTGGTAGTAATAATTAGAATAAAAGACCTTTTTTAATTCTCAGTGGCGTTTGTGTTTTGGATGAGCTTATACTTTTGGCTATTTGATACCTATTTCGTTTCTTGCGCCTTTGTAGCTTGTTAGGTGAAAAATTCTTAATTTTAAATTGTTACAATAAAAGTTTTTAATCATATACAGAGCAATATGAATTTAACAAATATACAAACCTTTATCAGCGATAGCCGTGTAATAGGAGCACACACTTACTGTGGGAACAACACGTGAGCAAGTAAAAAGCTGAATCAAGGGAGAAATAATTAGGCGTCCAACACCGGACTTCAGCACCGGTGGTGGACGCGGACAGGCCTCTCCCTTCGTATTCTGGGGGGGGCAATTCTGCGCTCAACATCAAAAACAGTTATCGTTCTCGGGGCAAACGGAGCAACTCAACAAGGCACCCCGTCCACGCTCGCTGTGGACTTCACAAATGTTAGGGGGCTCAATTCTAATATCAACCAGTCACTACCATTTAGAGACTGCGAAGCCGGCCTTGCTTTTCTTACCGAGACTCAGATTTCCTCCCCGGCTGATACTTCCTACCTCTCCTACCCGGGTACAAATTGGAACATTCATTTGTGCCGCGGGCGGGAGTTTGGTGTACGTCAGAGAGGATATCTGTTCTCGTCGCCTGGACGCTTGAAGGAAGGGACCTATCTAACCTCTGGCTGCGGTAGACTGCGAGACCATCCGCGATTCTATGCATGCCTGTATAGGTCCCATAGCGGAAATACCGAAACTGACCGACTCATTGAGCACATCCAATGCTACAGATTCCCTGCTCGAAAGGGTTCCTACCGTGAAATCGTTCTTGGCGATTTTAACGCCCACCATGCCGATTGGCTCGGTCAGAAACCACCGATCATGCGGGAAGATCCTTTCACGACTTTGCTTTGGCTTATGACTTGACGCAATGGTCCCTGCGATTACGCGAATACCAGATGTGGATGGTCATAAACCCTCTTTGTTGGACCTTCTGTGATTCACATCCGGAGAACTATAAGTCTCTGTGAACCGCCATTGGGTTCATCGATCATGTGTGTCGGAGCTGTGCCGTTCACGCGCCCTCTTCGGCCTAGCTTCACGGTGTCGCCGGTTGGCACTATAAGTAACAGATGGGATGGGGGCTTTTTTGCGTCCTACCTTGGGGGCCCTTTGTTCGGACTCAGAGCCGTCGCTGACTCGCCGGGTGGCCTGAGGGTATGGAACTTTTATCCATTCTCTGCGGGCCGGTCGGTGGCAGTCCCAGCCTTGGTTTAGGCGTTCCTGCAAAGCGGTTTGCGCCGTAAGCGTGAATGCTTTAAAGCCTGGGCAGAAGCGGTGAATCCTGTGGTGACTATCGGCGAACTAAAAAGCAAAATAGCCTCCAGGTCCTTCAAGCGAGAAATCGCTAAGCAAAGTCAGAGCACATTGCCAGATTTGGTGAGAAATTGGCCCACCTCCCTTCGGGAACTCGGCCTTTGGTCTCTTGCCAAAGCTGTCCAAGGGAATTTCTGTCAGCCCTCAATTCCACCACTGATAGGGAGGATGACTCACTTGCCCATACCGGAAAGAGAAGGCCGATTTCTAGGCTGTCTCTTTGCGTCGAACTCCACTTTGGATGATCAAGGGAAGGAACCACCGACATTATTGCGGTGTGATACTACGATGCCCGAAGTTAATTCCGGCAACTGCTATCCGTAAGCTTTGCTTCCTTGGACATCCATAAGTCGAGCGGGCCTGTGGCATCCCTCCAATGGCTGTCTGAGTTGGCTCGGTAAGGCTTGGTACCTTTACACGCTCGGCCTGTCCGAAGTGTGAAGATCGCTTCGATAATCCGATCCCTAAAAGGATGCTTGTCGTCCAACTATCGCTCAATAGCTATAACCTCCTTGTTCTCCAAAATAATGGAAACCATTATTAACAGCCAGCTCTTGAGGTATCTGAGGGCCACAGCTGATTAGCGTGTACGGTTCCGTCGTGGTGTCGGCTGGTGACCTCCTTGTATACCTTACACATAGTGGGAGAGGAATTGAGTCAAGGGGAGGCGTGCGGTAGTTTGGACATAGCGAAAGCCTTCGATCGGGTGTGGACAGAGACTGCTCAGAAGCTTCCAGCTTGGGCTCCTGAGAAATTATGCAACTGGATTTCCAGTTTCTGTGGGCATCAAAGTCAGACGAGCATCTCCGACCTGAAACCTGTGAACTGGTGTCCCACAAGGCTGTGTCCTATCCCGACCCTGTTTATTCTGATATGAGTTGGCTTAGCAACATTCTTGCTGGGACGACAGCACTGGGGATACTTTTACACTGGCCGGGGGTATCTCTCGGGTTTGTGATAGTACCGGAACAAACTTGTGTCTGAAGTCGAAACTCTTCTATGAGTTCGGACTGGGGTAGACTAAATCTAGTCCAATTTAACCCCAAGAAGACACAAGTATGCGCTTTTCCGCTAAAAAAACTCCCTTGTCTACTCCCCTTTGAAGACACTCTCCTTAAGCCTCAGCTAGCATCGGAATACTGGGCTTGACATATCGAAAAGTTCAGTTTGCGGTCATTGGAGGAAAGGCTAAATTAGCCTCCAAAAGCTTGGTGGTCAGCAAGGGAGACGGTACTTCACTCCGGGCCACCGCTTGAACTATAAGCGCAAATTCGGCCCCATGGAGTACTGCTCTCACCTCTGGGGGCTCCCAGTACCAGCTCCTTCCACTTGACCGTATTCAACGAAGAGCGGTTCGAATCGTCGACGACCAGTCACTTTCCGTGCGGCTTGATCTTGGTTGGTAGAGATGTGGGATCTCTCTGCATCTTCTACCGATTTACCATGAGATGTTCAGAGGAGTTGTTCGGTCTATACCTGCAGTGAGTTTCATCATCGGAGTCAAGGCAAAAACAAAAACCATCCGTTCACCTCGAGTCCGTCGTTCCAAACAGAGCGTTTTCTAAGGCAGTTTTTGCCGCGCCACCACAGTGGACAGCGCCAAGAGTTCCGAACCAATTCGACTTAGGTCCTTCAAGAAAAGAGCGTACCAATTCCTGAAAGGCCGGCATCGACTTGCGAGCCTTTGGCATTGTGAGTTCCATGGGCGCGGTATCACTCAGGTGCTCCTGCCCGTTTGCCTCCTATTACATAAAAAAAAAAAAAAAAAAGATTTAATCTGTTTCGTGATTTGTTTTTTTAATAGACACACATTAAGGCTGTACATTTTGCTCACTCAGGCTTTCTTAGTTTTATAAGCGTGGCGATTTCTTAGTCGGAGTTACGCCCCGAGAGTATAGCCAGACGTAGGCATTCTCTTCGGTTTTGGTCAAACATTGGTCTACAGGCGGGGATCGAACCTACGACCTCAGGCAGAAACCGCTAAGCCAATTCTGATCCATTGCTATCTGCTGCTATGCTTATTAAATATATATAAACATATTTAGCATATTTATATTTACAATATTCTTCACCTTAACCTTAAAAATTGATAAATAGAAAATTAAAAGAAATTTAAAAAGTTTGGTCCCTGTGGCAGTGTACGTACTTATATGTTTTTTTTTCTAGGTCGTACAAGAAACGTACGGGTAAAATGTATCCGTTAGTTGACGCTTTGAGACCCATATGGCCCATGTTGATAATGACATGTCTAATGACGTCATGGGCGGCTAGCAGTGATATTATGTTGCGGGATTTGAGGGCGTTTCTGATGCTCTTCGGGACTCTTTTCAGCAATATTGCGGTATGCTATTAGATTACTAAACCCTATTAAGTGATAGTAGCTTCCATGTATTTCATTTTTTATAACTGTGGGCAAACGGGCAAGGGGGTGTTAAGTGATATGATATCTTCAACTAAAATCAAATTTTCGTCTAAGTAACAAAGTACAACTTGTTTGTAATCCGACCAAAAATAATTATTTATCTATTTCTTATGGTAGTTTTAGAAACAATTATTCTTATTTTTTATATATATTTTTACATACAAACCTTCCAAGTTTTCTATACTAGGTAAATTTTTACTATTATTATTATTACATTCTTTTTCTTGCGTCTGAGGCATCTCTGGCAGAATGACCAGCGCTGTGGAACATTCTGCTCCTCAGCATGATGCTGAGCCAGAGCCAGTTACAACCACAACACACGCATTACACACTTGAAACGAACCTAATGGGAAAAGGGAATTTTTTTTATATCTTTCAATATTTTTTTTTAAATGTTATTTTGTGTGTTTATGTGTGTGTGTTTTTGTTAGTGATAAATATTATGTCTATGTCTAATTTCAGAGTCGTCTCATAGTTGCCGAGATGAGTGGACAATGCTGCGACACAATTTCATGGGTAAATATACCTCTGGCGATTGGGATTGGACTGGCGAACCTTCTACCTCACTACGAACTGGCCATTTTGTATATTCTGACAGCTTTTACCATCTGCGCTCATCTACATTACGGTATTTGTGTGGTAAGTATTCCTGTCGATTTACGGTCACCTGTTTATGATTGTGATTTTTTATAAATAAATAGATATTGATAACAGTTTCACATCGATGTTCGTCGTCGTGTTAATTTGCGATATTTGTTTTAAATAAGTGTTGTTTGATGATTTGCTGTTTTAAAAGAGTACCGAGAGTTTTTTACGCCGGCTTTTTCTCTCGGCCTTCACCCTCTGTCTTCTTTGCCGATGAGTAGGGATGCCTAAAAGTTCAAATTTAATGACGTGGAATAAGTGATACATGTATCTTATGTTCCATAATAAACATTTTTTTTTCCATAAATAACCGTTTTTTAATTTGCCAAAATACTTTGCCGCGTACCACTTTGCGGCATTTCCGAACCGATTCGACTTAGGGTCCTTCCAGAAAATAGCGTACGATGATTTCAATTACTCTTGACACAAGATATTATTTCCTACCAAAGAAATTATATACCTATAATAAATCAGAGGTTCTAATGAACAAAGCTTTGACATATTAGTACTTCTTCCTCCTTCTCCGGGTGCTCATTCAGCTCACAAAACTCTTTCGTGATGCTTCCGGACCTGATGTGGCACTGCTGAGAGCTTTGAGGGATCCCCCCCCCCTATGGGGAGGGGGAAAGGGGAGACAGCAAAAAAAATGGGGGGTTTGGGGGGGGGTTCACGTGTCCCCGCCCCCGTCCCCGGGTTTTTATTTTTTAAAAACCAGGCAAATTTAAAAAAAAAGAGAGAGATATATTTTTAAATAATTTTTTTTGTATTTTAAAAAATCTAGTAGGAGGTAAGAAGTTGTAATGTATATTTAAATGATTTTCTTTGCATTTTTTTCCAGGTCCGACAAATGTGTGATCACTTTAAAATACAATGCTTCAAAGTACCCAAAGACAAGAGAAAATAGAAATTAATTAATTCAATTTTTAAATATATTTAATTAAAACCAATGTTGTCTTATTTATTATATTTTAAGGGATAGAAACAAAATTAATTTGACAATTATTCATGCATTTCGACGGTCCGATATCATAAATTAAGTAACGCGTTTAAATCCGGTAGTGATGTCTCCAACCTGCATCCCGAAGATCCAGCTAGCATCAGGCAAAATATGACACCATAGCACAATCTAATTCACAAAATAATATATAATTCAATACAGAATAGCAAAAAATGAGCAACCACACATCGCGGACTGGTTACTAGAACCGCCTCTTAAACGGGAGGGAACGAGATACATATAGTGTCCCATTTCGTATCGAAGCTACGTCTTTAAATTACACGTTCTCATAGCCTTGTAGTCGAGACATTGCGTACAGAACGCACAAACACCCATATACTCTCATTGAATTGTGAGATCTATTTTATAGCAGCAAAGCTTATTTTCAAATAAATTATATTGGACTTACGACGTTACGCAACCAAGGTGAAATTTAGTAACGGGGGGTGTACGACATGGACACCAAAGTCGGGTTTAGAATTTCAGTACGGTTTGAGATAGCTACGGGGAGCTTTGTTAGTTCGATTGTTGACGATTTTTTTACGTTCGTAACAAATTTAAGTTGAAACCGGTTTTTTGTGTGTGACGATATTTTATAGTGCGCCGTTTTGGGTAAGTGTGGTGATATTGAACTGGTGTGGAACTGGGCATGTTTTTTGATGCATGCGATGGTTGCAAATGAGTTAATTTATCGAATGCGGGAATGCAGACATTAAGAATTGAGGTAAAATATAAAACAAATACTAAGATGTGGTGAAAATATCAACTAATTACTTAATAAACACATACTTATTTGAGACATAGATAAATGTAACTTTAAATCTAGACTAGAAGATATAGAATCGAGGCTTAGCGCGAAATATGACAATTCTGTGTGTCAAAATACAAAACGCTTTGGCACACACATAACCTAGAACTTATAACCGACTTTTTAATTCTTTACTTAGGGAGTGGTAATAAAAATTCTTAATTCAAAATAGAATTCAAAACATTCTAATTAGAAAATTTAACTTCTATAAGGATCTTATATCCTGGTATTTGTTGAGAAATGATTTATGTGGCTCCTTGGCTCAGTGGTTATTATCGCGTATAACGAAGGTCCTGTTTCGATTCCCGGCGCTACTATTTAAGGACTAATTTGCCTTAAAAATGTGTCCGCCCCCATGCCCGATAGGTTACATAGCTTTATATTACACCTGGAAGGTTTTTAATTGTAATATTGCCATCTATTTATGATGATGTTTACCCAGAATAATAGTTATTATGGCTGAAGTCATCGACGGAATTCGGGAATATAATGCCCGACGCGGGAGTGAAGTAGAAATTTTAGCAACAAATAAAATTACGTTATAAAATTGTTATTTTGTGAATTTAATTCACTATTTATTTGTACACAAAATCTATAATAAAAATATAAGAATCTAAAACGGCTGGATCAGTTCAAGTATTTTTTTGTTATTCCTTATATTGTGAGAAAGGTATTTATGGAGATATATTACAAAAATTAAAAGGTAAATTTGTCGAACTTCACCTTAAAACAGCTCCAATTTGTTTTCTTCATATTCTCGGCGCTGGTGTACCATGCAATAATGTGGTGGCGCATGCTCTAACCCCATAGAAATTAATTAAAACATGATTTGTGAAATGAAAGAAAGAAGGTACAAATTTTTGGCTTAACTTAACCTGATCACAAACGCCACAATATAATCAAAGAATAATAATAATAAATAACCTAAACTAATGTAAATCACTGGAAACTGAGAACTGAGACAATATCATTTACATAATGGATGTCATGTAATCAGTTTTTTTAATTTTTTTTAAGGGGTTCAAAGCCTCTTTAATATTACTTAGGGTACTAGAAGTCGTAAAGAATATAAAAGAAATTGCTGTTGCTGAGCTGTTTTAAGGTGTGATTCGAAAAATTAAAAATTAAGTTTTATTTAGTACTTAGGTAAAACGAACAGTCTCTATGGGTTAGCATAGTATATTCCATATGTTGGTATGTAGCTATTAAAAAGGAAGGCTAAGTAAAAATCATATTAAGGCGAAACGAAGTTCGCGGCGACATTACTAAACGTTTATTTAGATCAAAGTGCGTTAGTGTCAAAAATAATTTGTGGTATTTCATTTCAATTACAGGTAAAAAAACTTTGAAAATAAAAATTAAAAACATTTATTTATAATAACAGTGTATATTTTTGTCATTGGTTATAACGAAAAACTCTCTTTAACGGAAAAATGAGATAAATTTATTTGGTTTAACCCAATATCTATACATTAATTATATCCCTCCATATAACGAAACGTCTCTATAACGAATAAAAATGCTCGGTCCCTTGAAATTCGTTATAAAGAGCTTACACTGTACTGATTATTCTCTAAATGTATTATAAATTACATTACAATTGTAATTTATTAATTACGTCAAGGCTGTTATGTATGGAAAACTGTCTTAAGTCTCTTACTTCCCTCTTCACCATAAAAATACAAAAATGGTGTTATTTTTGTACCCTAGATATTCTGGTGGTCTGTGACTGACTTTAGCCGCGAAATGACACCACGTTATAGTCAAATAATTAATACACGCTTGACGTTATATCTTATAGACCTGTTTAGGTCTGGGCCCCAGATTTCTGTATCTGTTTTACCGTTGTCAATCTAATAGGCAAGTAGGTGATCAGCCTTCTGTGTCAGACACACGGCGTCGTTATCTAAGGCAACATTTTCTTACGATGTAAACTCAAAAACTCACAACCGTAAAACATAATATACAGAAATCTGAGGCATAGAAGGCTCATTGCTTATTGAGATCACAGTCAAAAGTCCAAAAAATTCATTTAGGTAACACAATGTACATTTATGAACGTCTACAAAGAAATATACATTAAATGCTTCTAATTGTATATTTACTGCCAGTTCTCAAATCAAAGGCGTACAACGGAAGAGAAGAACTGGCAATAAACACATACATCTATCCCAGACCTAAAAGTTGGCAGTGCAAGATTTTAAATTACAAACATTTAATATTTAATCCTTAGGACGTGACAAAAGTCTCGGAGACCCAATGTCTTCTGGTCATTCCATTCGCAAATTATTGTTACGTTTTCCAAACTGAACTAAAGAACGAGTGAGTGCATCTCTTTGATCTGGGGGAATGTCTGCAATCTCAATAAGCAAGTAGGAGAGTCTCTTATTCGCCGAAGGTTAACATCGTGAGCCAATATTGCCTTAGACACAAACAGTCGACGGCGTGTGTAAGTGACAGGAGGCTGATCACCTACTTGCCTATTAGATTGACATTCATGAAACAGATACAGAAATCTGAGGCCTAGACCTAAAGAGGTTGTGCCATTTTTACAATACAGTTCTGTTCTATTAGTTATTACAGTACGACATTGTTAAATATAAAAGTGGAATTTACACGAAATGTTTTACAAATACACAGTATTTGGCAAACGACAGATCGTAACTAAAAAAACTAAAACACGGTTGTTTTAAAAACATTGTTTCGCATTTTTTTGTGTTGTTTATCATTTAGTTAAACATTTAACCGATAACAATGTTATACACTTAGATATTTCGTAATTGTCAGGGTTTGAAAAGGAAATGAAACGGGCAGGCCATGCCGCCCATGGACACTCAAGAAGGCAAAGAATTGGAACGCTCTTGAAGGACTCTAAGTCGAATTGGTTCGGAAATACTTCAGTGGGCAACTGGTTCCACATTAGCGCGGAAAAGTGAGTTAAAAACGCTGAGTTGTGGAACGACGGACGTCGGAGGTGATACACGTAGAATTTTGTATTCCACAAAACACTACTGTAGAATGATAACTTAGTATTTAAAAAAACATTTATTTTTTATTCTTAGACTCTTATGTCATTTAACTGGTAATCATGAATTAAGGACTTACTTATGTTATTAATAAATAAGTCCTGTTAACCATCTAAAACTATGGACAGAAACACATACATACATACATATTTTAACGAACACTGACGAATTGAAACACATTTTTCGTTTCCTGTAATGTTTGGTTCTCTGGACATACGCGGTTATCATTTTACAGCGACGAAAAGATCTTTGATATATTGACAAGTTGTCATTTATTAATAAAATGCCTATTACAACTAATTTATGAGGAATACTTCCTTTTTCTTGCCTCGTTTTATTCATTACTTAGCCACAAATATTCTAGACAGTAATTTATAATTATATACGACAGCTTTCTTGGTCTAAAATAAATTTTAAACAACAGAAGCTTCAATGCGAGCCTAAACAAATAATAGTGCAAAACAAACAAAACGCGAGTCTGCCCAGCCGTGTATTCTGCGAATTATGGTTCCTTATTACGAACATATAATATGTTGTCAATTGGTTTGTTCAATTCGTATAGAAACTATTGTTCTGAGCGACATCAACACACACACACACACACACACAAACAAACACACAAATCAAATCAAAATCATTTATTCATTTAGGTAACACAATGTACACTTATGAACGTCAAAAAAGAAATATGTACATATTAAATGCTTCTAATTTTACATTTACTGCCAGTTCTCAAATCAAGGGCGTCATACATTGGTGAGAACTTTCGAGAAACGTCGTTTTTATTTAAAAGATAACACATATAGTAGACAAAAATACACTTAACAGACAATGTTACGAAATAAAAATAAATCCGAAAATATATTCATTTTTTTTTTCTTGAACTCTGAGGTTTTTAATTTTATGGAAAGAAAAATTTGAAAATCTAGTTTTATTTAATACTTAGGTATACGGAAAAGCGAACTACTATGGGAAAACGTTCCATATGTTGGTTAAAGTTACTAAAAAGTAAGCTAAGTAAAATTCATATTAAGGCGAAACGAAGTTTGTTGGCTCGTTCCTATGTTTTATTCTTCGTAAAATGTATGTTAACCGTAATTTCCTTGTATTTTAGAATAGCTTGTATGCGTTATATAATGTTCCGTTAATAGATAAATAAATAAATACAGCGTTGTCAGAGCCAACTGCTCCCTTTTTAGGGTTATTAAAAATCAGTGTGTAAAAAGTAGACCATATTTAAATGGATGAATTATTCTTTTATACCTTCTCTTGGCAAGGCAAAAGAAGAGAGTCGATCCTATTTTTTAAAGGAATTCATACACTAGGGGCTGTTGAAGTATTACGTTAGCACTATAGGGGGAGGGGGGTCTTTGATTTTCTTATTTGGTGATTACGTCAACAGTAATTATTAACTTTTTTACACATATACACATTGTCTATGCTGGAAAACGAAATGCATTTTCGAGGATTCCTACAAGAAATTAATAATACATTTATGTACTTTTATTTTTGGGAGCTTTGCTGACAAGATGGGGGGGATAAATTGCAGTAAATCGGCCCCCTATATGTTGGTAAAGTTGTTCCGTAAATTCCACGATACAAAAAAATGGGATATCATAATAATATGCTATGCCCCCATGACTCCGGTAGGTGTAAAATAGACAAAAATCTCTAAAAATAGAGTGCCATGTGGAGGAAGCTGATGATGTCCCAAGATGCTCATGCCCAATCATGGCTTTCTGCTCCTGCAACAAACCCTACTTGTCAATATAGGTACCAGGAGAATATGCTTCATAAGGAAGTAAGATTAAGAGACTTTGATGTTGTCAAATCAGGACGTACAACAAATTTTCGTATAGTAGATGCCAATACATTTCTATACCAATGGCGCTACAACCTTTTAGGCCTGGGCCTCTGATTTCTGTATCTGTTCCGTGAACATTTCCGTTGCCGGTTTCCTAACGATGTTTTCCTTCACGTACGGGCTAGTGTTAGATGCGCATATTGATAGAATTACGTCGGGGCTCGAACTTATGACCCAGGGATGAGTCGCTTTGAAATCATTAGGTCAACACTGCCTATACATCTATACGAAATTCTTTTTTTTAATAAGACGACAGAAAATTTACAATGCCCAGACTTAGTGCACATATGATCTGTATGTTTTTATTATTAAAGCTGCAAAATTAAAGAATAAAATGTTGTCCTCTGTGATCTATGGTTAAGTCTCCATACATACCGGTGGAGTTACAAACCACACAAGGAGAACACTATATTTATTTTTGCCAGCAGCCCAGTGGAGATGAAATTTTATATCAGTGGAGAAAATGACGACTTCGACATTATTTAACCTTTTATTAATGAAGTGTGCTGTGTCCTCTTTTTACGGCACGGGCTGTGTGGGGATGTGCGTTGTGTATCGATAAATAAACATCGAACGCAGTTCGGTATCGATTTTTGTAACTAAATAAATACACGACACATTTAAATTCAATAAAACTTTGGGTTTTCGATCGTAAATACGTTGATATGTATAATAACTGAACATATACATATTATAGATATGTAATCAAGTTTTTATATAATATATCTCCTATAATAGTTAGTATATTAATATATACTTTTATAGTTTTGCATTGGTCATCCTTTTTTATAGTTCGATCTTTTTTCGATCCCCAGCTGTGCACCAATGGACTTTCTATCTATGTGCGGTGCAGGAAAACATCGTGAGGAAATGTTGCCTTAGACCCAAAATCGACGTCGTGTGTCACAGGAGGCTGATCACCAACTTGCCTATTAGATTAACAAATCATGAAATTGATACTGAGAGAGTCCTAGACCTAAAAATGTTGTAGCGACACTGATTTCTTTTATTACAACTACACATAGTTGAAACTTATATGCTAAGTATGTTTACTTTTGCAAAAGTTTATCAATAAATTAGTGAAAATCTTTATCGATACAGAACCCCATCCCTATACCGTACGCTCGACTAGGCTAAGTAATCCCGACGCGCCAGGGTTTAAGTCTTAAAACTACGCTTAAGAATTCGCAGAATACACGCCTCGGTAGGCAAAGACTACGAGCGGTTTCGTTTTTGTTGGTTTTGCACTATCTTTGTTTAATTAGGCTCGGCTTCGGGTGGCGAAGCTTCTGTGGGCTTTAATATGGCATCAGTGGTCATACTAGTAGAATAATAATGTTAATAAAAAAATCAGTACAACCTTTATAGGTCTGGGCCTTAGATAGAATGTGTTTAATGATCTATCAATCAAGGCAAGTAGGTGATCAGCCTGATCTTGCGACCCGCCGTCGACTTTGTGGGTCTAAAGTAACATTTCCTCGCGATGTTTACCTTCACCGTTCGAACGAATGTTAAATGTGCACATGATACATTGATGCACAGCCGGGGATCGAACCAACGGCCTCAGGGATGCGAGTCACACGCTGAAGACACTATGGCCTAGTAATGCTCACTGCTCTATTAATGTGGCCGGCAACGCACTTGCGAGCGTTCTGGCAATGTAGCTGTCCGTGGGCGGTTGTATCACTTAACATCAGATGAGCCTCCTGCCCGTTTACCTCCTGTAACATAAAAACTATGTAGTCTTGTAGTTGGCTATTGAAAGTGAATTGTGGAAGGGGGGCCTCATAGCCTAGCGGTCTTATTAAGTGGCAGCTAGGTGAGGGGTACCGGGTTCGATTCCCGGTTCGAGGGCAAGTTTTAATTTAATTTAAATTTGTTCTCGGCCTTTGGGAGGGTTGTGCGGTACCGGGCGAGTGCTTAAACCGTACATGGAGGACACGGTCGAATTTCTAAAAGACAAGCACGAATTATAAAAAATCATATACTTGACGCTGGCTAATGCACAAATCATGCCAGAGCCATTAAAAAAAAAAATTGTGGAAGTCCGTTCCATTCAAGCAGTAATATTTATTTAAATTTATTGCACACTTATCCATATTAAATTATGACAAATTTTTTTGACGTAAATGATGATTGATGCCTATTTATTCTTATTTGAATAAATATTTCTGAAACATGTCACGCAATAATTTAAATAGCATAATATTTAAATTATAATAATATTTTTTCTTTTAATTAAATTAATCCATCGACAATCCAATTCAAGACTGATTGATACAATGATTGGTTTGCCTACAGAACAGAAGCACACAAAAATACGTACTTATTTAAAAAAATGGATATTCAAAATCATTTTGCCATTTCTTGTCAGCGGTGAGGAAATAGGAATTTTGGAAACTGAATTCCGTTTCACACTCACATTATACAAACGAATCAATTATAAGTTCACTAACCACAAAAACGCGACAAAAAGAACACTGACCATAAGGTCCAAGAACAATCCACATGTGCCCACAGATTAACGAAAAAGGAACACTCTGTCCCGCTCTAACACAGCTTAGCTACAGCTATCTCATTCCCACGAAATAATTCCAGGAATCGCACGAGTACAATGCGTCTGTTGTGCGCAGAAATAAAAAGGCGCGTGGCGGTCGGTTTGTGTTAAAACGTTTTTTTTGTTTATTCATATTAATTAGGATGCATAGGAAACGATACGTTTTATAACACATATCCGTGTTACCGTTACCATAGTTACCATTACGTCGTTCCCATGGCAACTCGATAAGCTCGTGTAATAGTCTGTGAATCTTTCATTTACAATTTGATTGAGCGCGAACCATCAAAATCATGTTTGATACTTGGCGTACATGATACTTTTAAAGCGTCCATACACATTTTAGTGTGTGTGTAACATTAAAAAACGTACCTCAATTATGTAGGTATAGAATTCATCTGTATATATGCAAATTGACACGAGTGACATAAAATATTAAAAATATCACAATTAAGTTTATAACTAATAAATCACAGCAGAATTTTGTTGCCAGTTAAAAATATTTGTTCTCTGTATTTTTGATTTTTTTAACGAAGTACTTGTAATCAACGGATGTGATTGGTATTTAATTAAACATGTGATTAAGAGTAAACAGTTTGTACTGTTCCGATTAGTAATTTATTTATTGCGCAAAAGAGAATTAAATGTTATTTTAATTCATAAAATTAGGGTTAGCGCTAAGTAATTTCACATTGATTAGTTAGGCATTTCATTAAATTGCCTATTAATTTAATTAATTAATAGCCAATTAAATACGCTTCTTTGAGTTGCCTGGTTGAGATTGCTTTCTCAAAAGAAATCTACAAATGTGACATCACCCATATTAATAAATAACAATAATTACAAATTCATACAATGTACCAGGGTCCCCGAAATGTGTAAGAGATAAGAATCAGGGCCCTTTCAGCGTCCCTATCGCCCCATCTCATTTTTTGTCCATTTATCACGATCTCATAAAAACTGTCTAGATTTAACTTGGATTAAATTTGAATTAGTCGGATGAATTCGAAATATTTCACGGAGTGATTTAACACCTTTTAAAAATTAAGACTATTTTATTTTGGTATATTAAATTTATAAAATTGGTGGTGTAATAATCAACCATCTGTGCCTGACACAGACCGTCGACTTTTTGGGTGTGATGCCGGTATCCTCACGTCTTTCCTTCACCATACGAGCGACTGTTACATGCGCATAGACAGAAAGTCCATTGGTGCATCGACGGGGATCGAACCTACGACGTCAGTGATGAGAGTCGCAAGCTGAAGCCAGGCCTACACTGTCTTGCACCATTATAAGGAGAGCGAAGAGCAGTTCGAATTGCCGACGACTGCATCTTCTACTGCATTTGCATCGAGAGTGTTCAAACGAATTGTTCGGATTAATACATCTTTTTGCCTATTAAAACAATTTTTATTTTAAATAAGTTTTATCTGATATATGAAAATCATTACAAGCAGTAGTCAGAAACTAGAATTGTTTTATATGTGACGCATTAATAAATATATCTTTCTATATTTGATTCCAAGCCCATTGCAATATTGAATAGATTAAACACGCCGATACATCGTCAGCAATGCCTTCTACGGATCATGATTTCCTAGTAATTTGAATCGGTGTAATTGAATAATCAAGGCAATTTTTACTATTTACAACACTCAACATATACCTATATATACATTATATATATTATAAATAAAATCAGTGGCACTACAACCTTTTTTAGGTCTGGGCCTCAGATTTCTGGTTGTAAATCTAATAGGCAAGTAGTTGAATAAGGCTTCTGTCACACATACGCTGTCGACTTTTGTATCTAATGCCGATATCCTCACACGTTCACAGTACGAGCGAGTGTTAGCGCATACCAGTGTAAACGGCTGGACCGATTTGAATTTTTTTGTATGCGTTTGGGTGGCGCCCTTGATGGTTTAGATTCACAAACTGCAGTCGGTGCTTTCATACTTTGTTTAATATCCTAATCGCTTGAAATATCATGCAAGACAAATCTCGGATCCGCTAGTATATATATATCTTATAACCAGATTACATAATTAGGGAGGCAACGTGCGGCTTTATCGCTGAAAAGCGATCTCTGTCAAGCAACACGAATAATTGTCGATCCTAAATTTGATAAAACACGTTTATGAGAAAAAATCATAAACCCTCAAATTTTGACCTTTGACCCCGAATAACTTTTGTAGCACACATAAGATCGATGAGGATTTTTAAAACTTTATTTGTAATGGTAAACCCCAGCTCACCACCAATTTTTGGTTCTCCGGGAATTTATGTTATGCCAAAAGTCTATATTGACCGGACTATAAGGAAAACAAAATATGGAAAAGTGCAAGTGCGGATTCATAATTTATATACAATAGAAGTTTTTATTATATATAAATTGGACACTGTTAGTGCTGTGATTTCCATTTCGGCCTGTCCCGGCGTTATTTTTCATAGCTTCATAGTGTTTTTAGATGAATGAATATAATCGGTCCAGCAGTCCAAACCAATGATCTATACACGTGTGCGGTCTTAAAATGTGCTTATTAAACGCGATACAAAAATTCTCATGACATCAAGACCACCTAGTTCGAGACTCCCGATAAGGAAACTATTTTTAAACACATTGCAAATTAAATATATAATCTTCTTATATACAAGGAGATTGTATGATCGCGAACTTTAAAACTGCTGAAATATTTTCAACAATAGATGGAATCCCTCAAGAATGTTATTTTATTATTATCTACGAGTATATCTATCTATACTAATATTATAAAGAGGAAAGGTTTGATTTTTTGTTTGTTTGAAATGAATAGGCTCTGAAACTACTGGACCGATTTCAAAAATTCTTTCACCGTTGGCAAGCTACACTATTCCCGAGTGACAGAGGCTATGTTTCATTTTCAAAAAAATTAGGGATGGTTACTAAAACTTGAATAATCTAACCCAAGGTGTGAAAAAATAAACAAAAAACTTCCTTCAATCGAGTGCGCTGCTAAACTTTTAATGATAGAACAAAATGATGTATTTCAATTTTTCAGGACACATCACTATCTATAAAAAATATATTTTATAGTTACGTCACAATAAGCGTCCTTTTATTAATTTTTTTTTTTATTGAAATACCACCGCTAGAAAAGGCTCCTTATTCGTACCTAGGTATTGTTCCTTATCAAAATAAATACCAACGTTTCACATAAGCTACAATTTAATGGCATAACCACCAAAAAAGCATGGTGGATTGGTGTTCTCCTGCCGTTTCTCTTGAATAGTTTACTATTATGTAATGTAATATAAAGAGGTATGATTTGAACGTTAGTAACGATTTGGCTCAAAAAGTACTGGAACGATTTTAAAAATTCTTTCACCATTTGAATGCTACATTATCACTCAATAATATAGGCTATTTTAATTGCAAGAAAAAATAAGAATCCCTACCAAAACTACAATAGTTACCCAAGGTGTAAAAAATTCCTATAAAATATCTTTCATCGCATGCGCTGCGAAAACTATTGATGATAGAACAAAAAAATGTTCCACAATATTAAAAAACATATCAATATCTACAAAATTAAAAAAAAAATTCCACCCGTGCGAAGCCGGGACGGGCCGCTAGTATAATAATAAAGCCTTTATATTCGGAAACTCTGTGATCTGTGATCTTTTATATATTTTCACTACAGTACCTATATTTCGGAATTCGGTGTGGCAAAGGTCTGTTCTCTCTTCTCTCTATCCTTTGCGACTCTTCCCCAGTTGTAGCCTGCTGATTGTTTCAGTTCGTCCTCCCGTCTTTTGCGTTGTCGGCCTCTTCTTCTGTTCGGCTTCTCTTCTTCGTTTCGCGTCAATTTTTCATATTTCATTATTCAGAGTATTTTTAAATAATTCATAAATGTCATCTTTCGGAAGTACAAAGTTTATGTAAAGAGGTCGTTTTTGTCTTTTAATATAAGAGAGAAAGACTTTTAATAGAGGACAGAAACTCTAATTTGTATAAATTATGTCCATGAAAATACTTTAATGGGACCTTTGAACGTGGTATATGTATCTTTATGTATCACTAATTGTTTAAAAGTATTATGTTAATATATAGATGAGTCAGATTCGCGTTACTTAAAATTTTCTAATATTTATTCTACTTCGTATTTGCCTTTTATGTAAATTATATTAAGGCCATTGAGAAGAAGTATGTATTAATTGCAAAGGAAAAGTAAAAGCTGTATACAAACTCCATAAACAACAGACCAATAGCGTCGAGTAATAAAGAACAATTTTACATCAGTAATTTTTTATCTGTCTCGATTCAATAGAATAAACAACAAAAGAGCATTCTGAATAAAACTCATTAGGCGCGCTGAAAATGCGTCCTTATAACTTAGTAATAAAGATTAATTTTGCCTGAATCTGTTCCTAGGATAGGATAACGTATTTGAATTGTTCGAAATTCAATTTAGTTTGGCGGGCGGAAAAGGCGTGGTCTGTATTGGGCGGGACGAGGGAAGGAGATAGGACATCGCGGATGTTCCTCATTCAAATTTCGCAGCTGTTAGGGGCCGGCAGGAATTTTTGGCGGGATTAAGAATCAGTTGTCACAGATAATGAATACTTTCGTTGTTGTGGATAATAGTCGAGTAAAATATCCGAAATCTCACGTACAGATTAATTCTTTTTTCTTTACAGTACTTACGTTTCGTTATAAGAAAAGATCGTATGATAACAGAAATATGCGTTGTGTCTATATTTGCAAGGTCAGGAGGTCATTACTTTACAACACTTAATCGGCAACCTACTTAAGAACAAATAATTGCTGAACAAACGGAATATTTATAAATAGCCACTACCTACGTAGTACGATATCATTAATGAAATTTAAAATATGAGGCATTTAAACTGATTACGTAGGAGATTTAGTGCAGTGTATACACAGAGACCAGCGAGACCAGAGAAATGACGCAGTTCCTGTTAAAATACATTTATTTATTCGGGAACAACATGACACACACAAATATAATATATAAGTTATAATAAAAGAAAGAATATTGCTTTACAGATAAAAATAAGATTCGAATATTCTGTATCTGTTTCATGATTTGTCAATCTAATAGGCAAGTTGGTGATCAGCCTCCTGTGTCACACGCCGTCGACTTTTCCTCTCATTTTCCTTCACCATTCGAGCGAATTTTAAACGCGCACATAGAAAGAAAATCCATTCTGCAGCCGAAGATCGAACCTCACAGCACAAACTCAGTGATGAGAGACAACTAAAATAAATAGATATACCAACTCATGAGAATTAAACAATTAAAAAACAACACCAAAACCATAACAACAAGGATTTTAATGTACTTATTAATTTATAATTAAAATCATCCCCAGACAAATACCACAGATAAGTGATTTTAGTTCGTGATGAGATTGACGTCTTCCTGTTTATAGTGTTCAGTTACTCTGTGCAAGTAGTCCATTTTTTATCAATAATTTAATTTCTGTAATAAAATCAGAAAGGGATCGAACTTAATTCTGTCCTTTCTCTTTAATAACTGCGAATTTCACAGTCGCTAATAGATAGTTGATGGCAGATGCTTAGGATTTCCTGGACTGCTAAGGAAACAATCGTCCATACTAAGAAGTCCTTCGACACTTTGTTACCAATGTAACCTGAGATTTTGAAGTGAAACTTCTTTAGGCTAATTTTTTTACGGATGAATCGCATTAAAAGTAATATAAGAGTCACGAAGATGTGCAGCGATTTTGTTGAAGAAAGGGAGAGCAATTGAGACCGATTGAAAAGAGTGAGAAGGGCAAACCTTATAGAAATTCAATTTGAAATTAAAATGCCACCTGTTTTTATTATGGAAGATAAATTATAAATATTATTTGTATAAATTTTCGCATTTACCATGGAGAGTGTTACATACCTGCAGCTGATCTTCATCAGACGTCGAGGCAGAATACGAAATTCCACCCGTATCACCTCAACGTATGTAGTTCCACAACTGAGCGTTTAAGGCAGTTTTTGCCGCCACCACTATGTGAAACCAGCTGCCCACTGAAGTATTTCCGAACCAATTCGACTTAGCGTACTTCAAGAAAAGACCGTACAAATTTTTAAAAAGCCGGGAACGCAATTGAGAGTGTCCATAGGCGATATCACTTAACATCAGGTGAGCCTCCTGCCCGTTTGCCCCCTGTTCTATAAAAAAAAGATAGAAATGAAGAGCGCGACTGAAGAAGAATATATAAATACCTAAAATCCTTTTTTGACGATCCATGGCGCATTTAATAAAAAGCTTTATTGTAATCGAATTGCGGGTTATTTGCGAATCCGATTAAAATCGATTAATTTATGCGTCGATTGTATCGTTGAGTCTCATCAGAAACAATTAGTGCTTGTAATTTGCGTTGAGTTTAATTAATGGAGAATTATTACAATTAAATATGTAAATTGTCGTTTTGTTTATGACGTAAGTTTATTATTTATATAATCTATTAAGGGTATAGACACTAAAAAACTAAACCAGTGGCGTTACCACCTTTTTCAGGTCTGGGCCTCAATTTTCTGTATGTTTAATGATTTGTCAATCTAATAGGCAAGTAGGTAAGCCTTCTGTGCCTGACACACACCGTGGAATGGTCTAAGGCAACATTTCGTCACGATGTTTTCCTTAGCCGTTCGAGCGAATGTTAAATGCGCACATGGAAAGTCCATTGGTGCACAGGGGATCGAACCTACTACCTCAGTGATGAGAGAGATGAGAGATGATAATAAGAAAGACACCACAAGTTTTAACGGTTTTAAACTGCTTTGACGCTTCTTATCAATGTATCCTAGCCTTTATTATGATCAGTTCGTTTCGTATAATAATAACTAGTAACACTCATTTTTCAATTCAAGAGATTTCAATTATTTTGCATAAAATATAAAATACTTATATTTCATAAATTCTCTTTACGAAATTTTAATTTTAAACCCTTCTCCCTCTCTCTCCCTTTTCTTCGACAAAAACGCTGCACATCTTCGTGACGTTCCGTAAAAATTCTACCCTCACCAAAAGAAGCTTTATTAACCCAGACAAACTCACAGGCTTTCTAAATAGCTGAACAAATGTCATTAAATTATTCTTAACGCTTGTCGATGTTATCTGCTATCTTGTAACTTTATTAATTAATGGGCTCTTAACTTTTAAACATCCACATAGTTGAATTTTTATATATATTTTTTATGAATGCTGTATAATAAATATTGATTTACTAAATATGAATAGCGATAATGTTGTCTTTGGTTTTGTTTCTCTAAAACTAGCAGAATATATAAACAAACGCGTAAACAGAAAGCGATGTTGGCCTAGTGGCTTCAGTGTGCGACTCTCATCCCTGAGGTCGTAGGTTCGATGTGCGCATTTAAAATTCGCTCGAACGGTGAAGGAAAACATCGTAAGGAAAAGTTGACGGCGTTTGTACCAGGAGGCTGATCACCTACTTGCCTATTAGATGGACAATCATGAAACAGATACAGAAATCTGAGGCCCAGGCCTAAAAAGGTTGTACCTTAAGTTCAGACTGACACTGAACTAGATTTATATTAAACACACATATAACACCTAAACAAAAGATCACAAACAATTTATTTATTTCCAACATACAAATATACAGTAGGTATTTACAATTTTCTTAACCTACATTAAAAAAAATTAAAAGGTTTTGTCCCAGTGTACCTTTAACTCTGGCAGCATTTCCTCGCTTAATTGCGATATCTCAAAGCACTGTCAAGCCCTCATTATATAAAAGCCTTTAATTTCCAATTAAAAAACTATGCCCGTACTGCCACAGGGACTAAACTTTTTAAATTTAATTAAATTAGAATTAAATTTTTCACTTCAAAAATATTTAATAGAAAAAAAAATTATAAAACTTCTTTATCGACGTATGGGAGAAATTTTGTAGCAAATCGTCACGTTTTTCGGTTACGCGACATGTTGCTTTTTGAAGTCAAACTTCTTTATCAGCGTTGAAAAAAAAAAATACCGTCACATTTTTCGGTTACGCGCCATCTTTTTCTTGTCCCTACCACGGTTGAACCGAAGAGATTCGAAGCCATTAATAGCAAAAATATATAATAACGATAACAATGATAGTAATAATTCTATTACAATTAACGAAATTCTGTAATAATAGTAGTAGTAATAAGGTAAAATGAAATAATTGTAATTGTATTCATGTCTATGATAATAAAAGCCTTTTGTTAAACTTTATCTAATTTAACTTATTTTAACCAAGTTGCATATAGTAGATCATTTTTCGAAAAATATGTTCATAAAGAAGTTTCACTTCTTACGTGTGTACACCTAGTACACGCACACATTTTTTTTATTAGGTAGGTTATGGTTATTGTTAATACTGTATATTTGTGTTTTAAATAATTATAAGACACATTTACACTAATTTTTAAATATATGAACCTCATAAGGGCATCGTCCAAACAACCAAAGTTCACTTCCTTGGCTAATGTAGGCAACATTAGATCCAGTTGTTCAATCCACTATTTTTTTTTTTGATTAGTTTTCTCTCTTTCCGTCAAATTGTATTTTGCCTATGATGAAAAGAGATCCACCTGTCTCATATTAAGTTTGATTTACGTAGTGAATGAAACAAATATTCTAGATCGTTACTTAGTCGCCAAAAATGTCAGAAATTTTAATGTTTTTTTGTTAATGATAATTTGTTAACGAAAATCAAACAGTGGGTGGTCGTATAATTAAGAGACTGGCACACCTGTTGTTATATCATAGATATTTTAAAAATACATTTTTTTTACTATGCCACGCCATTTCATCACGCAATTTTGCTGGTATCGGTCTAAATTCTCTATCCAAAACAAAAAAAAACAATTCGTTTAATAATCAATTCGTAATCATTTGTTTTTTCTTATAGGCAACTTGTCAGACGACTTGTTGGGTTATGTTTTCCTCGCCCCACAGGGCAATTCGAAAGTGGAATCGACGTTTTTCATTATAAGAAAATTTATTTACGATAATTTAAAAAATTATGTACATGATACGAATTTTAGAAAGTCTTATGTGGGGCATAGCACTTAAAAGGTTAGAAAACCCCGGTTTATATTTTCCACACAATGTTTTCCCTCATGATTTTCACTCGAAAATTGTGTTTATATGTTTTATATTTAATGTCCAAAAGACTCAATAAATGTTAACAAAAATTAATTATTTATTACAAAGATCCATTTTTGGCTTAGTCGCAATTGATATGTTTTAAAAAAAAACTTCACGAAGGAACGTTAGTTTCGAATGGCCTAATACCGATCCCCTCGAATTTCAATCGATAAAATCGTAAAGTCGACACCTTATCGATATCCAGCCCGCGTTAAAACCTGTCTCACACTTTTATTAAACAAATTACATGGATCCGGAATGTGTGGTATTTTCACAGAGAAATGGGAAGTAAAGAGAACAAACTATACGTTAGATCGTATAGTAATATTCGCAAAACGTAATTGAAACAAAGATTTGTTTATGGAAAACTTTAAATGCGCTTCGGATATATTTAGAACTAAAGGGAAAATGAATAACTTTGAAATAGAACGGTATTAAATCAGTCTGAAACAGCTGTATGCATCGCTGATTTTTTAGGCTTCTGATGGCTAGCAGAAGTAGGTACAGAGGATGAGAAAAAGATGAGATTATAAAGCATGTGAAAACTCTTGCTCTTCTTCTTATTAAACATAATTCAATAAAAAAAAATCACTAATTATTTAAAGTGTTTTTGTCGGTTTTCATTCAACTACCCACGCCTCCATGGCCATATATATGTTGAAATTGAAAATATTTGAGTATGATATATTTACCAGGAATTCGGAAAAATATACAATATTTACAATATTCTTGGCCTTCATAGTAGTAATAATTAATAAATATAAAATAAAAACAAAAAGTTTAGTCCCTGTGGCAGTGTACCAAAGCACCAGCTTTGGGGTATAATTATTAATATGCAAACCTATCCATTTATCGCGTATATTAACTTAGGCAACAACTCTTGTATTAAAATCAGTTCAGTAGTTTTTGAGATATCCACGAATTTCCTATAGCTACCTAAATTTTGTAAATTCAGTTGCCAGATTATTAAATTAACATTTTTCAAACTTCTATTTTCAACATTTCTAAAAACATTTTAACATTATTAAACAGCATATTATCTATTTTATCAAAATACCAATTAAATTATTTTTATAGGTGAATAAATTTCACTTCTCAGTAGCCCAAAATATATATAAGAACCATGCTGTGAAGATAGCTACCGTAACCCCCTGGTGATGGCGAAGGCAGGCTTATACAGGGTGTTGAAAATTTTGTTGTTACGTAACTAAAACGTTCGTTTGTAGTTTTTATAGGCCAGCGGGCAAACGAGAAACCGAAAGTGCCGGCCTTTTAAGGTATACGAATTCCTTTTATTATTATAAAATTATGGAATAGTAATTAAATATATAACATATATAATATTTATGTATCTACCTTTTTAGTAAAAATATAAGATATGGAAAAAGTGCCTGGACGCAATGGCAGGGGAGTAGATCAAGAAAAAAAAGCAATTTACCATAAGTTGAAGCCACTAGTCCACACTGCTCTTCGTGTCTCTTTTTAAACCTATTTTTTATATAAATGCTATTATATTACATTATAACAATTGCACCGTTTTAATTCAAGAATTAAAGTATCAGAGCCTAGTCTTCAGTTAGAATCTGCGTGAATTGATGGGCGTTGACACATCTTTTTAACAATAATAGCCGAGTTCCTTGTGTGTGTGTGTACCTTGATATATTGATTGAACGTAATAAATAATAATGTAAAAATAATCAAGAAATACTTTATTCTTTACACTCTATATAAATAAAAATGAATCTCAACTAGACCGTTGGACCAATTATTTTGTTTTATTCCTTGAATTCTGAGGAAGGAAGAGAAACATTGGAAAATTCAGTTTTATTTAGTACTCAGGTTTTTATTCCGGAAAAGCGAACTGGTATGTACTAAAAAGGTTGGCTAAGTAAAAATCATATTAAGGCGAAACGATATTAGCGAAGGCAGCTAGATAGTAATGAAATAAACATTGGGATATATAAATTATAATAGTTTGTCTAACCAGAGAGATAAGGGCAAATAAAAAAAACAACTTGATAATACGAAACTTTCTTTTACGAACGACTTTTTGTATTATTTTGGATTAAGTTTTGTTATTCAGTGTTACTTGTGATTTTGTTTATGATAATTTAGTGCACTTCTTTTTACCCTTTATATTTCGTGTATTTTTGCATTAGTAGGGTTGTCTGGAAGGGATCGCTTGTCAGCGATAAGGCCGCCCATTGCATCCCTTATAATTTTGATATGTGACGAGTTTTAAATAAATATATGTTACACTTACCACCCTCGACTCTAATGACGCTAATTTGTTACATAGACAAAGAATCAAAGATTATATCAAACATTTCAGTTAATAAACAAAAAAAAAAACTCTATTAAGCATTTTGTACCACAATCGACCTAACATCCTGTATAATAATAGATACGATGACCATAGTAACATTTCATAATACGTAGCGTGCAACGGAACGTAAATTTTCAATTGTTTTTTTAACTTTGACGCGTTTAACTGCTACTGACGTTTTTTATACACTATACAATATAAATATATAATATCTACTTTGGGTTGGATTTATTTAGACTTGCAGCCTGTCCCGGCTTCACATGGCATATTCAATGAGATAATGCATTCTAATGATGACATAATATTTATGATTCTTTGAAGATTTTATGGGCTGGTAGCAAGACCTTCAACTTCACGCTATATATATGATATTAGATATATTAGAGTGGTGTTGGCCTAGTGGCTTCAGCGTGCGACTCTCTTTCCTTAGGTCCTTTCGATGCACCAATGGACTTTGGGAAAACATCGTGAGGGACCTTAGACCCAAAAAGTGTGTCAGGCACAGGCTGACCACCTTCTTGTCTATTAGATTGACAGCATTGCCTACTTTCCTATCAAGTTGTAGCGCCAATGATTTTATACTAAGTTTAGTCAGATCTGTAACAGCATTTCTCTTCCGCAATTATTTGTTTGACTTAAGTATATTTTGACATTTCTATGTTGGGTCTGTTTCATAGATAATATAATGGGACACCAGATAGACTTCTGTCTACTGGCTACCACCGAGAACGTACCACCTACACTAAAATCTATATATAAAAATAGAAAGTTTTAATTTATTTCTAATCTGTAACGTGCCTCTTCCAACAATGTATTATCTACATTTAGTACAACCAAGATCTCAGAAAGAAATTTAAAATTCGAATCACCATTTATGACAAATACCATAAATATTAATTAATGACGAATCCACAGCCTACGCTTAATTATGGATGCACAAATTGTATAATTTTAAAACAAGTCATAATTCACACCGGTTTTCTTGCGGTTACCGCTCTTTTGAAATTAGTTCATGTAGCAACAGAAGCTGCTATAGACAAAAAATTAAAAAAAAATACAATCTCGATTACGTCAAAGTCAATTTGACAACTTGATGAACACGCCTTCAATGTTCGAATTTGAAAACCGTGTGGGTGGTCTGAACGTGTTTTTTTTTCTTTTTTTTTATTGTTTGAGGTAGGGCGATGACTAACAGCCTTTCAATAACTAGGTAGCAGTGTACCGTAATAATTAGTTTTGACACTTCTTAATATCTATTGTGGTTTAAATTATGCAGATTTCTTGATTAAAGGAATAAACTATTAATTAGCCATCCGATTCCTGCTTGCTTACTCTTCAGACACCACAACATTCTTTACAATATTATCTTTTAAGTTAGGCAGAGTATACGAAATTCCACCCGTATCACCTCGACGTCCGTCGTTCCATAACTGTGCGTTTTTAAGGCAGTATTTGGCGTGCACCACCACTATGTGGAACCAGCTGCCCACTCAAGTATTTCCGAACCAATTCGACTTAGGGTCCTTCAAGAAAAGAGCGTACCAATCTTAAAAAGCCGGCAACGCACTCGCGAGCCCTCTGGCATTGAGAGTGTCCATAGGCGGTGGTATAACTTAACACCAGGTGCGCATCCTGCCCGTTCTATAAAATAAGGGTATTTTATAGCTAATTTACATTTCCCAAAAAAATTAAAACATCACATTTTCTTATAAGTATATTTTCTTTCTTGATGTTAAAAGCTTGTGATTTGTGTAAAAAATAAAAAACCTTAATATTTAACAGAGACAAAAAAGTTATGTGTGCATTCAGTGAGTGGACGTAAAAAACATTGTGCCAATCCAATATGCCGCGAACTGTGCCCCGCGCAAAAGACTGTCAAAGTGACATTGACGTTTGTGTGATCGGAATGTAATCAGCATGGTGACATTGATGCCGTGTAGCTACCTCAGCGGCGGGTCCCCGCGATGCAGTTTGGACACAGAGCCCAAGGTCAGAAAAAGATAACTAGCACTTTATCACAGTCGTAGCATTGATAACGCACATTTGAATTTCGTTTTTTTTTAATTTTATATTGCACAAGCACGATGCATGATTTTATTTAAGATTTAAAAATAGATATAGAAAGATCATCTATCTATCTATCTGTCAAGTGCCAACTTGTATTTTTTGATGGAGAAACTAGCGTTTAGGTACCAGGGATGTATAGGTACGTAGTATAATAATCGCTTACACCAAGACGGAATTAAAGACAAACAAACAAAACGGACATAATGTTTATGTATTCCGAGGCTGGGGGTCATGTTACCCATTCATACGTATCTTTAGGGCCCATTAAAAAGTAATCGTGGTCGAGTTACGGACCTACGGAACAGAGAGTCGTTAGCCACATGATACCAGGCTGTCATAACTGCTGTGGTATATGACGCTTATCACCTTATCATATGAATGATATATTTTGGAATGTTGATAGATTTAACAGGTAGACGCTCTATTTAATTATTCGCGCCAAGCCCACCAGACCTTGAAGCAAATAAAGTCCGTTTTTAGGAAAGTACACACTTGACCCTTTGATCTGTATTTTTTTTAAAAAGTGTCCTCTTCTCATATACATTTTATCGATGTCTGCATAGAAAAAAATATAGCAGCAGAAGGGTAAAACAATTCTATGAGGTCATTGGCAATTGGCCTTAATATAAATAAAAGTTCCAATAATGATGAGCTTTAAAATACTACAGCCACAGTGAAAAGGCCCATTTGATAAATCACCATAAAATATATTTGTATTATCATGTACTTTAAAAGAAATGTTTTTTTTTGGCTATATTTAGTGTGGCATAGAATTTTTATTTTTATGTGTTTTTAATTCCATTGTTTTCAGTCCATTTATAATAGCTACCAAATCATAATCACGAGAACGTGTGTGTAATTATGTACACTTCTTTGGCGTAACAAGATAAAATATTTTCAAAAATTTTATCTTTCGCCTTATTCTACGTTTGTAGAAAAAACTACACTAACAATAGTACTCTCATCATTTTTCCCTAACTCGCCAAAAGAAGTGTAACTTCAAATACAGTTTCTTTAAAAGTAATCCATTTTTAAAAATAGAACAAATAATAGCGCCAACATGAACTTCGTAAACAAAATGGCGTACTTAGCGTGGCTCTATAATCACGAATAAACTTTCCTCCGCGTTCCGAGAAATTAACTGACAAAGCGTTCCCAATGACCAATGAAACAATGTCGCTTTAAAAATAAAACGACAAAGCCACCCAAAGATAACACCAATAAAAACAAATTTGTACAGGCGCGATGCGATTTATCGAACCCGATGTCTCGATAGTAATCCTAAATTGTTCACTTACAGTATCGAAATGGTGTAAGAGACAAATGCTATATTGATCTTAATATCAATGCTTTAGAGCTCAATTTTTTATGATAAGGTTATGTTGAACCTTCTCCTGACGTCTGCTGCCCTAGTTGAGTGTTTTATAAACGTCACATTTGCATATCCAATAATAAAATTATTAATAAAAAAATGTATTTAATAATTATTAATATAATAAATAAATAATAATCTTTTTTTTGGTTCTATATTCCGTGGTCAAAAGCCGAACGTCATGAAGACGCGCAGATAGGGTAATTGTAAATTTAAGTAGTATTTATTCTGGGCTCAGTTTTTTAATACTATACGGCCAAGTTCAACGTAAAAAAAAATTGTCGCTTTGTAAATAAATAACTTAATAAGAATTTAAACTATTTGGAATCATGATTTTATTATCAGCATTTAAACTCAAAAACAAAGAGCCCAGTACAAATTACACCAGTCCCAAACAATAAAAAAAGCACATTGCAATAAATCACTAATATTAATTGACATTTCACACCAAATACCTAAAATGACATTAGGGCTGACACCTCTTTTTTGCATATTATTTCTAGTTCAGTATAAACAGCTGGTTCAGATTAACATTTCCACTGTTAACGTAATAAGTAGCGATTAGAGAAACTAAGTTATACTTATTACCTAATGACAGGTGCCTAATCGATAAAAAATGCCTAAAAGATTTTTGCACATAATAGAATCGTTACTTTACGGTATTAACTCACCAGGAATTGTTAACATCCTGTGGTAAGTCTAGAAAAATATAATGAAATTTCATCTTATAAAAGTTATTAAAAAAACTAGTGACATATTAAGACAGTATGTAATTCTTAAAATTGTAACTCTTTTAATTTGATAGCCCTAGTTTTAATATCAATACATCGAGTTATCGATAAACAAACACTAAGGATTTCAATAAATTAGAATATTTATTTCTTGGGCGCGGGAATAAGACGGGATGAGTCCCGGTCATAAATAAAGAGTAAGATAAAACAATAAACGTAAAAAAAACCTTGTCCCAGACAACCTATGTCGCGTTTATATTGCTTGTTGCAAATACTATACTGTAGAATGAATTTTGTGTAGTCTGTAATATCTAGAAAATGTTTAATAATCTGTCTATTTCTTTGTTACTAATAAAATTATAATCATGGCAGGATAAAAACTGGCTAAATTAAACATCCCACAAATATCATCATAATCTTCCGTAACATATAAGAAGTCTTGGCCTATAGACAGTTTTGTTTAATGTTCTGTGGTCCCAACTAAAACAATCAATAATATTTTCAAGATAATTCTTATACATAAATTCCTATAGTTTAAATTTCGAATGCGTTGTTCCCGCGTAAAACGTATAAATTAGCCACCACTATCTCAAGATCGCGGCCTCACACCTTGTGCGGTGATTTACGCTTTCTCACACGCGTATCAAACGCAATGAGTTATGCGATCCTGGTAGATGAATGTGTACTAGGATCGTGTTGATGCGATTATGCAAGCCTTGTAGGATAGATTAATTTATAGACGACCATCTTCTTCTCTATCTATCCTATAACTTACGTTTTAATATAGAATCGAAGGAAACCATAAATTATTTTTAGCTATTACTTAACTTTTCTCCTGTGGTTGTCATGGTAATCCAAGAAAATATTTACGAATCTAAGATGCAACAATTACTTGTCTTTTGGGGTTTTTATTTTAGTTCAATATATGAAAAGAGATCGGTTTAGATTCGCATAGATTTCTCTTGTGTTCGTTTGTAATGCAACAAAGTATTAAATAAATAAATAGACAAAACACGCAATGGTTACACGTTAAAAGTAAGATTAAAAAAATAAGCAACCAGAAGTGACGTATAAAAAATATTAAAATATGTCAACAATGTAAAAAAAGTATCAGGCACACATGAAGCCAGAGGACGTGAAAACATTCCAAATTACCACCTAAAACGTTATCGATTCTCAACACAATCAAAAGTTAACCTTATCTGTGGAGATGTAATGTTGACGTTTCAATACTTTAGTATTTTTATAAGCCTGTATATCAAATGAGACGCAGTGGCGCCCTCCGAGGGCTGTAAAATAAATTCGGCTTGATTTTATTAATGTTGTTACCTTAATCTTGATCGGAGCCAGGCGACATTTAAGAGTTTTATTATTTATAACATGTAGTGTATCTAAAATCTTGGGTTTGTTAGCTTTGGGAAATTTGGGAAGCTGTATTCATATTATTTTAATGGATGCGTCATAAAATGCATGTTTGTAGGTGCTGTTGTTTTTAATTAGACGCTCCCACAGATTATGTAACTGCATGTATGTGGTTGACATAAAATTAAACCAATGAAAAAAATAACCCCACCGTTTTTTTTTGTTTCAGACTAAACGACCAAGATCGGATACAGGCACAGATGTTAGGTGAGTAGTGAGTACATATTATATATAATCCTCCAAGTTGTTCATTTAATAAATATTTATCATACAATATAAAATAGCAACAGGTCATTCATCAACCTCTTGGAAACAAAAATCCGGGTTTAAACCTGGGTCACATCGCACCATATAATTGCTGCGTTACCTTTATTTTGTTTACATTCTTTGAATATCCTTAAATAAAAGAAGTAACTCTATACAAAGATAAACTTTTTGATTTCGTGACAATTATCACATCGCGGGTTAAAGATTTTTCATTTCGCGCGTAATTCACTTTGAAAGTGATTGTCAATATCAATTCGCGCCAAATATGCACTTCAACATTGCCATATATTTCCATAATTCGAAAAAGGAAAACTTATAACATCAATAAGCAATTCGATTTACATGATATTGGGTGAATAAAAACTTATTTATATTCTGTTGTTATGTGTGAAATTTTGTTTATGTCGTAGTTTGGTATCTCTGGTATATTAAGTATCGAAAAAAAATTTACTTTTAGTTAGAAAATTGGCTCTGTTTAAAAGGTGTCTGCTGAGTAATAATGTTGTCGGACCTGCACAAATACAACAATTTAAAATTGTCACAATAACAGAATATTGCACTTTAATAGATGATTAGATCATTACAATGTCTCAATAGAAATGAGCTATGGTGACATAACAGTGTTGCCTAGTTTTATTGTTAGTATTATTTAAATATTAGTACCTATTTTTATCTATTTATCTAATCGTTTAGTACAACATTGCCATAGATAAAAAAGTATTTTATAATTACAATGTTTATACCAAGAATGGACCATAACCTACAATCTTTTCAAAACATTACGTCACTTCCTGAAAAAAAAGCAACGCTTTCCCGCCTTTTTACTTAAGACGCGAATTTTTTTATTTTTTTGAATTATTTAATGACACATTAATTATACACTTTTAATAAACTAATTACTACATAATGAATAAATCTGTAAACTATAAACCTATGTGTGGAACATGCCAATTCTCTACCACAATCTCTAAGCTCTAACTACCATAGACTCGAATTGAAAAATCATTTAAAAATGTTACCTACTTGACTCAACATCATTCCACCAACTCGAGTTTGAATTAAAGTTTACACTAGGCCCTTTAATCCTCCATAATCCCCATATTGTAGGCACACAATTGCCGTGAAGAGCTACTTACTGCATTGGGACCTTTTAACAACAAAAGGCATTGTGTTACGTGTCGATCAATGTAGATTTCACCAATTTTTTGCACGCAATTGTCCTTTTAGATGGCGATGATAGATTTGTATGCGAGCAAGTTATGCGTTAGGATACAGGTTTTGTCGTGAATCATTATGTTAATAAATTCTGCCGAGTAATGTCAGATACATACCTAACTATCATTTGAAACAGTGTTGCCAACTACAGAATGATCCCATAAAATTGTCGAATGAAAACCCCTAAAGTTTTTGTGGTCTTTCAAAAATACATTCAAGTAGTATAAAATTCCGATCTTGGAACTTTTTCTTATTTCAGTTATAGCCACGTTTGGAATGCATATTTGGTTTATTTATTTAGTCGATAGAGATGCATGACTTTGCATCTGCTACCGCATTTACCATGGAGAGTGTTAAGAGGAGTTGTTTTCAGCTGCCCACTGAAGTATTTCCGAACCAATTCGACTTAGGGTCCTTCAAGAGCGTACCAAAGTTTTTGCCTCGCACCAATATGTGGAACCAGCTATAAAACAATTCTTGAATAAAATACCTTAAGAGATACATTTATTTATGTACCTTTTAAAAACAACTAAATTTGGGGGGAAAACCCGCAAGGTGGCATCACCGATTTGGTAAAAAAAGATTTTTAGCTACTGCTAAGAATTGTCAATTATAATATGTCAAATGTCAAAACACACGAACAGCTTTTATCCTGAACAGAGGCGCGGAATGTAAAAAAAGATGAATTATTGTCTGTGGTATTTAACAAGTGACATTCTAATTAGGGCGACGTATGTTTCTTTAATTAGTGGTTAACACAAGCTTTTTAGGAATGCAAAGCTTACTAAAATAGTTCTAATAAATCATATTTTGAATTTCGTTCCGTTACTTTTACGTTTTGAGTTTTGACAAGCGGATTTAACGTATCGTATTGCGATGTTACGTTTTTAGAACGTTTTTATGTTTCCTCTTGTGTTAATAGTAGCAAAAATAATTTGTTGTGGTTATTTGTGTATAAAAAGGTGTTGGAACGTAGGTAGTTATCACAAGTAACAACTGCATTTTTGAAGTTATACTTTTGGCGAGTTAGGGAAAAATGATGAGAGTAAATTATTACGATGCGCGCGCACATCGTCACAAAAAACTGACACCCTGCAGTTATCATAGTAAACATTGAAAAAAAAATCTATTTTTTTAATTATGCAGAAATAATTTTTATTTTGTAATAAATACCCCTTTTTCCTATTGTTAGTGTCGTTTTTTCTACAAACGAAGGAAGTCAAAAGTTAACATTTTAATCTTGTTACGCCAAAGAAGTATAACTTCTAACGCGTACACACGTTTTTTTTTTAAATTAATCAGTCTATCTCTTTCTGTCACATTGTTTATCCTATGGCAAAAAGAGACAGATGAGTGCTTTATTAAAACGGTGCAATTGGACTTATTTTCTATGAATAAGCACTGTTTAGCAAATTAGTTGGCCATCGCAGAAGTCTTTTTGAGATTCTACTATAAAGATATACTACATATATTTATGTGTAGGGTGTAATACAGCTACATTATATCCGAGTGGCATAATTGTTTGTGAATTATGTGTTTTTTTCTTTTTTTTTTTTTTACCAGAGTAGTGTTGGCTTCAGCGTGCGACTCTCACGCCTGAGGTCGTAGGTTCGATACCGGCTGTGCACCATTGGACTTTCTTTCTATGTGCGCATTTAACATTTGCTCGAACGGTGAAGGAAAACATCGTGAGGAAACCGACATGTCTTAGACCCAAAAAGTCGACGGCTTGTGTCAGGCACTAGAGGCTGATCACCTACTTGCCTATTAGATTTAAAAATGATCATGAAACAGATTCAGAAATCTAAGGCCAAGACCTAAAGAGGTTGTAGCGCCACTGATTTTTTTTTACCAGTCTAGACTATTCGGTTCGTGCAATGGCCACAGGTAGCTAAGCACCCGTTTGTTATAGTGGTGATCTTTAGTTGGTTGAGAATGCACTTATTGGTTCTTTTTGCAGTCCATGAAATGACTGTAACAGTACTGCAGTTATATACAGGTATATATTAGCGGACCCGACAGACGTTGTCTTGCCTAATATTTCAAGCGATTAGGATATTAAACAAAGTATGAATGTACCGACTGCAGCGCCATATGCCGGGCTGATTTGTGAATCTAAACCATCCAGAGACCCAAACGCATACAAAAAAAATCATTCAAATCGGTCCAGCCGTTTAAGAGGAGTTCAGTGACATACACAAGTATATAATTATATATATATAAAGATATATTATTCCTTAAGCGTTTTACTGAACTGATAAATACGGCAGTTTAAGTATCAAATCTACTTAAAATTATGGGTGTCTTTTTAGAAAAATCACGTAAAAGTCAATAACACTAGTTCGTCATTTTATGTGTCTACAAAAACATACCCACACCCGTTTGACACGTGGAGGCCAAATGGTTTTTCTCTAATTTTAGGGTTCTTTATCTAGAAATATCTAATAGGTATTTAAAAATGAGATTTCTGTCATCTTTTCTAATGAGCTGGAGATCAGCCTTCTGTGCCTGACACACGGTCTAATGCATGTTCCTTACAATGTTTTCCTTCACCGTTCGAGCGAATGTTAATCACATAGGCAGATCGTATCCATTGGTGCACAGCCGGGGATCGAACCTACGACCTCAAGAATGTGAGTCGTTATAGCCACGAGTCTAACACTGCTCTTCTTCACTCTTCCTCACTGCTGTTTCCTCACGATTATCTGTTTTGATATTCTAATAGGCAAGTAGGTGATCAGCCTTCTGTGCCTGATACGGTCGACATTTTGGTTTAAGGCCTAGGTTCCTTCTTCTTACAGCGAATTTTAAGTGCGCACATAGAAAGTCCATTGCACAGTCATGGCTTGAACTTACGACCAGGGATAAGAGTCGTTCTGCTCAGCCAACTTTTTACAACAAACTAGCAGCAGAGAAGAAGTACTCAAATCATAAGCTCGTTCCACTGGAATAACTGAAGTTTCTGATAGAATCGTTATTTTATTCTTATTAAAAGCCTATATTCCAGGACTTTAATAAGGATAACATTAAATAAAATAAAAAATCAGTGGCACTTACAACCTTTTTAGGTTTAGGCCTCAGATTTCTGTATCTGTTACATGATTGTCAATCTAATAGGCAAGTAGGTGATCAGCCTCCCGTGTCTGAGACACGCCGTCGACTAAGGATTACATTCTGGACCTATCTGGTCGCCAAACTCCAAAAAAGTACATTGTTTCTTTCCATTTATCGTCATCGTTTCTTGAAGTAGGGCGAATGGAATAATGAAATATATATGGTGGAGTTAAGTAGTTTATGTATCAATTTTGAAAGATCGATAGACGATTTAAATAACTTCGCATTCATTGAATTCATTTTATGACGAAAATGTATATAGAACATGATGAAATTATGATAAAATTTACACGATATATTTTATCGCAAGCCAATAATCCATTTCAGAAAAAAAAATCTATAAAATTATTAATTTAATGTTTTACATAACTAATTGTTATTACGGGCCGGCGCGCCTCAATGCTCCAGCACTGAGCCCCGCAGTCTACCTCGAGACACTGACACAGCAATTCGTGCTGGTTTACCTAGTGCCATGTAATTATATTTAATAGTAGACGACCTCCGGCGAGTGTAGGCCTTCAAACTCTTCCATTTGTCTGTCATCTTTATAGAAGAATCTCAATAAGATGTTCACATTTTATTCTTATTACCGATTTTAATTCCGTTCATAGCGAGTATAATGTTTTAATTGTAGCACTGGTATTTTGTATATGAGATCTTTAAGCACGTGTCCACTTAAAACCTATCAACTGCGGAACCCTTGTTTATTAACAACGGCCCTTGTTCTTTGACGTGTGCCGGCCATTGTGCCCTTGTCAAAGGGCAAAGAGGTTTATTGTTTAACGACATGGCAACGGATTAGAAGAAATTAAGTGAACTTTTATAATAAGATTGATTTAATTACGTCAAAATTGTGATTATTAAATAAATCAGTGGCGCTACAACCTATTTAATTCTGGGCCTCAGATATATATATGTGTTTAAAGAATGTCAATCTAATAGGCATGTTGGTGAGCCTGCTGTGCCTGACACAGGCCTTCTGGGGGCCAAAGCAACATTTCCTCACGATGTTTTTACCGTTCCAGCGAATTGTGCGAAAGTCGCACGCTGTGGTCCATTAAAGGGAGAGAATTTCTTCGTTTGATTCATCAAGAATTTTATGCCGTCCATTAAACTATTTACTGCAAAAATTTGAGGCTAGGAAAATATTGAAAATACTGTTAATATTTTAATTGTTAGGTTGCTTCCGCAGTAAAAACTCTAATTATCAAAAAATATTTTATTCTAACATAACCAAGAGATATAAAAAATTAATTGAAGTTATACTTCTTTAGACGGGTTATGAAAAATTGATGAGAGTGAAATTTTACGATGCGCGCGCACCGTGACACAAAATTAACAGAATGAAGTTGCCCACGGAAGATGCTACGGCATTGGACATAATTTAAAAACAAATTCGAATAATTATAGAATTTATGTTTCACTTAATGTATGAGAATAATAATAAATATTTATTTATTTAATTTTTCAAATGTAAACTGAACTTTATTGACTATAATGACTCCTTTTCCAGTCTTTGAATATTTAATTGTAATTAATTATTTGCATGCAATCAAAAACTATTTTTAATAATGCCAAAGAAGTATAGATAATAGAATACACGCACCCTTTTTTTTGACAGCTCGAACATATCGCTTGCCCCGGGCAACAAAGTCGTAAGGCTACTATTACGACTGTTCTAATGTTGTCTCTTATTTTTGACTTCCTTGGGTGATGTACTTACATAACTGTAATTTTTGTCAGAATTTTTGCAAAACGTTTTATTATATAAAACACGAAGATTTCTTTATTCTATGGAAATTATACAATGTTAGTAATACTCGTTTACCTAATTTTACTTTCTTGAAATAGATCCCGACAACCATTAAGATAATTTTAGTTTAGATTGTAATTCTACCAAAAAATCATCAAAGGTAATGGGACACTTTAAAAACTAATAAAGGTGGAGTTGTTCCCTTTGGAGTAAAGACTCTTGGGCAGTGGGGTTCTAGTGCACAGGCGCTAATTAAAGATTTAAATTTGCGCCTGGTTAGTACCGGTGACCCCAAATCTGATGCTTTCCTCGCTTAGCGAATAAGTATATACAGCGAGTAAATGCTGCCAGCGTTAAAGGTACACTGCCACAGGGACCAAACTTTTAAATTTGTTTTAATTTTCTTTTTATTCATTTTTGGTTAAGCAAATTGTAAGTAATGTCAAAGTCAAAAATCATGTAGGTAACACAATGTACACTTATGAACGTCAAAAAAGAAATAAACATTAATAAACTGGCAATAAACTCTCCACCACTCTTTTTAATCGCAAATATATTTGATTGTTATGTTTTGGTTTTATTAACTTGTTTATTAAAAAAAATAGAGTGTTAATAATACATCGCTGTTTCACCAAGGTCATAATATTTCCGCGAAAAGAGTGGTAATAATTTATTACGTTCTAGACATTAAAATTACCGTCGTAATGTGCGGTTACTGTGTCAACCGACATGTTTAAACTGAAACAATCTTAAAACGCTTTTGCTCTTCAGTCTAATAAGATAAATTACTGTAATGTACATTTAACTATTTACACTAAATACGTAACAACAATGTTTAAACCGAGTAGGAAAAGAAGGTTTTATTTGTTATATATGTGTATATGTAATGTACTTAGTATTGTAGTGATAATAGCATTACCTTCTTTTATTTTTCCTAAATAGATTTGGCTTTTACGACTTTGTGCCCCGAGGCAAGCGATATCTTAAAATGACAAATAAATTATTGCACCATATGGATCTCCATTGTTCCGACGGCTTGTTTGAAGTTTTGTTGGCTTTACGATGACTACTGAATGTAAAAAACATTAAAGAATTCAATTAAAAGTGACAATGCCAGCATTAAAACGATTCTGAAACGTTCTTTTGATATACGATAGTGTTGTGTGCTCGAAGTGGCGGCAAAAAGCAAAATGACACTTGAAAAAGGCGCGAACTTAACATAAACAAGAGCTTTTTAACAGGGCGCATTTAAATGTTAGCCGGATGTAGATAACTAAATAAAATTGTTGCGCACAATGTTTAATAAATGATTATGTTGTAAGTGGTTGTACTAGGAAGTAAGTGATAAGTCGATCATTTAATCTGTGATTTTATGTCATCAAGCAGAGAACGGTGAAGGACTTTGATCTGTGGTAAAACAGTCTAGTCAAAGACCAAAAATCTTGTCCTTGGGTAATATTACAGACACATGATAATAATTGTAGGATGTATTGACAACAATCACGGCAAAAAATCAATAAAAAACGTAAAAATATACGTAACTTTGCGTGGAAAAACACTTCTTTACTTAATTGATATATTATGTACAAACGACCCGACCCGGCTGTGCACGGGAAACCTGATATATCAAAGCTTGTGTTTACAAATTAAAAAAACACCGTTTTTTTTAGATTTTCCGCAATTTTCTCTTCATAAAAACCTTCCTCAGAGTTCTAGGAATAAAAGAAATGACTAAATTGGTCTGTCCGTCTCATTCCTGCGAGAGCTTTATTATTAAATTTGTAATTTAACCCGGAAATTATAAGCTATTTTTAAATCGAAGAAATCTCGCGAAAATTCATTCAATTCAGTCATAAAGCATTTGATGAGCGTTGCCACATTGTTCAAAATTAATAGAAAACTAGAAATATAAATGGGCAATTTAAATCGTTATAGAAAAGTTGTCATAACTGGATATTTTTATATGATTTGCATAAATTATATTGATTTAATTATGTAAAATATCATAAAAATGTTGAGGTGCGGCAACGCTGCCTATAATTTAATGTTCTGTCCATGAGTACAATATCCGAATTAATTAAAATTAATATGACGATGTTTTTCGGATCGTTAGAATATGATAATAGACAATTGTTGGACGAAATTAGTCTGTACATTAGGTACAAGATTCATATCGAGACTTCTTTGTTTTTTTCTTTTACTGTGTAACTTATGATTCAATAGTAGGTACTTATAAGATTTCCGGATCTGTTCTCGTTCTATTAGGGGCGTTGGTCCTTTTCTAAGCTGGAGACATTTTTTTTACGAACTTGGTACGTACTTGGTACCTCGGTATTTTGACAGTACCAAGTTTATATATAAATAAATAAATGAATCAGTGGCGCAACAAACTCTGTAGGTCTTGGCCTCAGATTTCTGATTCTGTTTCATGATCATTTTTTAAATCTAATTGGCAAGTAGGTGATCAGCCTCCAGTGCCTGACACACGCCGTCGACTTTTTGGGTCTAAGATATGTCGGTTTCCTCACGATGTTTTCCTTCACCGTTCGAGCAAATGTTAAATGCGTACTTAGAAAGAAAGTCCATTGTGATTCAAGTGTCACATTCACTTGGGGAATGCGAAAGAAAGTCCATTGGTGCACGGGGATCGAACCTACGACCTCAGGTATGAGAGTCGCACGCTGAAGCCACTGGGCCAACACTGCTCTCAAGTTTATATATACTTGAAGCAATTATGACTGTAAAATAGCATCCAAAATTATTCAAAACCCTTAAGAAACTTGCCTGTCTTTACCGAGGAATCCAACACGGCTGTGCCTGTACCACGATGTATTTCAAAAATGGTTACGCTATGGCTATCAATCTATTTAATCACCTTCCTAGAAGTAAGAGATCCTGCCGTGTGCCTTCAAGGGGAAGGTGATTGCATTTTTAATGACAAGGTGCCTTTATTGGGAAAGTATTTAGACCATATGTTTTGACAATTATAAATAACTTAACTTAATATATGACATGAAAATAAATATGACATTTGCATGCTTTTATTAATGGCTGATTGTGCGACTTTTCTTTGCAAATAACACAATTTGATTGTAACAGTTTCTCTAAGACGAAACCTTTCTTGGCGTTTATTAATTGAAGATTATACCAGAATTAATAGACTAATATATATTTAGTCGTAAACTATTACCTAGTACACATAATGTGTATTTATAATTACGTTTATAATGTATACTTCTAATTACGGTTAGGAATTATACAATACTAAAAACAAATATACCGTATCGAATTTCCAACATATCATCTGTGTCGGCGCGAAAGCTGGCCACAGATAAAGCTAAATTAATCGTAACATGTGTAAATTAGATAAATCTATTGCATGTCTGTGGGGCATCTGCTATTATTGGTGATTAATATTTATGGTTTTTATCTTAATTTGACGACAGTTTTTTGGAGTGGCATAGTAGCTTTTTTTAAGCGATGTTTTTGTTCATTTTATTAAATAGGAGACATTTTTGACAAGGAAAGGAGTACTTCTAGCAGTAAATAGGAGAAGGACATCTCAAATAAAACAGGCGCATGGTGTTATAAAAAACTATGCAGCAGATAACTAAATTATTATGTAAATACATGCTCACGTATTCACAAATATTGCAACATATTTTTTACATTATTTATATAAAAAAAGATTTTTATTACATATCAACAATGTAATTAATGTATCTCTAGGCCTGAAATAGTTAATTGTGTTAAATCAAAGTTAAAATGGTTTCAATTAAGCTAATTAAATCAATTACGACAGGGAATTGAGACATTCGATTATTTTAAGAGCGCCATCAACATTCGGCGTTTTAATTGTTTTTTTATTTCCCAACGTTGTCTTTGATTCTTTGTTTGTTGTGTTAAGCAATTGATTGTTAAGCTTTTGCTAAAAGGAATCAAATTCCATGTTTATAGTTTCCGCAATTCTATTCAACAAATAAACAGTTACCTCTGTCATAATGTCTTTAATCCAGTGGCGTAACAATAGGGTGGCAACTGGGGGCTGGCAAAATGCCACATAACCCCGACCTAAGACGGCCCCTGCCCAAGAGATATTATGTTCTATCGATGAAGTCTCCAATACGCATTGGGCTAGCGTGGGGACTACAGACCATTCCCTCTCGCCTAAGAGAAGAGGCCTATGGCCATTAGTGGGACATAGACGTGTAATTGAGTACGCTGAAAATCTCGAAGTTTAGGTATTAAAATTAAACTAAGTACAACGTGACGATTTTTACCGATAGGGAACCATCAAAAGAATTTGCCACGGGCCCCAGATGGTATAGTTACGCCACTGCTTTAATCATTAGTATAAAAAATAAGTGGCGCTACAACCTTTTAGGTCTGGGCCTCAGATTTCTGTATCATTTGTCCATCTAATAGGCAAATAGGTGATCAGCCTCCCGTCGATTTTGGGTCTAAGGCAACATATCCTCACAGTTTACCGTTCGAGCTAATGTTAAATGCGCACATAGAAAGTCACAGCACAGCCTAGGCTCCAAACTACGAGCTCAGAGATGAGAGTCCTCGCTGACTAGGCCAACACTGCTCATCATCATTAATTAACCTCCTTATTTATGGTGAAAGTCACGAATTTACTCATGCAACAACTGACAGACTGGGTCGAAAGCTATCGTTAAAACTAAAATATTATTACTGTACTGAAATAGGTTTGGGGCCGTTCTTTACGTCGGGGGGGGGGTTGATTTTCTGATTCAGTCAACAGTAATTATTTGATTTTTTACACATATTACCCACACATTGTCTATGCTTAAAAACGAAATGCATTTTCGAGGATTCCTGCAAAATATTAATACGCTAATGTGCTATTATTTTTGAGAGCTTTGCTGATAATGCTGATGACTGGTACTGGTAACAAGATATTTTTACAGGCTCCGTGAAATCAGATCAAATAGTCTCAAAGAACAACATATTAATACAAATATATCTCTTACAGATTACAAAGCGAAGCCGCTAGTCCTGGATCAGAATCAACATCAGACTCCCCACCATCCTTGCTCCAGGATGCAAACCTTCCCGCACTGCTAGCCACCACCTACCCCAACACATCCACCAGCTCGCTAACCGGTGACGTCCTAGGCTTGTCTGAGGTGGAAAATCTCAACGGATGCCCCAGCACATTGCCACTGCCATTGACCTCGACTGGCCTTTCCACCTCCACGTCTGCTGTCGCTTGGTTGATGAATGAAGATAGTACGGGTATGTTCTATTTCACTAAAAAACATTTCAAATAGTAGTACATTTAGTAGCGCCATCTCTTATCTATTTTTATCATTACTTAGTATTAGTATTGTCATTACGCCATTTTTATTTCCGAACCAATTCCACTGGGGTCCTTCAAAAGGTTTCCTAAAAGGCCGGAAACGCACTTGCGAGCTTAAACATAAGGTGCATCCTGCCCGTTTGTCCCGTGTTATATATAACCCACAGTTGAATTCCCAGCAAAATAATAATTTATATGGAATTAGCTTAGCTTACATTTCATTAAAATTGTTTAAGTATCATTTAAGGGAGAGAAATTTGTGTTTTAAATGAGTCTGAAGTAAAATATTCTTTAAGAAAATAATAATATCGCTCTATCTTATATTTCTTTGATTTTAATTGTGAACGAATTGAGTTCAAGAGACGAACCAAAATTCAATTTCTAAGGCAAACTTTATATTGTTGAGGAGTAACGAAGCCACGACAGACACGAATTTCAATAGAAAAAATGACCAGGAAAACATATCACTGACAAGGCTTTTCCATTAGAAAATGACCAGGAACACATAGACACAGTGGTAGTAGTTGAATAATGCTACAATAATTTCCTCGCTTATATTATTTGAACGGACTAATATTAGTTTAGGAGTAACGATGAAACAGACAGACGCGCAACTGTCAAAATTTTACTATTTTTTCAATAGAAAATGACCAAGAACACATAGACACAGTGGCAGTAGTTGAACAATGCTACAATAATTTCTTTTCTCGCTTATATTATTTGAATGGACATTAGTTTAGGACTAACGATGCCGCAAACCGACATGCAAATATCAAAATTTTACTATTTTTTCAATAGAAAATGACCAGGAAAACAGCACTGACAAGGCTTTTCCATTAGAAAATGACCAGGAACACATAGACACAGTGGTAGTAGTTGAACAATTCTGCCATAATTTACTTATCGTAATTTGAACGGACATTAGTTTAGGAGTAACGATGCCACAATCAGACACGCAAATGTCAATTTCAATAGAAAATGACCAGGAAAAAAACTGACAGGGCTTTTGCATTAGAAAATGACCAGGAACACATAGACACAGTGGTAGTAGTTGCATAATGCTGCTATCATTTCCTCGCTATGTTGCGATACTTAACGTAATTGAATATTGTTCGCAGGTGGTGGTGTGAAGAGCGAAGTCCGAAGTCCAGGTCTTTGTGACGCGGACGTCGCCTTGTACGGGGAGACTCTGCCGTACGACCAGTCCGCGTTGTCTTATCAGTATTATAATAGGTGAGTACTGATACACTCTACGTTCTACTTCATCCACGTACGCTCTGGTGTATGTCTCAAGTTCGCGTGTGATAGCACGGACGATACAGTGTTTCGCGGAACACAAATGAAGTACACGCCAAATGATTTTAATTTAAATGACTCGTAAATTATATAATTTATAATAAAATTGCTAGTAAAAGCTCTCGGCCGTACTAATGTACTGTAATTCAATAATTTTTTAGCTCCATAAAACTCGCCATGATCGAATAAAAGTTAGGCAAAAGTGAGAAACGACTTTGTGTTTTTTATGTATCGAGGAATTCGTATTGTATTGTGTTTTTAATTAGAGTCAACAATTAAAATTTGAGTGAAGGATCATATTTATTGATTTTAATTCAAGCGTCACTTATTAAAGTCTACCATGTATGATTTTGGTTGGTGCCCGCTCTTAGTCGTGGAACTACTGTTCATATAAATGGTACAACTTTTTTAAATAGGGAATTTTTAGAAAAAGGCTTCAGAAATTCCAATATTATATATTGCAAAACAGCAAAACAGCACAGGCAGGATGGTGTGTGAAACAATTTTTTTAAATACAATTATTATAAGAACCCGAAATAAACGGTCCGTTGAACTGAAGCCAATGAAGACGATTAATGAGATTATTTTAGCTGTAATTAGGTTATAAAAGGTACTAGTTATGTATATAACAGCAATCCCCGGGGTCCGGGTAATAACACGGTAGGCGTTATAGGAATTCGCGTAAAAAGACTATTATCGTAAACCCGTTTTTTTAATAATAAAAAAACTTGGAACACGAATTTAATAAATTTAGTTCAATTTAATAACAACGCAATTGAAGGTGAAAATCTACGCAAAACTAATTATGGACTTGAAAATCATTATACATTTCAAAATCAGAAATATACCTAACTTGAGAAATCTCCACTTTATATGGGGGGGCAGAAATCGCGTTATACGAAAACGCGTTTTAGGGTTTACTGCACTTCGATATACATACTACGGTAAGGTAACACAGCTAAATAAATAGCGATTTTTGTATTAAATAAAAGTTCGTATTTACAATATGTCAAATTCCACGAACCCAATTTTTTTTTAATTTTATTTACAAAAATAATATTATCCTAACACGTGACCCTATATCTGTTAAAATAGTGTCTTAGAAGATATACCCCACAATTATACTATAGTGACATATTTTTTTATCAATTAATTAATATATTTTTTGTTCTCAGTATGCAACAATATGGCGGTGGAGGCGCTGCATCATCTTACGTCAGTTCGTCCTTGTACAACCAGCCCTATGGCGCTTACCCAACTGCGCACAATTCTAATAATAGGTACAATTCTAATATACACATATATAGGTATATATTTTCGGTATACTTGATAAATATTTTTTAAACGCAAGTAGCTGATTGATATTCTCTTCGCTATATGAGCAGGTAGTTATTTCGTACAGGGAGAAAAATTATCTCTAGGATGAAACACTCGCTTAAGAAGCAGATATTTTGCATACAAAAATATCAGTAAATTGTTATCAAGTGTCATTCTATGTACTCGTCGTCATAATCCTATAATTTCATATAATATCTGTTGTGCTTTCAAACCCCCGCAAAAAGTGGGTAAAGTTTGACGTGTCTGTTGTCTAAAGTCTATTAAAGCAATGAAATAATTATAACGGTGTTTTTATTAAAAAGCGGATGTGATCGAAATGGTTATTTGTCTATGAATATCTGATTTTATTTTGTTTACAGGCCGTCGTGCAAAGCGACGCCAACGTACCTAAGTGCTTACGGCGTGGGCGGTGTCGGTACAGTGCCCAGCACAGGCTTCGGAACCCAACCATCACCCTATGCGTATTCTTCGTATAACAGCGGACTGGCGCAGTCATTTTCAAATACCCAACAGGTATTCATTATATTGTTGCTTCGAATGTCTATAGATGTATTTATCTTACGACTGGACAAAGTGCAAATATCTTTTATTTTGTTTATCTATATTATACAAAAATACTTTATTCAAGCCAAAAGTGCGACAAAAGCACACCATCTTAAAATTATTATTTAATTTTCTAGTCAGAACCAAAACTTAAATCTAGCATAAAATAAAACTAATTGCCAAAAAATTTGTTTTTAAATCCAAAACATTTCAATGCTTATACATACTATGTCACTCACTAACGTATAGTAGACAATTATTTCATTCATGTTTTTTTTATTTTTATTTTGTGTAATTTATGTTCTATATCTTTACCACAGGACTACGGAAGTTACGCAACCGGCTATGCAGATCATAGCGTTGCCCAATATGGCGGGTACTACGCAACCCCTAGTTATTCACCCTACGTTAGTTCACCAAGCAGCAGCGGTAGCGCAGGACACACGTCTTATCACCTCGGCGGTACTTTAGCAGGTCAGCATTATTAGATGATGAAACCATATAGGATTTTTTTTTACTATACATGTTCTAATTTTGCTAGAACTACATATAAAAGGTAATTAAAACATAAGCTAAAAATGTTATTGTATAATAATATGTTGTGCAATGTGTCCTGCGACCCATAGCTGTGTAAAGCGCCACCTAGTTCATGTGTCATGATACATCCAAAAGAACAGACAATTGACTTTTTCTTGGTCGCTTATTTTGACATTAAGATTCGTAAAGTGATTTAAATTATATATTATAGTCTATGGTTTCTTATTATCTTATATTTGATTATTATTTGTTGATGTTTGTGTCCGTCACATATTTTGTGTAAATTTATAATTTTACGAATTGTAATACGCTATAAAAATGAAATAAGAGTCTGTTTTAATTAATATAATAAAGCATTCCACTCAGTGTATTCCAATAGCGTTAAAAAGACAAGCCCATCATGAATAAAGAGAACGAAGATTATCCCCCACATAAAAGATTTAAAATTGACCGTCCTTTAGTAAGCTATGATGACGATTCAGATTATTGGCCTGATTCTGATGGTGATAGTGGTAATAATAGTGTATTTATATTGTTATCATTTCGTAGAACATTTTATTGGTTAGAATAACCAAAGATTTATAAACTTGTCCAAAACTTGATTTATAGGCTGAAACTGCTTTTGGCGGAATATTTGTTATTTGTATTCAATCTTTATGTCTCTCTAAATTAACAAAATATTCCTTAAAATCTTTTTATATACATATGACTTGCTAGTCCGATTTGGTAGAATGTGCTTAGATATACTGAATAACATACAATTTTAGATTTTTATTTAATTTCTTTTGAAAGTATTGAGTACTCATTTCTTACAAGTGTAAAATGAAATATACAATTATTTCAGATTCACCGTCAACAATGCTTCCATCAATTAATGACACACCTCTATCACCAATCAAAAATGAAATACACGCTGCCAGTAGAAGGTGTAGAGAAAACTCAGGGTGAGATTTTAACTATATCTTAGTAACTTACTGTTGTGTTCTTAACAAATATTTGTAGTATAATATGTTTATTGCTATACATACTGGCATCTGCACTAATAGCTTCCATAGTTTAGCAAACTACTTAACAAGGATTCATATTGGTTTTGGACCTTAATTCAAGTTTTGTTTTGCAAGTCAAACTCTTGTTTAGAAACATATTTCTGGTTGTTTTTATTTATTTTTGTAACATTCACAGAGAAAGCACAGCATCAAGATCTCGTGGGCGAGGAAGGAGAAATACATCATCATCACCTGCCCAACATGTTCCTGAGCCAACTACCGAAAGAGTATTTATCTGGGATCTTGACGAGACAATTATCATATTCCACTCTCTCCTAACTGGGACATATGCTACGAAGTACAATAAGGTATGTCTTAAGCTGACAACACATTTAATTAAAAAAGGTAAGTATGTCTCATTTATGTTACCACCAAAGAAAATTTTGGTATGTTTTGATAAAAAGTGCCTCATTTTTAATGGATACTCATTTACATTTACGCATTATGGATACTCACTTAACTTATAATAAGTAGTATTCTTGTGTTATTGGTTTGTGAAGGTTACGAGTTGATAATTTCTTATGCATCATTGCTTTACAGGGAATTAAGCCAAAACAGTAATAAATAATAAAGTGTAATTTAAATATTGTTTCAGGACACACAGCAAATAGTACAACTGGGATTCAGAATGGAGGAGATGATTTTCAGTCTAGCTGACACTCATTTCTTCTTTAATGATGTTGAGGTAATTTTTATTATATGTCTTCATCTTATTGTAGTGTCCCCTGATTGATGATATAAATTATAATAACTACTAACTAATCTGTAGAATAACAATATTATTTTCTAATGTTTTCAAGTCAGAATTTATTAGATGAACAATATGATTTTTCTACTGTCTGTTCGTATGAAGTCTTACTAAAGTAACCTCATTAATTTGGATAACCCTTTTTATCTTGTTTTGGAAAGTCACCAAGATGTAAACAGTTTGTTGTAAACAAGTTGAAATTAATTTAATTCTATATTATTACAGGATTGTGACCAGGAGCACATAGACGCAGTGGCAGCAGACGATAATGGCCAGGACTTATCTGCCTACAACTTCGCGTCCGACGGGTTTCACGCGGGGGCGGCACCTAATGCTGGCTTATGCGCCCCTGGTGTAAGAGGCGGAGTAGATTGGATGAGAAAGTTGGCGTTTCGATACCGAAAAATTAAGGATACATACAATAATTATAGGAATAGGTGAGATTCATTTATTTGTACATAGTTCTTACTAAACTCAGTCGAAATTGAATTCGTGTACGCGGTGATGTTAGTTATTTCGACTATGTATTTGCGTGTTGTTCCACGAGAATGTAACTGCGTGCTCCTATTTGACCATACCTCCTACTGATAGAGGACAAATCTTTGTTTTTAATTTATTTTATTGTTAATTACTTAAGATGTCATGTGGAACATGGTGTAATGGTTGCAACTCCTTACAAACGTTGTGTAAAACAAAAAACTTGGCGATTAAAAAGAGTGACGGAGAGTTTATTGCCATTATTCTTCCGTTCTACGCCCTTGATTTGAGAACTGGCAGTAAATGTAAAATTAGAAGCATTTAATGTATATTTCTTTTTTGACGTTCAAAAGTATACATTGTGTTACCTATATGAATAAATGATTTTGACTTTGACTAAAGACGGAAAATATAATTGTAGTCATAGATCAGACAATGATAAGTACAATTATTCATATGTCGAGTGTTTCATATTTTAATAGTGCCTTCAAGATTTCTTAATAGTTTAATTGCTTGTTCTGTAATGTAATGAAATTTTGCTTTTACCATATTCTGACCTATGGCCATAGATATAATTAATTACTAACTCCTAGTATTGGTATGTTATCTAAAGCTGGCGGCTTCAACACATTTAGACTTTGTGCTTGTGTAGTGTCTGTGAATAAGCGCGAGGCGTTATGTCAAACTGAATATGCATCATGAAAAGACTGTCCGTCTCTCTCGCGCTCGGTCAAGCTTATGAGTATAAAAGAGACAGTTATTGTTTTGCTTTTGCTACTGTTTATGTTGATCTTTACTGTACACGTTGATCTTTTTTCTCATTATTATTTTGTCTGTGATTGTTTACTTGTTTGGTTGGAGGTTAGAATACTTTGAAAAAAATGTCTTATGAAACATATTCCGTCTAAACATTACTTACCAGGACAATCTCGTGAAATGGTGTACAATGTTTTTAATTATTTTAAGCATCTTAATAAAAACAGTTTAATGAAAAAATTTAATTTTTAATTTGACATCAGATGCGACTGGGGTTTCTAAGAGGAGTATTGAAAGAATTGTTAGTGAAGTAAAAGTGAAGTGTATTGAGCTAGATGGAGCTTATGTCGAAAAATGAAAAATTATTTACACAAACTACTCTTTTACGTTCTTGGTCGGGCTTAGAACTTTTGGATCCACCCTCGTATGCACATAATATTTATATGTATTTGACACATTTTTATTTATTTACAACCCACCCAACCTTACTAAAACCAGAGTAGACTAAAATATATAGCTTGGCAAAAAAGTCATATTTTTAAACATACTGTATAGTGAAATTGCACTAGTGTGAGTACTGTGAACGCGCCAGCTTTCGATAACCGACCTAGTACTTGTCTGTATTAAATCTTTATCATTTAATGTTCGCTATCAACATTTCTGAGTGGCTCCTTCATAGAAGTAGTATTTGCTTAGCTAAGTTATAAGTAAGTTTACTTATTTTTAGTTAACTAAGCACCAGCCGAGTTCGTATGAATAAAAATAAAAGTGCGTGCGTACAAATTACACGTATCAGAAGTGAAACTTCTTTGGCAAACTAATCTTTAGGTCTTGTTCATATTTATAGAAATCTAAAAATTAGATTTTCGAGACTTAGAGGGAGGGAAAAAGGAAGATATGCTAGGAATTTAACGAATTTAACTATCATTAAAATATTAAGTATCGAAAATTAATACAAATAGTGGCATTTTAATTTACAATTCGTCATTTGAGATTTCAATAAATTATTTTGCATAAAGTATAAAATACTAATACTTCAAAAATTCTCTTAACGAAATTTTAATTTTAAAAAAGAATTTCTATAAGGTAATTCGCCCTTCTCACTCTCTGTCAGTAGGTCTCAATCGCTCTCTCCATTTTCTTCGACAAAAACGCTGCACAAATTCGTGACGTTTTCGTAAAAATTTACCCACATGCGCCCAAAGAAGTTTCACTTAAAAAATATGTAAATTACTAAAATCCGTGACACAAGAATAAATATAATCAATAATTGTTTTAATGTTTTCAGTGTGGGCGGCTTACTTGGACCGGCGAAACGTGAGCAATGGCTACAATTACGCGCAGAGCTGGAGCAGGGCACGGACAACTGGTTGACGTTGGCCTGCAAATGTCTTAATATGATCAATTCTAGGTTTGTTATTGTAATACTATAGGATTAAAACGTTATTTATTAATTATTGAACTTGTTCATTTCACATGATTTTAAAGCAAAATTTTATTTGGTCTATTATTCGCGATAAATAAATTATTTTCTAGTTTTAGTGTTAAAAATACAACTATAAGGTGCCAATTTAAAATAAAAAAATCAGTGGCACTACAACCTCTAGGGTCTGGGCCTCCGATTTCTGAATCTGTTTCATTATCATTTTGTTTATCTAATAGGCAAGTAGGTGATCAGCCTCCAGTGCCTGACACACACCGTCGACTTTTTGGGTCTAAAGCTTTCCTCACGTTGTTTTCCTTCACCGTTCGAGCGAATGTTAAATGCGCACATAGAAAGAAAATCCATTGGTGCACAGTCGGGGATCGAACCTACGACCTCTGGGATGAGAGTCGCACGCTGAAGCCACTAGGCCAACACTCTTCAAATTCAATATATTTAATCCAATTTAAAATAAAATCCTGTTTAGTTTTTATAATACCAAAAAAAAGTAAATTTTCTAATGTAATTTTTCTATTACAGAGAAAATTGCGTAAATGTATTGGTGACGACCACGCAACTGGTACCAGCGTTAGCCAAGGTGTTGCTGTTCGGTCTCGGAGGAGTGTTCCCAATCGAAAATATATATTCCGCTACCAAAACAGGTAAGATCTTAATTCCTTATAAGTGAGAATGGTCTACCGCAGTTCTCGACTCCCGTGTGGGGCCAAAATTTTTAATATCACCCAGTGGGTAATATGCAATTTAAATAATGCATGGAAGTATTTAACTTCATAGATTTCGTATAGGTAAAAAAAACAAATAATTAATAATTGTTAATATAATTATAACTAATAATAATTAATAATTAGTAATAATAATTTTCATACAAATTCTACCTAAGGATTCCTGGTATTTAAAAAAAAAGTGCGTGCGTACAAAGTAAACTTTAGATTTCCGAGACTTAGGAGGGGAAAAAAGATATGTTAGGAATTTAATGAATTCAATTGTCATTAACGCCTTTAGTACACCTACGCGTTCGTATGCGGCTGCGAGTCTTTGCGAAATAATTGCGGTAGCGAAATATCTGCGGAACGTTAGTACACTGCAGTTTTTCGCAAGGAAATGTCATTGTAGCTTTATTTCTTACCATCTATCCCCGTCTTTTCTTGAATCCTCCATGCCACCTCTTTTTTGTATGCATTTTGTAATTAACATGCCAAACTAAATATAATTCGGGATAATTTCGAATCAAATTTAATAATAATTCAATATTTTCGGCTTCTATTGTGCGAAATTCTGTCCTCATTGACAGAACGCGTGGTGACGCATTGCGATGCGAAACTCGCAGTTACTGTTGCGAAACACTACCGACAAGGACGCAACTATTTCATCTAGCCATATAATAGAGGCGAGACAAAACACATGCGAAACATTGCCATACAACTTACAGTTTTTTCGTCGTTTCGCTGCCGCATGCGATTGCGTAGGTGTACTAAAGGCGTAAAATAGTGTAGAAAATTAATTCAAATTATAAATGAAATTTTTTTAAATTTATTTCTTCGATAATAAAAACACGTGGCATTTTAATTTACTGTTCGTCATTTGAGATTTAAAATACTACTAATTATTTCATAAATTCTCTTTACGAAATTTTAATTTGAAAAAATAGAATTCCTATAAGGTAATTCGCCCTTCTCACTCTCTCTCTCAATTGGTCTCAATCGCTGTCTCCCTTTTCTTCGACAAAAACGCTGCACATCTTCGTGACGTTTCATCCGTAAAAAAATTACCCTCAAGTGCCTAAAGAAGTTTCACTTCAAAAATAAAAATATTTTTCCAGGCAAGGAAACATGCTTCGAGAAAATCAAGCAGCGTTTTGGAGAGAGGTGTACCTATGTCGTGATAGGAGATGGACAAGACGAAGAGGCTGCGGCTAAAGCTAAGAATTATCCGTTTTGGCGGATATCCGGACACTCGGACATAGCGGCTCTATACAACGCATTGGATATGGGCTTCTTATGATCTGCTGTTACCCTGGTACATGGAATTTTGTATATAAACACTATCCTGCCGTGAATTCGATTTTTGAGTATTATTTTGATGTGGACAAAGAACTCAGATTTATTTAGGATAATTTTGTGGTGGTCCTCGCATTCCCCCGCGGCTTTACTTTGGACGGAGACTTCTTATCTTGTTCTGATAACCTGGTATTTCAGTACAAGTTGTTTGAAAATCTAAATTTTCTACTTTTGAGCGTTATTTATTTAATTTACACGCAATGGATAAATTACTCAGTGGAATTTCAGGGATTTTATAAATTAATATAGAAAACAAAGAAATCGTAAAAAATATTATGATAATTCCGACTCTGTAATGATTTTTAAGGTCATTTTGGCCTAAAGTTAGCAAATAGGTTTCCTAACTTTCGTATTTACCTTACCTTATCTCTGAACATATTTTTATTCTAGACTCGCAATATGAACTCTGACAATAGTATGAATAAGTTTACAATTAATTTTTAGAGCCAAGTTCATCGAGCTAACGACCCGTTTTTGAAAGCGGACCGTTAAATTAACGATCAAAAGTTTTATTTATTGTCATTCAAGTGGCTTTGACTAATCGATGTTGAAACATATCTTAAAGTACATAATTATTAATTCATTTCGACTTGCGGAGCTGGGGTCAATGGCGATTAAAAAACCTCGGTTTTAAAATATTTTTGATTAAGAAAATTCTCGATTCAATATGTAACAAAAATCGTGTTCAAAAGTTTCATTTCAAAATTAAAACGCACACAAATATAACAATACTCCAGCGACTTCTTACGTCCTGGTAACTTATCCAATTTAAACATATCTCTTTGTATCGTTAAAGCTTTCAACAACTCGTAATAAGTACGAGCCGTATTCGTAAGCCAAGTATTAATTATTATTAGAACATATATAAAAATATATTTGTTACATATTGTATTCCACCGGCTCCCACATTGAAAGCTCAAACGCAGCTCAAAGTCCTTTTGTAAATAGATGTAGATTCTCTAGGTAACCATTCCTAAGTTTTTATATAAGTATATGTACAGAATTATTTTTAGTGAAACTTTTTAGAGAATTATATTCTGTGGGCCGCCGCTTTTATTATTTATCAGCACAAGATTTTCTACACTTGATTTTTTATCCGATGTTAAAGATCCCGTCATAAACCTAGTCTGATAAATCTGAAAGTTTTACGGACAGTTTTAAACGATTGTTATAAATTTTAAACCATATTTTTGTGTTCACTTTTAAGCCCTTGAATTCATCCGCCATTTTGAATTACGCTAGTCGTATAATATTTATCAAACATGGGATTTTTGTGACGGAATCTTTTAATATGTGCTAAACTACCCAAATTCTGTATCTATAAGTACGAACCATTAACCCCCTTTTTTATAAAAAAATATCTGTTTTATAAGTGAACTAATCTCTTTTTATCACACCTTATTGGATTTAAAGAGAGAATCTACATTACTTTAGTAAAACAGCATTTTTTATGAATAATGGGGTTATTTTGTAGACATATGAGCACAATATTTTTATCGCAATAGGATAACACTGGCTGAAAAATTTAACAGATTTCAAAAGAAAGTTAATAGACTACAAAATATATTTTAATTGTAAAAACAGTACAATTTATTTTCCGGTCTTGTATGATTTTGGCTGATACGATTCTAGCAATATTCGTAATGTTTTAGTAAATTTTATTATAAATGTAAATACAATTATGCGTAATTATACTGAAATCGTTACAGAATTATTCAAATGTGAATAAATATATTATTTCATATTTATACTGGTTTTTATTTTAGTGTTAACTGACTGTCATCAAATTCATCATTATCATCAGTATCAATACACAGCCCCTTGTGAGACTCATCAAGTATATTATGCTATCGCAATCTAGTGCTTCTTGCGTCCAACTTCGAAATCTTATTGTTTCGAGGTCCTTGACAACTCCATCCCACCAACGAAACTTTGGTCTACCGGGTTTTCTCTTGCCACCAAGTTTTGAGTTCAGTAAGGATCTTGGGGTTCTGTCGTCCGCCATTCGATGCGCATGTCCCAACCATTTGAATGAGCCTGTTTCATTTTATCAATAGGACGATGTTGGCATAGTCTAGGATGTTATAAAGTTCTTCATTGTAGCGAATACGCCAAACACCGTCGTCGCCAACAGGGCCAAAGATTCTTAGAAGAATCTTCCTTACCTCACTTCCTTTTGTCACCTTATTTAATTTTTATTAATTTATTTATAAGTCCAAAAAAACATGTAAGCTTAAAATATACAAGAAAATATGACTTCAAATTTTACAAACATACAACATAACAATTACAAGCGAAAAAAATCTCCCCTTACCAGAAGGGAAGATTTTTTTACCTTACCTTATAAGAAGCAAATGTCTACAAAAACTTAAAGCTTTTTAGCTACAACAACTACTGCTCATTAGATATTACGGTAAAATACGTTAGGACTTAGGACCATTGTTTTTTTTTATTACACGAATGACAAGTCTCTAATAGAGTACAAATTTGACATAAGATGAAATTAACATAAAGGTCAGTACTCACATACGGTATTACCTACTCGATAGTTTTACTCGAAGTCGAGTAAAAATCAACGTGTTTTTAAGAGAAATGGATTTCCAAAAGCGCTATAGAAGACTTTATTAACACATATAGACAGTGTGAGCGTTTATGGAATGTCGAGTCCAAAGATTATTCCCACAAAAATAAGAGAAATGAATGTTATGATAAATTACTAGCTGTGCTTAACGTTTTTGAAGTTATACTTCTTTAGGCGCGTTATGAAAAATTGATGAGAGTGAAATTTTACGATGCGCGCGCACCTGAGACGGAAAGTTGTCAGTGTGACTATAGCGTGCGCGAGCGAGATGGGAATAAGACAATCTACAAGTAAAAAGAAATAGAATATGCGTGAAGTTAGCAGCTATGCCAAGAATTTTGAATGACCATAATGACATTTACCTTTTAAACAAATAAAGGAGTTTTAATTAATTTTTCAAAGAAATTTAGCAATGCATTTTCACAAAGACCTATTGTTACTTAGTTAAAAGGTTATGAAACATACCAAGTTATTAAATTGAATGAATAATATAATAAAATAATAAATAATAATAATAATTGTTATTAAAATTAATTAATAATTGAATAATATACTAAATATTATTAAATTGTTTACGTTAAATATTAATTAATTATATTTTGAAAAAATAAAGAAAGCCAAAGAAGTATAACTTCCTACGCGCGTACACGCACCCTTTTTTTCTTTTCATTTTCTTTGATTTTCTTATAAAGCACTGTAAGACTTGCTAAATACAGCCACGGTCTCCTTTGTTGCACAGACATCCTTTGGCTCGAACGCGGGTTCGGTGAATACTGAACGGCGCGCCTCATTCGATAGATCAATGCTCAATGTGTGGACGAAATGGCCCATGACCCATGCCATGGGTTTTACTCGACAGTTTAGCTCGATCGAGTAATACCGTATGTGAGTACTGACCTTTAGAATGATAAAAGTAGACAGAAGAAAAATATAAATTAACTTTTATTAGACAGTTGAATCTGTGTTCCTAGTAATAATAAATTACATATCTCTTGACAAACATATTATTTCTATATGATAACGGTTGTGTTGCCATACAAAAATATTCCCCACATACAACAGCAATTTGTTACCCGTTGCTTAGCAACCAATTCTAACAACTATCAACACAAATATTTTAAAATAATAAAATGAAGTCCATCATAAATACAATACTATTTGATGTGTCTAAAAATGAGATGTTTAAAATTAATGAGAACTTTAAAATGTTACATCGAAAGTTGAAGACAACATGGAAAGTTATGATGTAAGTACAGTTTTGCAGGAAATACTACTTTCTTTACTACGTATATCCTATTTTCATAGCTTCCATCCATCTATGTTATCCTGGTAAAGATTGCGATTGTCGACTCAGGTTGTGCGTTTAAATCCCGACTGTGTGGTACACAAGAAGCAAGATAGCCTGTAATATTGTATCTTAAGGTTCCGTGTGACGTGAGGTCAGAAACCATAATATGTGGAGCTCCACATTCTATCTGAGGGGACGAGTCAGCATAACTCAACACGTGTTATTTATTGTCTACCCTATATACAAGTTAAACAAAAGTATTATATAACATAATAACATTAAACAAAAGTATTATATAGTATTGTCTTTGATTAACATAACCTTTACACATTTAAAGAAAAAACTTTTTACCGGATTAAAGTTATGTATTATTATTTAAGTTGGATGTCAAAAAGTATCACAGCTGTAGAGAAAGTTGGATAAATTTAAAATTATGTTAAATAATTGTAAATTTATAATAATACATAACTTTAATCCGGTAAAAAGTTTTTTCTTTAAAAGTATTATAACTTAATTTTTAGAAACCGTGAAGAACTTTCGCCTTCAATACTCCAAGACGTCAAAATACTTGTCGTACCAGGACCTCAGAACGTCTTCAATGATGATGAGTTAGCAGCGCTTAAAAGTATCGTGGAGAGGGGGGATTCCGTGCTAGTCCTCATGACTGATGGAGGAGAGGAAAGAATGAATACTAATATCAATTTCTTTCTAGAAGAGTATGGAATCGTTGTGAATAATGGTACTGTTTTGTTATCCCAGAACAAAGACTGATAAATTGTGGTATCAATCTTGATCCCTTGAGAATACCGGTAGTAATTTCCTATACCCTACCTTCTTCTTATAGACTGTTTGCTTATGTAAATGCTGTTTCTTAGGGCTTGTATCACACGGCGTATACTTCTAAACGTAACCTAGATATTCAGTTTGATTCTCTTCAAAACAGTAATTGTTTCGGGCACGCACAGAAATGTGTGTTTGCACAGGGTTTTAGGGCTTCAAAATGTGTGTTTCCAGTGACTTCATAAATGCTAAATGTCAATTGTATTAAATGAAAAACAAAATAGTTAAAAAGTTTCACCAGAATTTGAAAAAATTGTAATTTAAAAAGTCGTTTATTTATCCTACAACATACAATACTAATACATAATACTTCCAGATTGCGTGGTACGCGCGAAGTACCACAAGTTCTACCATCCAAAAGAATGTCATATCTCAAACGGTATTCTAAACAGAGCAATTACGAAATTCATTATGAAAATGCCAAACTACACAAGTGAATCTGATGATTTTCTGTGAGTATTAATTATCATAATATATTCCTTACTTATGATTCCAAGGTTCCAACCACAATTTTTCTTGAAAGTCGTGAATCTAGGCCCAAGAACGTATAAACTAGTCTAGCAGCCTACCTCACAATTCATACTTGCCTAGTGTATTACTCTATACACAATTGTGTGAGACGTTTTATGTGTCAAATAACATCAGTATTTGTGTGTGTGTGTGTGTCTTTTCATATTCTTCTATTCACATCCTACACCATTTCATATCGCTCGCGTATCTCACAACTCAAATTTTCTAGTTAAACGGCAGACCCTCACAATTCATACGTGCCTAGTATTTTAATCTAGTAAGTCTGCACAATTGTGTGAGATATATGGTCAGATGACATCTGTGTGTGTGTGTGTGTGTTATCGTATTCTTCTAATCACATCCTTCTCCATTTCATATCGCTCGTATCTCAAAATTGGTATTTTCCAGTGAAGATCCCCCAGCACCAAACTTTATTTACCCCTATGGTGCAACGGTTACAGTTAAAAAGCCAGCTGTAGCAATTCTGTCCAGCAGTGATGTATGCTATCCTGTCAAAAGACCGGTTGCAGCTTTATACACTTCGGAGAAGACAGGAGGTATTCATTTATTGAAACGATAAATTAGATATTGCAGATTAAGCTAGTCTAAGATATTTTGACGTGAAAAACTTTAAAATTGTTTCCAAAATGGGTGGAAAAAAGCGTCTTTTTATATTATTCAAAGGCTGGCAACGCATCCGCGAGATTTATCATTAAATTAAACTTCAATCCCACACATCCGGTGTAACACAAACCTAACATTTATGTCAAATCAGAATCGAATACGGTCACAAAAATATTTATTTCGAAGCAAGTCTTTACAACAACTTGCCTCCTGAGATACGGGAAATAGCGAACGAACGCGGCGTGATATACTTTTTACTTTGTATGAGATAACCTTCTTATAAGCTATAGCTAAATATATTTTATACAGGTAAGCTTTTCGTGATGGGTTCAGGTCATTTCTTCACGGATCAGTATTTGGACTGTGAATGTAACGATCTCATTCGTGAGTTAATATTCAACTACCTCGGAGGAGTAGCTGACTTGCATCTCAACCCAGTCGATGTGGATGATCCTGATGTAAGAATCTCTATTAATTTATGCTCTCCTGGTATGGCCATAATCACAATCATACCAGGAGACTTGTACTCTCAAGTCTCACTCACTCACTCCTTCCTTACTTGTAAAAGTAATTTTGACAGATAAATTTACAATCATTTTTGGTTTACTTAAATCTATTTTGATTTTTTGTGCAATAAATTTTGCTTTACAATCGAAGCCAAATTAGATACAATTTATTTATTAATTTAAATAGGTGTGCCAACGGGCATTAATTACAATAAATGGAAGCTTTTAGGGACAAAAATAACAATAAAAGCTGCTTATTACTTATTGATAACAGAATTCTTAGCAGCTATGAATAAATTATCTCAGACACGAGAGATATAAATGATAAGTTATTGCAAGTTTTTGAATGATGCTCTGCGAAACTATGCAGCAGCGTTAAAACCTAAGACGGTTCTACGAAATGCCAAAATTAATAAAATTACAGAGATGGTTGAAAGTACTGTGCATTTTATGTCGTAATAATTTTAAAAGTATCTTGCTTTTTCATGACACATAGATTTTTGCAGGTAAACGAATACCGTACCTTAGGTGATGTACTGTGGCTCAGTACTTTGCTTTTGCCGGAGCCAGCGAGTTCCCCACCACCACGGCTGACGCCGCTTCATCCTCACGCCCTCTTCACATGGAGACTATTTTCCCTCAATCTCTCGCATTGTAAGTGGTTAGTTAATAGGTGGTGTAGGAGAATATATGTTTCCTGTTTTATTTCAAGATGTAGTTCTCTGTTATAGAAAAAAAGTATCTTAAGCATTAATTAACTAAACCAGGCCAAATGGTTTTTTACTAACATAAATGTTTAAAAATTATTTTTTAAGATTCTTTTATATTAATTATTTTTTACTGAATTGATGAACAGATTTGTTTAACACGGCATATTATTTAACACATACTGTAAAACTATATTATACAATATCTAATATATAAAATTCTCGTGTCACAATGTTCGTTCCCAACTCCTCCGAAACGGCTCGACCGATTCTTATGAAATTATGAACATGAGATTTTTATGCATATTCAGTAAGTCTGAGAATTAGCTACTATCTATATTTCAAACACCTAAGTGAAGGGGTGTCCACCCAAAAAAAAAATTTTTTTAGTCAACATTTTTTGTTTATTATTCTTTATGATACAGCATACAAAAATACATACAACCCTTAATTTTCACCCCTCTACCATTAACCCCTATTTTTTATTATAGTAGATATTTTTATTGAACTAAAAAAATGTTTCTTAGAAATTTAATAATATACATACATGGCAAAACAACGTTTGCCGGGTCAGCTAGTATTTATATACATACATATAGATATAGTGTATATTGACTAATTTTCCTTATTCCAGTACCCGAAGTACTAGGACTATATGAGGAGTTAGGAGTGAAACATGAACCTCTTCGGCTGATCGCACCGCAGTTTGAAACGCCATTTCCACCTTTACAATTAGCCGTAAGCGGAAAATCTTGACATTACTTATTCAGATAAATATATTTTACTGGTTCATCGCATGAATATGTGTGTAGTCACACAACGACTTTTGTTTTTATTTATTTCGACGCTCCACTATTAGGACATTAATGTGAATGTATTTGCAAGAAAATTTAAAATGAAGATTTTTTAGGTATTCGCTCCGACGTTTCGAGAGCCACCTCCACCACCATTGGAGCTATTTGACCTCGACGAAGCCTTTTCTTCAGAGAAGTCGCAACTTGCAAGACTTGCAAACAAGTGTCTGCAACCAAATAGCAATAGAATGGCACAAGGTATCGAGTTCACACATTTACACTTTCAGTCGGCTTCTACTCTCCTGGTACGCTGTACCCACTTCGCTGGGCGTCAAAAGTGTGATAAATCCTTTTATTTTGTTAATTTGATAATAAAAATAACGCTGCAGCTATTTTAGATTATACCTGCAGCTTGAAACTCTTGAACTCATCGGACGTCGAGGCAGAATACGAAATTCCACCCGTATCACCTCGACGTCCGTCTTTCCACAACTGAGCGTTTTTAATGCAGATTTTACCGTGCACCACTAAGTGGAACCAGCTTTCCACTGAAGTATTTCCGAACAAATTCGACTTAGGGTCCTTCAAGAATAGAGCATACCAAATCTTAAAAAGCCGGCAACGCACTCGCGAGCTTTTTGGCATTGAGTGTCCATAGGCGGCGGTATCAAAAAATCCTTGTGTTTTTTTACAGGTGATGGACAACTAGAAAATGAACTAGAATACTTCATACGAGAGTGTGGACGTGCTGTGCGATTGACGAAGTCCCAGAACCAAGGAGCAAAACAAGTGCTGCACCAACTTGGCTTACAACTAGCAACATTTAAGAAAATTGCACCTAAAGATTAAGATTAAAATATTATTCAAATTAACGTTTTATTTTACACGTTTTATACTCCTGCATGGAATAGACAATTTTAAGTCTCTGGTCATGAGATTTTATCTGTGTTAAAAAAAAATATATAGAGCAGTGTTAGCCTAGGGGCTTCAGCGTGCAACTCTCATACCTGAGGTCGTAGGTTCGATCCCCGGCTGTGCACCAATGGACTTTGTTTCTATGTGCGCTTTAAACATTTGCTCTAACGGTGAAGAAAAATCGTGAGGAAACCCACATGTCTTAGACCCAAAAGTCGACGGCGTGTGTCAGGCACTGGAGGCCGATTGCCTACTTGCCTATTAGATTTAAATGATCACAGATTCAGAAAACTGAGGCCAAGACCCAAAGAGTTGTAGAGCCACTGATTAATTTATTTTTTTATTATTTTAATATAAGTAATAAAATAATAACATAAATTTAATGTAAAACTTATAGTACTCGAATAAAGGCCATTTTTTTATATTTTATAGATGCACGTACAAAGTCATGGAGATTGGAGATATTTTAGTGGTAGAGTGAAATATCAAATGGAAAAGTTATCGCTCAATTTCAGTCAACTATAGAAAAACAATAAAATGATCATAAAATATCAGAAGTTAACTGGAACTTAGTTATTCCAGCCATGAAGATTGCAATTGTATTTCTTATTTATTTTATAATTTGTGTTGTTTGTGATTTCGACGATTCTACTAAGAAACTACCAAAAATAAATAGAGGTGTACGAATTTTTAATCCTAAAAAATTCTCTAAAATTAAATATTTACAACGAGGAGTCGAAAGACGCGATAATATAGAAACCAAGAAAACATACACAGTATTTTCACCAATTTCCGTTGTGAAGGAGAATGTTCCTGATAGTCCATATTTTAACCCAGAAATCAACGTGGGCGTGAAACCAAGAGTAAAGAAAATCTTACACGAACACGACGCCCATTTTATTCATAAACGATCCGCTGACGCAAGAAAGAGAGGCATTGCTCTTGACATAGCTAACACAACAGTAGCCAAGGGAGCAAACGACCCAAATCCAGCTAAAGCCAAAGACGTACATCCAAAGAGACAATCTAAAATCCATCCTAAATCTGGTCAAAGATCTCACAAACACCACAAGAGTCATCACAGATCGCAAAAAAGAAACAGGCATGTAGATAAACATTCAAAATCGGGATTAAAACGCACCAATAAGAGAAACAAAAAAAACGCAAGAAGTAAAGTTAGACAAAATAAAAACGTGAGGCACGGCAAAGGTAATTAAACAATAAATGTGAAAATGTTGTATTTTTAATCAACCAAAATATTATTTACAATGGATTTGGTATTTTTCTTTAAAACTTATACTTTATATCGAAACATTTAAGTTGTTTTCGTGAAATTTAAGTAGCCTTGTACCACGTCCACAGATAAACATCTTCTCTGTGCGTTTATATTATTCGATACAGTCCAGACAGCCAACTCTAGTATGAAAAAATAAGTGTAAACCCTTAATGAATTAGGGTATGACAAGAGAAAATTCTAAATATAAATAATATGATATGGCATTTCAAATCTTGTCGATTAAAAAATTTATAAGGACAAAACTGAAAGTTCTCTCTTGAGACATAAAACCTTAGTGGAAACTTCTCGAAGTTTTTAGAAAAAGGAATACTTTTTGATTTCGTATTGATACCTAGACTAGTGAGCATTTCACTCTCCGATAAATAAAATCGCATCAATGATATACCAAGTAGAATCTTTAAATTAAAATGGCGGCTGTCCGAATTTGGCTGCCATTATGTGCTTAAACTCTCACTAATTACTACCACTATCACACACACACACAAACACACACACACACACACACGCAAATACACACACCCTCGATACACCCATATAACTTTATTTCTACTGACTTCTAACTAGTTGACTGTTTTGTATTTCTTTCCTTATTTAAAACGTTAAATTTGTTTGCCTACCTTATTATTATGTACTTTTTGTTACCACTTAATATGACTTTGCTGTGGAATGGAAGCCTGGTTATCCATATCACAGGTTCTTACCTAGTTTGGAAACCAGTCTCCCAAGTTCTCCCAGTTATATGGGAGAAAATAAATAATAATTATTCTTATTAATTTGAATTAATTCAAAGCTAAACACGAACCCGAACGACCTATTATTCGTATTAAAAATCTTACGTAAAAATTTAACATAATTGTTATTATGAGCTCATTTATGTCTAAAACACAACATCAGTTATATATAAACACTTATTAAACATTTCCTTATACTTATAGTCCGAAATCGTCGCTTAATTGCAAGTAGAGATGCCATGATAGAAGATTATCCTTATGTCGTTTCGATCCAGAAAGCAAGAGAGCATTGGTGCTCAGGCGCATTGCTCAATCCACGACTTGTGATAACAACAGCCAATTGTATATGGAAGTGAGTTATGCAAAACTTATTGAAAATAATAATATTATAGCGTTTTAATATCCTTGTGCAATTTGGATTTTATACATTTATATCGTGGTTGATACTTGACGTGGTCACAATACTGGTCATTTCTTGAATTGCAAAACTAAATTGTTTATTGATAGGGATTATTAAGAAGTTTTTACAGAACATATAATATAATTGACATTGGCAATCTCTTTTATGAGAGCAATGTTGGCCTAGTTGCCTCAGCATGCAACTCTTATCCCTGAGGTCGTAGGTTCGATCCCCGGCTGTGCACCAATGGACTTTCTCATATGCGCATCTAACAACTCTAATGGTGAATGAAAACATAGTAAGGAAACCAGCTTGCCTGAGACCCAAAAAGTTGACGGCGTGTGTTCGGTACAGGACGCTATTATATTGACAAGTGATCATGAAAGAGACACAGAAATCTGAGGCCTAGACCTAAAAGGGTTGTAGCGCCTCTGTTTTATTTATTTTTAATCTTTTATATGTAGTTTAAAAATATTAAACCGTGAGCTAAAGATTAAGTTTTTCCTAGATCAAACCGTGTGAGCAGACTTAAGGTCCGAGCTGGCTCCCGCTACATAGACCGGGGAGGTCAGGTAGCCAGGATTCAGGAAGTAATGAAACATCCCTATTGGAGCATCAGGAAAAACCCAGATTACGACATCGGCTTGTTGCTGCTAGACAGGAATATCAGGTAATTGAGTAATTATAGAACTTAGAAAAGCTCTGAAGTTATTTTACCTACCCGTTTGGGCATGGGCAAACATTATACACGTTATTTTGCTTTTTCATACTTGAACACCGATAGTATTTTTAATACATACATATTTGTATTTTTATAAGGGCACAGAATCAAGACCTTTTTTGCTAAGACCCAGTTGGCTATTTTAGAAAATGTGGACATAAGTTAGCAATTATGATAATAATGAATTTGTTATATTATTTGGTAATTGTTACCATATGGTGGTATTTCTATATACATAACAACAACTAATTTTAGTTTTGGTTTTAAATTAGCCTTAGTATCATTCATTAATATAGAAAGACTAGCAAAATTAAATTATGGGATTTGGTTAGCTTAATTACTCAATAATTAATTAACAAGGAAGTTTCACTTCTGACATGTACTTTGTGCCTATCAGGCACGCGATCAGTGGCTGGCAGCACGGGAGTGTCAAATCTGCCCTTTTCTACAAAGGGTTTTATTTGCGTAAAAGGGTATATATGTCACCGTAAAATTGTAAACACCGTTAGATTGTAATTTATCTCGCGAGATTGTAAACTGTCGAAAGATTGTGAACCTCAACGAACTGCTTACAATTTAACGTATTATTATTCGGTAGATTGTAATCTATCGAAGTGAAACCGTCAAATTGTGAAACGGCCATTTTCTACTTTTCTATTGGTTATAAGAGATGTGACCTTCTCGTTTTCTATTGGTTATAAGAGATATGACATTCTCGTTTTCTATTGGTTATAAGTGATGTGACATTTTCGGTCAATTAATCCAATAGATTATTTCCTCATTTGTTAATTTTAAAGTTGAGCCTAATCGAATCGATTATTTCCTCATTTGTTAATTTTAAAATTAAACCTATATTAACCATTACTTGTCAAATGTACATACATTACATTAACTTCATGTTTCAATTAGTGTGGGGTTCCGAAAATTTTGAAATTACGTTAAATACGTTAAATTGTAAGCAGTACGCTTAGTTCACAATCTTTCGACAGTTTATAATCTCGCGAGATAGATTACAATCTAACGGTGTTTACAATTTTACGTTAACATATATAACGATTAACGTTGCCGGACCCGGGCGATAACTGTTCCGGAAATATCCTCATGATATTTTGATATTTGTGTGACCAACTACCTATAGCTATTTGCCCAGTATCAGTAGGATTGTATTCATCAAAGATTTAATTTGAGTTTTTCTTATAGAGTTAGTTTTAGTAGCGTAACATCTTGCCTATGGAAGCAACAAGTATTTTAATTCATTAATATGCAATATTACATAAGCGAATTTACTGCAATTTATCCCCCCTTCCTCTTGTCAGCAAAAGTACGCAAAGCTCTGAAAAATAATAGTACATAAACTCATTAATTTGAAAATGCATTTCGTTTTCAAGCATAGGTAATAATATGTAAAAAAGTAAATAATTACTGTTGACGTAATCACCAAATAAGAAAATCAAAGGGAACCCCCCCTTCCCCCTTTAGTGATTACGTAATACTTGAACGGCAAACATTTTTCTTACTGTTATAATTCTGTTTGTCAATTAGGTTTTCAGATAAAACACACGCGGTGGATCTTCCAAATATTGCTATGTACCCGCCTTTTGAAGACGCCTGGGTGACGAGTTGGGGCGCAGAAAGAGTAAGGAACCTCTCTTTTATATTCAGTTTTTTGAATCGGTGCCAAGGATTCCACATCAGCGCTGCGGAAATTAAGAGGAAAACATTCAATTTGTATACGAAAACGTTGATAGAGGTATCGCAATCCCTAAAGAACGTTCCAGAGTTAGTCTGAAAAAATTATGTTACTAACGCTTAAATGGTCTATCGTCTGCTAAAGTTTATTATTTTGCGACGGCGAATGCTAAAGTTAGGGGCCTCATAGCCTAGCGGTCTTATTAAGTGGCAGCTAGGTGAGGGGTACCGGGTTCGATTCCCGGTTCGAGGGCAAGTTTTAATTTAATTTAAATTTGTTCTCGGCCTTTGGGAGGGTTGTGCGGTACCGGGCGAGTGCTTAAACCGTACATGGAGGACACGGTCGAATTTCTAAAGACAAAGCACGAATTATAAAAAACCCTATACTTGACACTGGCTAATGCACAAATTGTGCCAGAGCCATAAAAAAAAATGCTAAAGTTGTTAATACCAAGGGCGAGAACCCGTCTGTTGCACAGATCCTCGTAAACAAAGACGTTACACCTACTAAATGCTGTCTCCGACATATTTAAATGTTTGCAGAGTGAGTTCACAGTAGCGATATTGTGTATATTACGTGTTTAATATTATATTTTATTTTTCTCGACATTATCATAGCATAATCTGTAATGTATGTATTCCAATAAATAAATTTCAGCGTGATGGAGTATTCGAGAACAAAGGCATGGCTCTCCAAGTGTACCACGCTCGTTTGATGGACAAAGACAAATGCAACAATGTAACACAGCGTTTCGGAGTGGCCGTATCGAATAATTTCATTTGCCTCTCGCAAATGGGCAGAAGGGCGCCTTGTACTGTTAGTATGGAGAGAAATATTTGTTTTAATGACTCTGATTACTATATATATTGATCAAAATCAAAGGTCCCGGCTGAATTCAATGTATCATGTTCTTAATAACAACGTCATCGGCTTTTACGACTGTCGGTTTTTACGACCAAATATGAGTAGTCCCTTCGATGTCGTTATAACAGATTTTGACTGTATTTTATATTCCATCTTTGGTTATGTCTTTAGTATAATTGTGTTTTGTTATATATAATTTATGTTAGCTGCAAGATTACGAAATAAATAAGAAGTAGAAAATATACACACGACCTGCTTCAACAACGCAATAACAATTATAATAAAATGTTTTAGCGTGACACTGGAGCTCCAGCAGTAAGCGATGGTATACTCTGGGGGCTGGCTTCTTGGGGTCTCCGAAAGTTGTAAGTGGAATAAAAACTCAATGTAACAACTGGTTTGAGTATTGGCGAATTTGTTTTTGGATTGGTAGATAGTATTTCCATCATGGGATATGGGAAATGCTTTTTTTAATAAAGATCCGGGTTTGGATTATAAAAAAATGTATTTAGGATTCTCAATTTAGGATATAATATAATATATAACTTTAACTTTTTTATATATAACTTTGAGTTTGATATGATTCATATAGGTATATTCACTTATGAACGTCAACAGAAAAGATGTTAATTTAATTCTAATTTACATTTACTACCAGTTCGCAAGTCAAGGGCGTAGAGCGGACAAGAAGAACTGGAAAAAGAAACTCTCCGCCACTCTTTTTATCCCCAAGTTTAGAGTCGTACAAATTGTTTGAACTGGAGCAAATCAATCAAGGATCATTTAAAATCGTCAAATTTATAAAAAATTACGTTTAACGAGTTTGAATTTATTAAGTGTTAATTCTAATTTCGCTTGGGAGTTTGTTGTAAAAACGAATACAATTTCCATATAAGGAGTGGTTTATCTTCTGGAGCCTGGTTGGTCGTACGCTTAGATTAGTTCTGTTTCGAGTATTATACTGGTGAAAGTCACCATTTGTTTTAAAATAGTATCACAGAGCACTAAACACCTGAATTGACGTTTCTTTATTCTTTGTTAATTTCAGATGCGGGACAGAACGGTATCCCGCGATGTTCTCCTACCTCGGATCCAGGTCTAATTTGGACTTTATAACGAATGCCACACACTACCTTATGTCTGACAAACGACATTATGTGTTCATGGATAAATTTGTGTTAAATAAGGCTGATACAACAGAAGCACCTACGACTAACCATTTAGAATATTAAAAACAAACTATTTTGGACTTTTCTTGCTCCTACGAGTTTTGTATAATACAACTAAGGAGTCATCCTATGAACTCCATAGTTCCCTGGGGCTCGGTTTAATGTAATTTTTTAAAGAATAAAATCTAAAGGAATCTTTTTCATCTTTCGATAATGTTTAGTGTTCACTTTGATTGTGAACTCTCAAAAATATATATAATACCGGTTTCTTCAGAAGTATTTTTCATATTTAATTCACTAGGACTATACGAACTTTGTGCTATATACTTTTGTATATATATATATATATATATTGCGAAGCCCTGCTCAATTTTCCATACAATTTATTGCTATTTTAGAACTAGTTTTTGCTGTTTAAAACATTTTGTTATTAAATATTTACGAAGGAAGCCTTTTATACCACAATATTCTTTGAATACTTACATTTAGTTTTAACACTAATTTTAGGTTCCAATTAGTATCAATTCGACTTCAACGTCCAATTCTTAAACTCTCTCATCTGCACGATTACTGACAAATGCGTGCACTGACTTGACAGGTCCACTCAATCTCTGTGGTGCTTTCCTCAAAAGACCATTTCAGACTGCAATCTACATGGTCTTCACATAATCTTGTTATGTCTGGACTTTAAAAGAGACTGTGACCTCTGAGTTTGTTTCGGCGTTTCTTCTCAGAGTAGTCAGATAGGAAACGTCGATCTCATCTAGTTTAAAAAAAAATAAGCTTGACGTGTAAAAGTGTTTGTACTACTTACAGAAAATAAATCATTTATCATTTAAAAGGACGGCAACGCACTTGCGAGCTCTGTGATATGTGATACAATGTATCACATAACGTAAGGTTCCGTTAACCCCATGTTACAATATAAAAAAGGATCTTACGGCATCAATTTTTATGAAGATATTTAAAAAAAAAAGTGTGTGTGTGTCAGCTACGACGCACGATTGGAGTTTACTCCTTACGAACGATAAAATGGCGATAATGTTCTGTGGCTGTCGACCATATTTTCATACTAAAGGTGGTAAGAATATATTTTTTTATAATATAAATGTTTGTAGTAGAAATAAAACGTACCTACATCATCTATGCCCAAATAGGATTTTCTTTCTGTGACCAAAGTTACCTTTATAGTAAGAGAAGAATAAGAATGAACAATCTTTTTAGTTTTAATTTCACTGACCATTACTATTGACAAAACTCTATGGCACGCTAGACAATCTACTTTTATTTTTTACACCTGTCAACACTGACAAAGTTGTAACGTGGCTGTCAAAACGTGAATTCAAAATAGAAAAGTCTGTGTAATGTATTCCATCTCATTCTTTTACACGTTCAATCCTACAGATATATATGTTTGTCTCTTTCTACATAACGCCTCAACTTTTCGTGTTACACTTGATTTTACTCCTCATAAAATTTCCGTACCGTGCCTTATAATTATAACTCAAATCGTTTCTTAAGGAGTAAACTCCAATATTCTCGTGTTCCAAGTCATTTGAGTGACCTAGTATGATTGAGAAATTTAAGAAAAATTGGATTAAATGATCAATTTTACTAATAATTATAATAAAGGTACTAAGATCTTACAATCTTTACACGTATAATGTAGAAATAATCCCATAAAGCACCAAATTATAAAACCAGCTACCATATTTATTTTCGAAGCGTAGTGTTTCATGATTATCAATCTCATAGGCAAGTAGGTGATCAGCCTCCTGTGCCTGACACACACCGTCGAATTTTTGGGTCTAAGGCAACATTTCCTTGCGATGGTTTCCTTCACCGTTTCAGCGAATGTTAAATGCGCACATAGAAAGACCATGCAGTTATGTTGTTGTTATTATAGTTTATGCAGTAGATCGAACCTACGACCTCAGGGATGAGATTTTTCTCTAATTCGATAGGTTTTCTATTTAAAATAAAAAAAAATAATAATTATACGAGCATATTTAATATTTTCTTTTCAAAATTGTAAAACTCACATTTTGAAACTGCAAAATTATAACTAAATCTCAGTAATATTAACAATGATTTTTATTACTCTCAAACTAATCGATAACTCATGTATACATCTCTAATATATAATGTCTAACAAATTCATTTTAACTTTTCACTGTCATTTTCGATTTTGCCAACAATACGCCTATAAACTTTTTTATAACTAATCGTTTTTACAATCAATTTACAATACTACATGTCTCTATGCACCGAACTTTTCGAAAATTATCGGAATTAACGTAAACTACTTAAGGTTAACACGAAAAAGCAAGTCCACATACACACAAAGGTCTATACACGATCGGAATTGTTTTCATTAAAAAAACGAAGAGTACTGTCAAATATGTCAATTTCAAATATGACAGCTCTGGAAAGCTACGTTTGAGTGACGTAGAATACGGTATGAATGGAAATTTAAGAAAAAATTGGATTAAATTATCGAATTTCACTGATTGAAATAAAAAACATTCTTTAGTTAGATTTCGTTCAAGGGATCAATTTTTATGAATATATTTAAAAAATATTCTCGTGTTCAAAGTCATCAATTTGTTAAGCACTGCCAAATATGTCATTTTCAAATATACATGATTTGACATCTCTAAAAAGTTTCACTACCTAGAATGATTGAGAAATTTAAGAAAAATTGGATTAAATGATCAATTTTACTAATAATTATAATAAAAAAGTTAATTCTATATATTTCTATAAAAATAACAAAAACTATTCCCCATTTTACAAGAATAAAACCACACCGTTCATCTGTCTCCTTTCATCACAGAGTAGACACGATGTGAGAGAAAGAGACAAACAGTACTTTAGTTGTTCCGTTCGTGGATAGGCCATTAAGTCAACTCTTTGGCAATTTTAATATTCAAAAGTGGATTTACAATTTCTCAAACTGGCTGTAAGCGTCTTAGCTATTGTGAAAACTGGCAAAGTGTGAAACTATTATACGATTATTTGTAGGTCAGATTTCCATTGACGTATAAAAAGAATTTTCCATCCATTTTCCAATCTTAATGGGCCGAATACCCATTTGCCCCTACGCTGGCCTCAGGTTGAGGCCTCTATGGAAAGTCTCTTGGCCAAGATGTCAGGTGAATTGAAATTATAGGAATCTTAACACCCGAGTCCATGAAACCGTACGTTATTCCCCACGGGATTCCCCATTCCTTTCTACTTTCCCAGGCTTTTGACAGACTCTAACAGTGATATTAGTACCTGTCATGTATTTATTATTCATAAACTCTGATTCATATATAAACATCCAGCAAACTGAATTTTCTGTGGTATATGTCAAAGGAAAATCTATGACCATTTGAACCAGTAGCAACGTAATAAAGCGTTTGTAATTGAATTATTCTATTAAGTACATATTGTGTTAGAAATTAACAAAATCTATTATCCTATATTATTGTAAAGAACTGGCCAAAACATACGTCTTAAAACAATATAAACAGTTATAATATAGCTGTCTCATTCATTGGTATATATTTTGCTTCGCATGAGCGAGACAGCAATATAGTTCGATTCTTGAATATCCTTTGCCCTCACTGGCTGGTTTAAAATAACCGATGTCATATTGGATATCGAACGTTAGAGAAAAATAAATCAGTGGCGCTTCAAGAATTTTGGGTCATTTTTTGTTTTGTTTTTCTTTTTAACTTTTGAATACTCCTGAGCTCATATTCCTGAGCTGTTGACCAGTTGGTCTCAAGATCACACTTTCAAGAATATGAGTCTTAAATTGTCGCTCCAACGTTCAAAATCCAATATTAACAAATAACACAAACTAACAAAAATTAGGCCAAAGACAAAAAATACTTAATATGGAACTTATTTTGTACACCATAAGCCGTAAGTTAATCTTATCTAGTACCTGGCCACGTCTATGGTAACAAGTATACACAAATATAGTACTGAGCAAATAATTATGCAAGGCAACACTTAACGCACAAAATATGGAGTTTTTCCACTTGTTTTAACTTTTCGATAAACTTTAACTTCATCAAAGAATGAAGGCCCGGAATCTAAAACGTCACACGATAAAATCTAGTTTTAGCAGCTGTCAAACCTTTTCGAAGTTTGACGCATTTTTTTGTTTCAATAAAACAATAGCAATAGGTTTTTTTAGGATCACATAGGACATTAAAATGACTATAGATGTTTATAGTCTACAAGAAGGTAGAATAAAGGAAATTTATTATCTGTGGACAAATCAACAAAAAATGTATAAGTGTTGCCGCGCCAAAGACATTTTGGATGGAGCAATCTTGACAGTAAATGAAAAACTTATAAGAATATATTAATCGAATATAAATACAACTAGAGAACTATAAATATAATACAAAACAACAAATAAATTCGTGCTCCTTACACCTAGAATGCCATAAATTGTAAACTCTGCTATACTCTATGCCATGTATCGAAAGGTTTGAGTGGAGGTAATCAGCCAATTTGTCCTAAACTAACGCACCAGGCAAGAAATCCAAATTTCCTTACGCTAAAAACTCCCTGATTTTTTCTTAATTCTAAATATACACAAAATAATTTTGTACTCTTCGAAACGAGTTTTAAATGGCAACACTTTATGGCAACTTCTTCGCCAGATGGACTAGGGCATAGACAAAAATACTTTGCAATGAGTGACTATAGAAAAGGTCACGTGAGGCCACTATACATTTTATAGCGTAAAGTATTTTTTGTCTAAGCTCCTTGTAACTCGTAATCCTAATAGTCAAATTGATAAACTTTCAGATAGTAGCAAGGTTGGTAGCATTGAAATATTTAAAAGCGTAGCAATCCTTATTACAATTAATTGTGACCTTCAGGTCACGCGTAGGACGAGATATTTTATGAGGTACTTCACCGAAAACATTTATACAATACTTTAATGAGTCAAATGTCAAACGAAATTGTCAAGTTCCATAAAATGAGGTTCTGTGCCAAGGAGGCTATATGACGTTTGCGTTTAACACTATTAAACAAATCCCGTTTAATCTTTCCAAGTGTTCCAAAATCGAATTTAAAAATTCAAATTGTATTCGGAATATCTTTGTTTTGAATTTTTGTCTATACTTTATAACTCGAGAATATAAAACTGGCACCTGTCAGCTGTCGAATTGACAAGTTCAAAAGTACCCGAATTTGAATCCGAGGTAATTCGACATTCCCTAGGGCTGGTTCAAAAGTAGAGTTTCCAGCTCGTCAGCAGATCGGAGCAGGAATGCTGCAGACTCACGGTATCCGGTGATCAATTGTCGAACGGCGCCGACTTCGGAACCAGAGAGTTTGTGAGACAATAGAGATTTTTGTGAGCTGGTTCCTGTTATAGATGGCGTGGATGAGGAATGGAGAGTTGTAGTCGATGTCTTGAGTGACAGATCTGTTGGAGCTGCAAATAAAGATAGATTTGTTGATAATTATGGCCAGACTATAATCAATAAAAAAAATAACATTACAGAGGGGAAGGGACACGTTTTTTCGGAAATAAATTTCCAAAAATACAAGATCCTTCAACTAATCATACAAGGCAAAGTAGGAGGTAAGAGAGATTAAGTTATTGTTTAGAAGCGCGGCATCCAAAATTCAACTAGCCACAATGATCGGCAACCTTCGCAAGGAGATGGCACAATAAGAAGAAGAGGGGAAGGGGGTGTCATTTTTTTAAAAGGCCGGCAACGTACTTGCGAGCCTTCTGTCAATGTGAGTGTCGACAGGCGGCGGTATTACTTATCATCATATGAGCCTGCCCGTTTGACACATTTAAAAAACGCATCATGACTCTAATGTTGCCATATTTATACTTTAGGAATGGAACCTAGCTGTTGCCCTTAAGGGCCTTTACAGCTCAGCTCGGGCTGCTTTTGTTAACTCGACCGGAATGGGCTTTTTCCATAAGCACAAGGGCTTCCTGCGATACTTGTACTTCGTCTTGGGCCGTCGCGAGATGGTACTCCTAATGGGTAGGACGCAAGCTCACACGAGTGTACGAAGGGACCGCGCCGTCCCCGGTGAAGGCGGATCTTTGCCCTAGTCTGATTTTGCTTTGGCGCACAGGCGGCCTGCGATGTATTTATGATAGTGAATACAGAGTGTATTATGTATATCCACATACACCCACTATCATATACATTATCGCATACTGTCTTAGACGTCTTGTGTTTCATTAGATATATATAGATAGTAACACAAAGACTACTTTTTCCTATAAAATTGTTTTTAACATGCACTATGTACCACGGAATAATTGTTTTCTAGTTACCTACATCTCCCTAGTGAGGACTAGCGTTAGATCAGTTGTAACCATATTTCTGTCATGAATAAAGTTTTATTATTATTATTTATCGTGGCTTCTATTCTTAGAAAAAAAGAATCTAGGGCATTTTATAGAAGTCGCCTCCTCCCGCTACACACGGCTGGATTTTTAAAACTTTATATTTTTATTTAATATTCCAGAAATGAATATAGATTACGTTACAAACATAAAAAATACAAATCCTTTCTCATTATAATATTTAATTAAAAGTTAAAAATAGGTTTCAGTTGGGTTTTATTTATCGAGAGAATACGATTTAATTTAGTATTTCACAATCTTATTTTCTCAACTTATAAACTGTAATAACCTAACGTAATCAAAGTGGCAATATTAAGCTTACCAGCTATATTGGGAAATGTGTGCGTGTGCGCAGCCATTGCGGATAACAGCGCGCTCTGATACGCAGCCATTGCCGCGTTAACTCCGACACCTGAAAAATAATTTTACAATTATTGATTTATGATAGAGAAATTTAAGACTTAATGAGTCAGTGTGAAATTGGTACTACCGTCGCCATTTTGAAATGTCAGACTGACATTGTCAGTTAGCTCTCACATACAACTATCTACCAACATCTAATAAAAATCCAACTAAAATGTATTTATTTTTACTCCTTGCAGTATTACACAATGGCAAAGTTTTAATTATCGAACGGTTCTGATTGCTAGGTATCTTAAAGGATTTTATAGTGACACAAACTTAGGAACAACTGATATATATATATATCAGTTGTTCCTAAGTTTGTGTCACATTTATTTAAGCCTAGAACTGTATTTTCTAGATACTAGTATACATTGTTTTATTAAGACATTTCAATATTATTAAGTTAGCCTGCATGACTTCAAATTATTCCCCTTATAATGGTTAATTTTTATTTACTGGAAATACTAATATCCACGACAGCGACGCTCTTACTGGCTAAGAAAAGTATGTGGCACTGTAATAATATTAAAAACACCTTACCAGTTGGTGGCAAAGCTGTCAGGGTTGACAGTAATGCTGTATTTGACAGCGCTGAAGATTGGCTTGTCGATGAGCTGAAATTGACATAAACAAAATTTATGGTATATACACATACATATGTCAACCTTTTTACAAAAAATCTGGCCGACTGGCACTGTTGCAAACATTTTGCTTAATATAATTATCAAACTCAGGTTATAAATAAATAATTGTTTAACACATTTTATTCTCTACAAATAAACAAACCAGTGGCAACCCTTTTTAGGTCTTGCCCTCAGATTTCTGAATATTAATATTGAATAGAAATATTGATATTTCATACATTTTAGAGTCGGTCCTATGTTTTCCAAAGGTGTTTATTATTTGGGCGGCCTATAAACATTACAATGCTAGTGATCAGATCCTTAATTTATTATTGGACCAGGTAAAAAGTATATTATTTACAAATTTAAACAACAATGAACTAACTTTATATACTATATATAGAACTCACTTTTGTCTGCCAAAAGACGGTGGGTTGCCAAAAGTGGATGGGAAAGATGGTCTAAACAGCGGCGCTGGCGAAGAAGCTGGACTGGAATTTAAATAACTATTAAGCCTTTTCAGATGCTACAGCAACATTTATTTATAAAATATCTCTCTCTTTTGACTCATTCTAACTCTGATATCTTATATTCGAGAAGATAATATATGAACGAAAACAATCTGATGTACGGAATCACACAACACATTCTATTTAAACTATTGTATAGGTATGTTAACTAAAGCTGGCGGCTTCAACACATTTACACTTTGTGCTTGTGTAGTGTCTGTGAATAAGCGCGAGACGTGATGTCAAACTGAAATAACAATCAAAAAAAAAAAAAGAAAAAACCCTTCCTCGTGTTTTGGTGGACTAAAATGTATAGGCATGGCAAAAAAAACATATTTTGAAACATACTGTATGTGAAATTGCATTAGTGTGAGTACTGTGAACCCGCCAGCTTTCGATAACCGACCTATACTATTGAGCTCATGAATAACGCCTGTAGCCGGTGGATAGGCATAGATAGGAGTGGCATAATGCGCGAAGACTACGCTAGCGTAGGTCATGCACAGTCCACGAACAATAAAAACATGATTAAAACTTAAATCCAAAATAGGTACTACATGTTTATAGGACGTCGTTATGTAATCGCGGTTCGTAAATGCACAACGCCATCTATTGTTTAATAAATAAATGAAATCACGAATTCAGATAGTATATGTTAGATTTTCAGAATCTTCATGTTCACAAGTGTACATTTATGAACCTTCCTATTCTTATTATTTTTTAAATAGGTTTAAGAAATATTATTTAAAATATTTTTATATCTGTTATATAAATGTTATTTTGTTGTTAATTCGTTACATAAGCGGAGCGCAAATTAAAATTTAATTAAGTCTGAGTAGGTTGTGAGGGCCAAATCATGGCGCATGAAGATCACTATAGGCCATAGTTATTTTGGACATTAAAAAATAATTATTTGTCGTATGCTTTTGAGGAAAAATATAAGACGAAAAACAAAAGTGATGCCTTACATTATGCCCTAAAACAGAAGTGGCAATGGGCAGGGCATATAGCAAGATACACAGATTAAAGGTGGACTTCTTTAAAGACAACTGTATGGAAAGGACCAAGGGGAAGAAGGAGAAGAGGGCGCCCCAAAAAAGGTGGATAGAAGGAATAGAAGCGGGAGCAGGAAACGAATGGAGAAAGAGAGCCATAGCCAGAGTCAGTTGGAAAAAGCTAGAGGAGGCCTTTACCCGTAAAGGGGTTCCGATCGACGGTACTGAAGGAAGCTATATATAGGATAACAAACAAAAGAAAATTGTGCGTGTACTAGGTGTACACACGTAAGAAGTGAAACTACTTTATGATCTTATTTTTCGAAAAATGATCTACTATATGCAACTTTACAGAAATTCGTTAAATTAGATAAAGTTTAACAAACGGCTTTTATTATCATAGACATGAATACAAATATTTCATTTTACCTTATTACTACGAAGATTATTATAGAATTTCATTAATTGTAATAGAATTATTACTATCATTGAAAAACGTGACGATTTGCTACAAAATGTCTCCCATACGTCGATAAAGAAATTTCATTCCAACGCCGATAAAGAAGTTTGACTTCAAAAAGAAAGTATAAATATGTAAAATATTTTTTTTTTGTCATGATTAGAAATAAAACGGGCTTTATTATTATTATGCTTTTAAGGTAGAATACCTAGAGTGAACTGTGTTTTAGGTCTAGAGTTTGTCATTTTTTTTCAGGACTCCCATAAAGCGCAGTCTACGTAGCTTAGGTACTTACCTAGCAGTCTTACTGCCAGTGTTGCCATTCGCATTGTCAAGCTTCAAGCTGTTGTTGTTCAGCAGTGGTTCCATGGTGGGACTGTTTGAGGGCCTGGTGGTGTCCGCTGCAGCCTTGCTGTGTCCTGGGGCTGTCGTAGTGGTGGTGGATGCTGGGCTGCTGATTGCACCGCTGTACAGGTTCAGGAATGATGATGTCGCCGTCGTGTCTATGGCCTGGATTTATGGTAAATGTTAGTTCTGAGAATGGGGAAGATATATTTGTGTTAGCTATTTTACACATATACAATAAAAAATCAAATAGGTAACACAATGTACACTTATGAACGTCAAAAAAGAAATATATATTAAATGCTTCTAATTTTACATTTACTGCCAGTTATCAAGGGAGTAGAACGGAAGAGAAGAACTGGCAATAAACTCTCCGTCACTCTTTTTAATCGCCAAGGTTTTTGTTTTCCACATGACATCTTATTAGTTAATTAATAATAATAAAATTAAATTAAAAACAAAGATTTGTCCTCTATCAGCAGGAGGCATGGTGAAATAGGAGCACGCACTTACATTCTCGTAGGAACGTATACATTTGATAATTTAGTCCCATTGGGAGAAGATACTATGACCGTGAAATGAAGTGGTTAATAACAATAAACCAGTGGTGCTACAACCCTTAATGGGTCTCGGTCTGAGCTTGAATCCGTTTCTTTGATCATTTTTATTTCAAAGACTATTATCAGCCTTCTGGCACATGTCGTATCGATTTTAGATATGCCGATTTCCTCACAATATTCTCCTTCACCGTACGAGCAAGTGTTAAACGCACATAGACTGAAAGTCCATTGGTGTATGACCAGAGTCGCATGCTGAAGCTACTAGGCCAACACTGCAAGAAACGAAACTACACTGTGTAAAATAAAACAATAAATAATATATTGAAAACTGTACTTGAATTTTGGCAATGCAAGAATGTTCCCAAAATTGTAGTTAACTAATACTTTTACTTTTTGTTAATTACTTACACTGCTAATTTTTACTAATATTTTTTTTCTACTAAGTATTATTATTATTACATTATTTTTCTGTTGTGGTCTCTAACAGAATGACCAGCGCTGTGCAACACGTCTGTTCCTCAGCATAATGCTGAGCCAGGGCCAGTTACAACCACAACACACACGCATTACACAATTAAAACGATTTTTGTTATTTTAATTTTTTGATTATTATTATTTTGTGTGTTTCTGTGTGTGTTTTTTTAGTAATAAATGTTATGTCTATGTCTAATACAAAGTTACATAAAGGGTAGAATTTGTCATCAAAAATCGCCACTAGCTTATTATACATTTTTTTTCTATCTGTTACTTTTGGCACTTTTTTATTAAATATATGTAATTAATTCACTTTCTAATTTTGCAGATTCTCACACACACGTTTTTTTAAATGTGTCTGTGGTGTGGGTTAACTCACCATGGGAGTAGGCACGGTCGGCATGGGCTGGCTGACTGGATCCAGGCCAAGCCGCATCCGCTTCGCGTTGAGGCTCTCGTTCTCACACGCCTGCGCCAAGATATGTTCAGCTTGTACAGACGTTAAGTGCGCGGGAGTCGGACGCACCTGAGTAACACAGCTAGTCAATAGCTAGCAACCCTGATACTTTGGGATTCACCCACTGTGCTATAGGTATCTTGTTTTAATTGCTGTACTTTGATTCCCGCTGTTTTAGTAGTCTTAGACAAGCCGGTTTCCTCACGAGGTTTTCCTTCACCGTTCGAGGGAATGTTAAATGCGCAGGCATAAAGTCCATTGGTGCACAGCCGGGGATCGAACCTACGACCTCAGGGATGAGAGTCACGTTGAAGCCACTAGGCCAACATGCTCATACTGTTTTAGTAGAGCGCGTTTAGTTAGAAAATGTAAATTCGTCTACAACAATACTAAAATTTTGTTTCGGTGAGATTGGATATATAATATGTTTTAAAATCTCATCAGTAATGCCTTCAATATGTTAATAGTATGTTTCCAAAACTGAGCGTTTCTTAAGGCAGTTTCTACCGCGTACCACCACTATGTGGAGCCAGCTGCCCACTGAAGTATTTCCGAACCAATTCGACTTAGGTTCAAGAAAAGAGCGTACAAATTCTTAAAAGGCCGGCAACGCACTCGCGAAGCCCTCTGGCATTGAGAGTGTCCATGGGCGGCGGTATCACTTAACATCAGGTAATATCTTCTAGTTTCATCATCTCTCTCTCACTCTTTCTCTATCATACTCGAAACACAACTAACACTATCATACTACGACTATAAGTACTAGGAGATTATGATTCATGCAGAGCTCGGACCCTCACCGCTGTGTCCCAGGCGTTGCCTGATGGAGTATTCCCGCCATTGCCTGTAGCCGGTCCATCTCCTCGAACCTTCTTGTTACGCCTGCAGCTCTTCAAGTAAGTTCTGATTCTCTTGCGGGCGCGCTCAGCAAATTCCGGGAACTGCCTGGTACACGAATCTATGATGGCCTGTATCTTCTCTTTAGGCTGCTTTGAAATAGGAACTATCCTATCGAGGTTTTCGTCGACGAAAAGGCGAACAAACATCTGAAATTTGTATGGCATTCATTAGCTTGATTTATATATTTTTTATAATACTATATGTAGAATTCGAAATGAGAGGTAACAGGAGGTTGTAGGTTCGATCCCCAGCTGTTCACCATTGGACTTAGTGGAAAACATCGTGAGAAAATTTTGCCTTAGACCCAAAAAGTGACGGTGCGTGTCAGGCACAGTAGCTGATCACCTACTTGCCTATTAGATTGACAAATGATCAGATACAGAAATCTGAGGCACAGACCTAAAAAGGTTGTTGCGCCACTGATTCATTCAAAACTACTACCTAAACCTTAATCTAGTTACAAAATCTGTTTAATTCACTTTTTATTTGAAGTAGGGTTTTAGGGACATATTTTTGAAAAAAAAAAATGGTGGATGTCAAAAGGATGAAATCTTTAAAAATTTATACACACATATAAATATGTAACATACATTAAACGCCTTTAACCGCTCAGGATCATGATGTTGGGGATCGACACGATCATCACTGTCATCATCAGAGGCTCCTCCATCATCATCGTCCTTGGTTCTGTCGGATGATGAAGTCTCGTCGTGCGTTGATACTGGCTCCACTGGTGTTGAACCAATGTGGATTGGACTCTGAAAAATTCCGTTGAATATGATGAGATGTGTATAAAAATGGATGTTCTTCTAGATGACACTAAACATTATTAAATACAATATATTTATTTTCATTCATTACCATATCATTACCCAGAATGTTACCAGTTAAATTCTTAAGAGGCTTAGAATTTCTGTACTTCACAAACTATGTATTTGTATGAAACAGAGTATAACTTATATATTTTAATAATAAATATTGACAAGATAAATATTGACTAATGTCAGAACTTTGGTCAGAAAATAACAAGCCAAAAAACTTCGAGTATAAGATCATTCAAATATGACAATATTTCGTATTGAATTATTTATCGTAATGAATAAACGGAATGTAAACATATTTGCCGTGGGTCAAACGCACAGGCGCTAATTAAAGTTTTAAGTTGGCGCCTGGTAGATAGTATCGGTGACCCCAGAGCTGGTACTTTCCTGGCTCAACGAATAAGTATCGCAATACAGCGAGGAAATGCTGCCAGTGTTAAAGGTACACTGCTACAGGAACCATACTTTTTAGATTTATTTAAATTTCCTTTTTATTAATTTTTAGTTATTATTACTATGTAGGCTAAGAATATTGTAAATTATTTGTTTATGTGTTTATTTGTGTTATTAAACCTTATAATAATTGCCCCGCCTAACCGTCCTACTAAAAAAGACAGTATATTTACGTTAGTAATAATAATAATAGGTTACTATGAGGCTATGAACAGATATATTTTTATTGCTTTTCATATAAAAATTTTCTTATAAACCAAGTCCAAGAAGTCCAAGAGGAATCAGTCACCCACGTGGCTGTGGCTAACCAACGTACAGAAATCCTCAGAGCAGTGAGGTGGCTGTGAAACCTGCGAAGTGCCCAGGAGACTTCTGTGCTTCTGGAAGGAGCTAGACTGGCTTTGTTAGCCAGGAATTTACGCACAAAGGAGAGTGAGAGTCTAAGTGCGGAAACTGAGTTCACCAAACCTTTGACCTTTTTTAACCTTTCTACGTCCAAGATGTATCAGTATTTTTTTTCTAATCCATTTTAAATAATGCCAATAATATAGAGTTACGTTTGACGACTCATTGGTCTAGTGGTTAGCACCCCTGACTGCGAAACCATGGGTCCCGGGTTCGATCCCGGCTGAGACGAACATCGATGTGATGAGCATTTGATGTTGTGCTTAGGTCTTGGGTGTTTAAATATGTATTTATATGTCTATCTATCTATAAAATGTATGTATATCCATTGCCTAGTACCCATAACACAAGCTTCACCAGCTTAGCATGGGACCAGGTCAATTGGTGTGAATTGTCTTTAAAAAAAAAAAATATTAATTCTCCTAGTTCTCATATGTTTAAAAATAATCCTTAATCCAAGTAAAAATAGTATGAAACGCTGATCAACCTTAAAACTCACCGAGTGTCCGGTTGTGAGAGGCGTGGAAGGCTTAGGCGGTTTGGACCCAAGCCCCAACGCGCTGTGGTAGGAGGCCCACAGGTCAGCCATACTACTGTCCGTACCAGTTTCTGGTAAGTCTCCGTTCCTGCCTGGAATGTGATTAAATAAGTGATGGCGTAATATTCGTAAATAAACTAGTACATTGTGAAGAAAGGAAGTTGCCCCAAGCTAAAGGAAGAATCTTCTTACTGACTTGCCAGTACTAGCGTCCCAAAAGGCTGATTACCACTCCACGGCCCGATTCAGAGTAGGCGATATCCCTTATTTGTAACAGCAGATTTTGGTTATTAATTTTTTACAATTAAACAATAAGATTTACAATAAAAAACGATCTTTTTTAGGCAATCAAGGCATGCAGGCAATTTTAAAGGCATTAAATTTTTTTATAAAGTATTTTATAAGTGGGATGCGGTAGTATGTTGTAAACAGTGCAGACATCATATGTTACATGAACTGGGTCCATTATTTTCTGAAAAACCCCTAATAATTAATATTCCTTTAGCTAATAAACCAACTCTATCAGTAATACTCGTGTCTACCCTACTATATGTCTACTCTTTACTATATATTCTCACCGATAAACGTCTTTTTAAATATCAAATAATTAATCAATAAACCGTGCGTTTAAATTTCAAAATTTAAACATTGTGAACTAACAAGATGGCGGATGTTTGTGATCAGCTGTATAATTATATTTTATTAATTAATTACAGTAATTAGTTATTGTAATAATTATTTTATAATAAGAACTTTGCTTATTTTCAAATGCACGTAATTTCACAAGGTAACAATAAAAATCCATGACAATTTGTTTAGAGGTGTGAAAATTTTTTTTATTATTTCTTTTGTTGGCAATTTATTACTAATTCTAGTTTTTCATCTGTTAGGGTGTATAAATATAATTCGGATATTTAGAATTATCCAAAGAAACCAGTGGCGCTGGCTTTTAGGTCTGGGCTTCAAATTTCTGTATCTGTTTCGTAAACATTTATTTTATATACAAGTGAATTTTACTTCATTTTAGTTATAGGTAGGGTTATATGTTATTTTGAGTTTGAGTTTTTGTTAATTGTTTATGCACTTCTTGTACCTACTTTACCCTCTGTAGGTGTTTTTTTTTTTTATTGTTCCATATTAGGGATGCCTGGAGAAATCGCTTCAAAATGAACAGAATGAAGTTGCCCACTAATTGAAGTTATACTTCTTTAGGCGCGTTATGAAAAATTGATGAGAGTGAAATTTTACGATGCGCGCGCACCGTGACACAAAATTAACAGAATGAAGTTGGCCACTAAATCGCTCATTAAGTTGAGGACAAAATGCTACCAACAAAACAGAAATGGAAACTCTGTTAGTGGCGCATGTTGGCACGCACGCCGCCTCTGTTCACTGTGTATTTATATTTTTGTATAAGGTAACGAAGTGTAAATAAATTAAAAATGTAATTATTAATGCTCACATAGACAGAAAGTCCATTGGTGAACCAGGGATCGAACCTACGACCTCAGGAGCTACACGGAATACACACTATAACATTTTAAGATGTTTTTAGTATACCATTATTTATGTTATATAAACGCAACCTTCGGGCTTCTGTAACGGCTACTAAAACAATTATTGTTTCACTGGAATAATCAAGACCAGTCTTAATTATAAAAAGATTAAAATGAATGAATATAATGTCTCATTAAACCACCACAATTAAAACCAGTTTGAGCTTCCTAAATTAATCAGGTTGAAAAAAAAACCCGCGCCACAGAACACGCCTAGAAAACCAGTTGAAATGTTTTGCTTATGGCAAAACTTTTGCACTAACGTTTTTGAATTCTCTCTATTAAATAATTTTGGTACCAAATAGAACGAATCTTGGAATATAAGGATAGCTTTGAACTTCTAGTATGTGGAGTACAAGGCGTGCTGAACTCTCTCCACGTCCTTATATAATAAAACTAAAACGATATTTTGAGTTATACTAGACTATTTAAAATTAGTAATTCTTTTTTGGGTAAAGGGATACTCTTCTTTAATAAAATCACAGAGGCTCTTTTATCTCTGCCTTTTAATAAATTTAAGAAATGTATTAAAGAAAAGCTGTGTAAAAAGGCTTACTATAAAGTTAACGATTATCTAGTTGATAAAAGGGCCTGGGACTAGTTCTAGACAGGCTACTTCTAATTAATTTGCGATATTTGTTTTAAAATAAGTGTTGTTATGATTTGCTATTTTAGAAGAGTACCGAGAGTTTTTTACGCCGGCTTTTTCTCTCGGCCTACACCCTCTGTCTTCTTTGCGATGAGTAGGGATGCCTACAGATTCAAATTTAATGGCGGGCAATAAGTGATACCTGTATCTTATGTTCCATAATAAATATTTTTTATTTTTATTTTTTATACATAACATTAAATTTATTACTAACGAAACACACACATAGTCATTCTGCCAGAGACCACAACAGTTAGTTTGCGCCCCAGACGCAAAAAAATTTACTAATAATAGAAGAAAAAATTTGCAGTGTTTATAAAGACGTTTTGAACGACAACGTACAATTTATATTCACGAGAAAGACCCGTTTTAGCTCTCGTATTAAGGTTGTGCAAGACTTGTTATCATTTTCAGTTAACCTGTGTTACAAAAAAGTTTTTAATTAACCTAACCATAGACTCAAAATAAAAAATTAACCGTTAACGAAAACATTATGCACCAAGGCGGCAGATATTAATGGAGTACTCAGGGAACGGTGCATCTGCTTGCTAAATGTCAACCCAGGCCGGGTGCCTATAAATTGATGCGCCCCTAGTACGTAAGTACGGCTTCATTGCACAGTAAAAATAGCCAAGCGGTTTTGCAGAAATTATGTCCAATGAATAAAACTAGCAAATTCTAACTTGGAAGCCATAATTTAAGCCTATTTTGAAGCGTCGTTTTTACTGTGAAATTAAGGCTTTTAAGGAAAGGCCGTTGGGTTTGCATAAATAATACTAAATGCCAATGCATCATAACTGTAAACGACATATACGCTATGTATACAATTTTAGGATTACATTGCTCATATTTGATCAATTACCTACGTTGTACATCTCTACATGTAGACGGTCTGCTTGAAGTTCATTTAACTTAACCAAAATGTTTATATTTATGTTATTTAATTATGTATATGTACCCAGGTTGTAGGTTCGATCCCCTGTGCAGCAATGGACTTTTTATGTGCGCATTTAACATTCCCTCGAACAGTGAAGGAAATCGTGATGAATGTTGCCTGACTTAAAAATTCTACGGCATGTATCAGGCACAGGAGTCTGATCACATACTTGCCTATTAGATTGATGTTAAACAGATACAGAAATCTGAGAACCTAAAAGTAGCGCCACTGATTTATTTATTTTAATTATATGTATATTAAAATATTACCTGTTTGACCGTTGTAATTCCAAGCTAGCAACATCATTTTCAACTTCTCAGCATCTTTCGCGTAGCCTTGACCTGCACCAGATCATATTCCAAAATTGAAATTTTGAAAACGGAACTAAAAAAAATTTATAGCCAATTCGGTTGCCAGTATTTTATGACAAAGAGTTTTGTTGTTTCATAAAATACATGTTTTGATGTGATGCAAGCGGCTGTTAATCAAGATAGACACAGACTATAAATATTTGTAGAGTTTATTAATTCCTTATATTTATTTATATTCCCTAATAGTTAGTTAGGCTTTGAAATATTCCACAGCTTATTTAAATTAAAACGGAATTGTTAGAACCGAACTTTGTATTCGTTAAATTTTAACCAACTCTAGATTAACTGTATGTTAAGTATGTCGATGTGCTGTGTCTATCTTCATTACTATTTAGATATCTGTTAAATTGGATTTAAGTAAAAAAAAATATAACAAGTGGAAAATACTTACTAGAGAAGTTATCTTCGTCGTTCATATCTATTGGCTCTGGTGTTAAATTGTCCTGTAACAAAATACTTATTTTACTTATCACGTTTTTAGAAAGTAATTAATATATGTATATATATATAATAAATAACATAGAAATCATATTAAAAATAACACATATATATTATATATAATATTCTCGAATACCAGGGAAATCTAATCCACGTCTTGTACCAGGGAGGCATAAGTGCTAAGTAGTAAATAATTAGTGAAATGGTCCGCGGTTCCGGTCATCGCTCCGGCACAAATCGATAGTCCTGGGCCACTAAATATAGCCCTTCGCTTCTGTCCATAGAATATTGTACGTTAATCTCCTTTTAACAAGATATTATTAATAATACTTGTCTATTTAAAGATAAAACCATATAAATTCTTTAACTCGAAGCAATTAAGAAATAGGCCCAAATTCAATTCAATTTTAATATTATCATATTTGACCAATGAGCTGTGTTGGCCTAGTGCCTATAGCTTGCGACTCACATCCTAAGGTCGTAGGTTTGATTCCCGGCTGTCACTGGCTTTCTTTCGATGTGCGCATTTCACATGCGCTCGAACGGTGAAGGAAAACATGAGAAACTTGTCATAGACCCAAAAAGTCTACGGCGTGTGTCAGGAGGCTAATCACCTACTTGACTATTATATATCATGAAACAGATACAGAAATCTGAGGCCCAGACCTAAAATGGTAGTTGTGCCACTATTTTTTTTTATTTGACTTAAATGATTACTCAAAAGGTAATTTAGATTTTAATAAATTTCGCTTCAGTTTTTTTATCCTTCATATATTAATACCGATTTCTCATTTCAATTCCTTTACGATATGGTAAACTTCAATTTCTCTATAAATAATAGTCGGGTTCGCAGTAAAAAGATGCATTTGAGTACTAATAATTGCAGTACAGCTGTCGAACTGGTTTCGTTCAGAAGCTTTGAAACTGCAAAAATGTTTCTTACTTGAAAATAATATATTGAACAAAAATTAAACAATTTGATTGTTTAACGGTCTGATAGTAATGCCAATATAACGCGGTAACCCTAAAACGCGTGTTCATATAACGCGGAGATTTCTCAAGTTATATTATGAAGTGTGAAATTGTGTTGTTAAACAAGAATCTTTATGAAATCCGTGTTCGTTGGTTTTGAATTAAAAAAAAAAGGTTTTACGTGGATACTCTTACAACGCAATTCCTATAACGCGGTCCAAGTTTACTGTATATATTTACATCTCTTTAAGTCGCACCTTCGAAACTCGAAAAAAAATTCTTTCCTTCAAGCCCAAAAAATCCATTACACGAAATCTAATATTTTCCCTCGAAAATTTGAAAATATAAATTGGACCTCTGCATCTCTAACATTTTTTTTGACATAATTTTGTCAAACTAGACGTTGCTTAAAATGTCTATCTGATACGTTCCTTGAGCACAGCGCACCTGGAAAAATTCTGCCACAGAATTGTCAAATATATTGTAAGAGCACAAGAAGTGACGCGGGTCCCGCCTGCCAGCGGTCTCCAACTCGCTGTTAAATATCATGAGGATATTTCTGAAATAGTTTTCGTGCGGTCCCGACGGGAGACGCCCATCAGACCTAGTTTAAACAAATAAAGTCCCTTTTTACGAAAGGGGAGTCTGATATGCTGTTAGTTCAATGTTTTGTCCTTATCACTTTCGTGTCACTAAATGTGACAGAACATGATGTGGCGTTAGGCAGCTACTTTCGGGGTTTTCTTCCTATGTTCGCCACTTGCTCCTACGGTGTCGGCCAACATTTTGAGGAAATCTGTCTTAGAGTGAGATTCTGAAAAGAACTGGCGCTGTATGACAAGTCTGACAGATTTTTTTTACATAACAAGGAGCAAACTCACGTAATATAAAGTGGTACACATGGACAGTGGACACTCACATTGCCAAAAGGCTCGCAAGTGCATTGTCGGCCTTTTAAGATTGGTACGCTCTTTTCTTAAAGGACAGAAGGAGAAATACTTCAGTGGGCAGCTGGTTCTGGTATGTACGTGATGGTGTGTGTTCAAATGTGCTTTTTGAAGGAAAATTGTCTAGTAATAAAATAATGTTGTTGTTAAATTCGTATTCGTATTCGCCGAATTGAGCAGTTTGCTTAGTGGCTTCAGCGTGCGACTCTTATCTTTGGGGTCGAACGTTGAAGGAAAACTTCGTGTGTCAGGCACAGGAGGCTTATCAGCTATCCTATTAGATTGACAAATGATCATGAAACAGATAAAGAAATCAGGATAAAAAAGGATGTACCAACACTGTTTCTTTTTTAATTGTAGATGTGAAATTCGTATTCGTTAAACTAGTATTCGTTGCACAGTTTTAAAGATCTTCAAGCCATATAAACATAGATTTTCTATTTCCAATGCGGCTTCTTTACTAGCCACGACATAGGGCCTGCTATGCAGATCCATTGACCCCTATGTATTGCAATTCACTCTGTAATTAATTACACCTCAATGACAGATAAGGTGCACTGGTGCGTACATATATACAACCTAATTGCTTAAGATGCAGATTGGTTATACATCCCTTTGTTATGCCAAGTATGTATAGGCTTCAAAATATATATAATATTATATATGCTACGAAACTCACATTTTCGCTTAAGAGTTAAAGTAAGTCCTAAATTATAGTTATATATAAAATAGAATCTTTTTGAACATATAATTAATATTAATAAATAAAGTCTTTATTAATTGTACTAGGGGTATGAAAATGGTGGGAGTTTTTAATCTTAAATTCCTTGGAAGCGTTTTTACTGTTTGAGCACAAACCTAAAGATATTATTAATTAATTGAAATCATAAGTTACAATTAAACCTTCATTTATTTCTTCAGTGCTAGTACTAATTTTTATCGTTTAAATTGTTTGAGGTTCAATTCGGAGGTTAGGGTCAATTAAAATATAATTTTATAATAAAATGGTATTGGACGAAAATGTTACCTTTCCATTAAAATTTATTACAGTGATTAATCAGGAAAATGGCGTCAGGCTGCAAATAAACATGGACCTAGGTCATATATCGATAGGGAATAAATTGGGAAATAACCTAGTTTTCAATACAAAACTGCAAAATTTCGGGTACCACCTATGTACTGCTGATACATGGCCTTATGTACCTCCATCCCCCTCGCGAGCCCGCTATAGTGCCACCCCGCGAATCATGCCGTGTCAAGGTATCGGTAGATAGTTTATCGACTATCGATAAATGAGGATTAGCTGCTTGGGAATTCATACGATGAAATAAAGGAGAGTAAAGGCACACTTTAATAAAATTAAATTAAATATTCTTCTCTGCAAAAGACATACAAGAATTGATGTCAAGGAAATTCAAATATTCTCAAAGAAACCCCTTCTCATACATGAAAAATCATGAGGAAATCCTAGTAACATCATACTAATACAGTAAGAAAATTGAATTTCGTTTTTTATAAAAAGCTACTTCGAAACTGCTGTGAGATCAGTAGGTACTCAAAGTACCTTTACATAGTAAAAAAAAAACAATTCCACATCATTAGTTTCATCGACAAGTGTAACCACTGTAGCAGCAATCAGGTGGCAGTCAGCGTATAATCATTAAATACCCCGCGGGGGTGATGACGCCGCCCGCCCACCGCGCCCAATTATGAAAATACGAACAAAATACATTTAAATTTCATACGACCGAAACTATCGATACCGATTGGGTATTGTCACAACACTTCTTGAATTAAGTATAATTCTCAGGAACAGAACACCCCTAATTTAAGTTACAAGTTAGGGCTTTAAGATCGACTTGGATGAGATGTAGGATAGCTAAAATGTGAAAGGAAGGAACGAAATAATTCCGAATATATCTGAGAAAACTACTGAGTATAAAATGTTTAACGTAAATAAAATGAAATAGAGAGATTCATTTACGAACTAAAGTAGCTATTTAATTCAAAACATATTGAATCAAAGGAAACTTTGCAAGAGGAAAATTTTAGGGTCGGAAAATAAGTCGGAAAAATCTCCGTAAGCGGTCTGCTAATAGCAGGTTTTTATTTTAAAACTTCGCCCGTCTCAGGGATCTTCAGCTTTTCAAACCGGGCTAGGGTTCGGTAGTTCGCCCTAGTATTTTTAAAGCGGACAGCGCCCCCCTGCGGCATACGCGGTGGCCCCCTTGCCCCCATCACCCCAACTCCCCACCCACACACGGTAATACCATAACGGGGTGCGAGCTATGACGAGATTATCTACGTACGTATATAACCGTACAAACGTTGCCTATGTACCAGGATCACATAGGTATATAAGCGATGACTTGTGTACATAGCAGCATTGATTTACCGGGCCGGACGTTGTCATCGCGATGACGATTACAATATCGTTGAAGTAAAAATGCCGCGGCAAGTGGCTTCGGGCTGAATAATTGCTATATTATATTATATATTAAACATATATTAAATATAAATTAAACAAGCTAACCCAGCTATTCAACTAGAATTTAAAAAAAATCAAGCTAGCAAACACAAAGGCATACAAATGAAGTTACTAGGGTATTATAACCTAACTAAAGTAGTTTATTATGGATTATATTCCAATTGGAAGCTAAAAGGCTGTCCAAATTTCTTCTACTAAATATATTATATACATTACGTAGCAACTAGCAACAGTCCTAGATACTAAATATTCTACGGACATTTAATTAAAAACAATTTAATTGGTTTTATTGAGATTTTGTAAAACAAAAGCTTTAATAAGCAATTTCTAAACAATAGAACCGTTGTGCAAATAAAATCGAAGTATTAACTGATTTACAATTATTAAAACATTTTTTATTACGTGCAAAACATTGCGCTAAAAATTGCAATAATAAATTTAGTTATATATACATTTAATTTTTTTTTTAATTTACACCAAGTAGACAGTATCTAGCAGCGTAGGCCCGGCTTCGCGGCTGGATATTGATTTTATTAAATATATAATAGTTAGACATATAGTATCAAGGACTTTTATGTAGATAATTATATCTTCTATAAAATTGCGGTACATGACTTTGCTCTATTGTCAATAGTTTCCTCAGCATATTCGATATAGGGATTTTTATTGGTAATTTTTCCCATCTTGGATTACATTATCGCAGTTTTCATACGGATACCTAACTTTTTTGAAAATATTCTATAGTCTATGTTCATAAGAAATAACGTAGGATTCGTGTGGTGAAAGAATTATTCAAATCGGTCCAGTAGTTTTGGAGGCAAACAAACAAATAATACAATCATTCACATTAGTTAGTAAAACCATTACAAAATGAGCTACCTAACCTTCACAAGCTGATACACTGACGGTTCCTTATAAGCTTGTTACATTGTCATCTAAAATCTATATCGTACCAAGTTCTATTTAGAGAATGGATTACGAATTAATACAGTAAGTAATACAGCTACTTGCCTTGAAATCTCGCGGTCTACTATAAAGGAGACTGTATACTGGTTGAAATATATATTTCAAAATATATTTTGTACTGCATGTATTTCGTCTGGCGCTTAATAATTAAAACTATGATTTAAAATGTTCCCCTATTTGCGATAATCACAAAGAAATCTATTTCAGTAATTGAAGAGCAAAAAAGAAAATATTTCTTTACCTACTTAAGCATATGTGTTCGCCAGGAATCGAACATAGAATATCCACAGTTAACCACTGTATTGTGTTAAGCAACCATTATCATTACTTGCCCTAATCTTTCATTAATATAAAATATTTGTCAAAATCAAACTCCAAAAAAATTGTCGAACATCGCTAATTCCAAATTCAAACCTGTTACCATGGTTACGCTTTATTAAGCTAAAGACGGCCGGATATGTCAAATATGACAATTTATGTCAACCATTAAAACACATTTACCCGCCTAAATATAGAAATATCAATAAATAATTTAATTTTTAACCAATAGTTACAGTTTTAACTAGATTAAAGTGTAGGCAAAGGTAAAGTTGAATTCGTGTATGCGGCGGTGTATTTGTGTGTGGTTCCCACGAGAATGTAAGTGCGTGCTCCTATTTCAACATGCCTACTGCTGATAGAGGACAAATCTTTGTTTTTATTTAGTTTATATATTTTTTATTATCGTAGTTAAATACTTAAATGTCATGTGGGACATGGTATAATGGTTGCAGCTCCTTACAAACATTTTGTAAAACAAAAAACGTGGCTATTAAAAAGAGTGGCGAAGAGTTTATTGCCAGTTCTTCTTTTACGCCCTTGATTTGAGAACTGGCGGTAAATGTAAAATTAGAAGCATTTAATATATATTTCTTTATTGACGTTCATAAGTGTACATTGTGTTACCTAAATGAGTAAATGAATTTGAATTTCGAATTAGAAAGATCGTCCTATCATATGACAGTGTACAGTGGTCCTTAAGCGGCGCCTAAGAACCTCACGAGGCTTGCTAGGCGAAATTTCAAAGCATCTGTTAGGGGGCCTCCCACCCGTTACGCTCTTTGAAGTGTGATAAACTTGTAAAGGTTACTGCAAACTGAGCTGAGACGGATACAGTGAATGGGTTGGTGGTAGTGGTTCAACTGTGGTACTTTATGATTTAAAAAATCTTATACAAGTAACATAGAGGTGTCTCTTTTCAACACGGCATAAACACAATTTGACGGAAAGAGACAAAACACATTGGTTCAAAGACTATAAACTAATGATTGCTTTCATGAATATGGTGTATTTATTTAAGTACACTTGCTTGGGCTCTTTATAAAAATAAAATATTTATTTTAAAAGTATAATAGTGTAGTAGCTTTCACTTAAATCTAAGTGTTTTAATTATGGTGTTTGGAACACTGTATATCATAAATAATACAAAAACAAATGAAGATGTATATATACATTACACAACAATTGCTTGGGAACTAATATGACACTAATCCAGCGTCAACAGAACCGGTGAGTAAAATATGTTTATTAGTTGCCTTGCCGATATATAACTTATACAGTTTTTATATACCTAAGCAGTTTTGCGTTTGTGAACATACTACATAATATGTAAATGAATCACTGTTATTCCAATAGTCTGTGACCTGGCCCTAGGAGCCCATTAAAACGTCGCGGTGCGGTGTCAGGCCTCCATCGCGAATTCAAAACGGCATCCAACACTTTCAGACGGCTTCTACTGATTTGATATTTACTTGAATATACTTGATACTTTTGTACTCTCCGAATAAAGCGCCTTAGAAATCTTTAAGTTAACTTCGCAAAAGTTACTCTAGTTATTTTTAATAATAGTTAATACGTGAACATAGTCATTTCCCCCTATAACGCGGAGATTAGAAGTTCTGTAGTGTGAAATTTATAATTAGTCCATAATTAGTTTTGCGTACCTTTGCATCTTCAATTGTTATAAAATTACTTCTACTATGCAATAGCGCGATAGTCTCGGACTGCGTTATAGGAAAGCGCGTTGTAATTGATTGGATGGAGGGTGGATTCAGTATAAATTAAAACCGAAACGGTAAAACGGGTAAATTCTATTGACGCTATGTTATGGGGTCATATTTCTTTTACAAGTAAAAACGTCTAAGTTATGCAGGACACACATAGTATATTTTCAAGTCTAACATAAGTTACGAACAGCTACTAAATATATATTTAATTACCAAATAAAGGTAAGTAGTAGTAGGTAGGTAGGGGTTATTTTAATGAGAAAACTAAACTAAACTAACTAGAATGAATCTTACAACTACCAGGATTACATAACATACTAGAACAGCAAAGGGCTAGTATTCGCGTGCAAGGTCGCCCGGCGCCTCAATGGTCGTTCTACCGTTCTACAGTTACCGTCGCTGTTTTTGTTCATTTACTTATTTAGTAATTTTATTGAGAGCGACTTTTTTCATGTCATTTTAAATGGTAATTTAGCTTTTTGCTAAAATTCGTGAAAAATGAAAGGTTATTTTAGGTTACATTGAAGTGGCTTTTGTGTAATCGCGCAAAGCTATAGAATTTAATGTTATTTTGATAGTTAAATGAAAAGAATTCTAAAATTACGATGTCATTTTAAAACAAAATTTGTTTTTCATAAACTATTTTATCCTCTATTCGTTAACTTACAATATGACCATAGTATTCTTTGTTAGTCCCGACTCCCGTCCCCATCTCCGCTAATGGGCATGGGGCAGGCATTTCTATGCTTGGTTGCTATGGTTTTTGAATTATCTGTGACACAAAGCCAGACAGATCAGCCGTCAAAAAGTGTGTGTGTGTGATTTTGTAGAGAACATGGACGCTTTATTTTGGTTTTGTACCAGGACATTATGAAAATTTTGCGCCTCGTTAGATAATTTCATTACTATTCCATAGATCGTTATATCGCATAATTCATACTTAAAGTTACATCTTAAAATAAAAATACAATCTGGCTTGTTATTTTTATAGTTGGAGTAGAATTAAGAATCTGCAGCATTCGTGTTATATAAAACTGTCCACAAATAAATTACAACGGTAAAACAAGAAACCTTATCCAATGTATCTTTGTCATCTGAGACTCCGCCATTTTGAACCGCCCTCGGCGGGAAAACTGACTTTGGCGCCAATTTAGGAGCGTCGTGGCCAGTGTTGCCATTTTCTTAATAATATCTTAGATATTTTAGGGCAGCGTATATAATTTTATAATATAAAACTTAGGAAGAATTTGTATCTTTTAAAGACTTCTAACTTCTAAACGCCCATATTTATTTATTCGCTAACATTTCTGTATATTATATCAATTGTTACATATTTTTTTATTTCTTTGTTATTATCATTTATTTTTTAAAAGGGGCATGATTGGACATTGATTTCAAAATATGTTGGTTATAAATGATTTTTTTAATTTGTCCAGTATTTTTTTTTAGTTTATCCGTAAATATAAAATTTTCCTTGTATAGTATATATATATATATACATAGTATATCCGAAATACAAACAGAAAAAAAAGTTTATAATAACCGTATCTGTATTCAATTAACAAATAATGACAGATGGTTGATGGCAATTTTGTAACATCATCCGGCCAAATTACGAAGTACCGTGTTACGTGCTGAAACGTTAATTAACCAACAATCCTAATAAGTAGGGTTATAAACGTATGAATTCCTTTAATTGCATTTTTTCTGCTAAATACTCGGTTAATAATAGATGGGACCTTGAGATCATCCATTGTGTAACTTGAAGCATTGGTAATAAATAAAAATGATCTATCGTTTTGACAATTGTCAAAATGCAATTTGTTAACATAATTTATTACATTTTGTACCTAGTGAGTTTTTTTTTAAATATTATGGCAATAGTTTACCTAGTGAGTTAATAATTTGTTTTAGAATTTCAATGGCGCTTTTTATCGTCAATTGTCAAACGGAAAGACAAGCGCCTAATGTCTGTGATAACACTACAGATTCTGTCACTAAACGCCCCAAAATTATGCGCTGACGTTTTGTTTGTAAAACGAATGCCAACTTTAAAAAAAAGCGGTTTAAACAGTTTAAAAAGCTTGTTGCAACCCTAATACCAGGTTGTATTAATAAGTAACTTGTAACGCACCATATCGTCCTCAAAAAGAATACTGAAATCGATAAAAAACTTTAATAATTACCTTTGGCAGAACATGTTGTAGCAATGCACCAGCCTTGCGTTTCGCCGCCATCTTGGATTCACTTGGAACACTTTTGTCTTTGGTTTCAATAATTACAATTGACAACTCAGTTCATTAACCCCATTTCATATGCTGTAATTTTGTTTATGCTACGATTGCGTTTTTTAATAAATTAATGTACTTTTTAGTGCTTATGTCCAACTAGCTATTGTGAATATTTTTTCAAAGGCCGACGTTTTACCAACCAGCTCACTATGAAAGTCAAAATATATTTGGTTTTTTTAGTGTAACAGGAGATAAATGGGTAGGAGGCTTTTATGTTAAGTGATACAGCCCATGGACCCACACATTGCCAGGAGGCTCGCAAGTACGTTGCCGGCGTTTCAAGAATATAACAATTTATTTATTTAATTATAAGTAACTCCCCGATTTTCATTTAGAATGCGTTACAACTATTTTCGACACCGCTATTTCTCGAGTGCTGTCAAAAAGATTTTTTAAGCATTTAAAGTTGGATTTAAGTTAAATAATACGCTCATATATAAGAGATCTTCCAACTTTGATTTTGTTCCCTTTGGAGTAGACTCTTGGGCCGTGTTGATCAAGTGCACAGCTAATTAAAGATATAAGTTGGCGCCTGGTTGGTGTCGGGGACCCTAGAGCTGGTGCTTTCGCTCAACGAATAAGTATCGCAATACAGGAAATGCCAGCATTAAAGGTACAGTATAGGGACCAAACTTTTTTAATTTTAGTTTTCTATTTGTCAATTTTTAATTATTTATGTAAGTAAATAAATTAAATCAGTGACGCTACTAACTTTTTAGGTCTGGGCCTCAAACTTATGTTTAATGATCATTTGTCAAGTAGGTGAATAGGTGTCTAAGGCAAGCCGGTTTCCTCACTATGTTTTCCTTCACCGTTCGAGCGAATCTCAAATGCGCACATAAATGGTACATTGGGGCACAGCCGGGGATTGAAAATACGACCAGGGAAACTCGCTGAAGCCACTAAGCCAACACTGCTTTTTATCTAGGTAAAGAATATTGTAAATACTGTATATTTGTATTGTTTGTTAATGAAATCGTCAACTTCAAGACAAAAGTCTTGTTTCTGCACAGCCGGGATTCAAACCCACTACTGATTAGCTATTCAAAGTCAGTGATTTTTTTAGAATCTCTGGGAAAACCTATTGTATGAAGGGACAGCAAATTATATTTTCATTTTGTTCAGGATATAAAAACAAAGAACTACCCACATTTCTATAGATAACCTACATGAGGTAAAATAAACTTAAAAACGGGTCAAGTCGGAACAAAAGCTAGTTAGAATGATGCAAACTTTTAAGCTCTGATTATGACAAATACGACTCGAAAGCTTTTGTGATAGCTTTAGAAGACATAACGTTACTAGGAAGTATTTTAAAAAACAAGAAATTTTTTTTTTTTTTATATAGCTAAAACTAATTCTAAGCCACAGCCACCATTGGAATACTTGGCGTTGACATATCGAACGACGTTTAGTTTCGCGGTCACTTGGAGGGTAAGGCTAAATTAGCCTCAAAAAAGCTAGGTGTGCTCAGCAAGGCGAGACGGTACTTCACTTGGAGTACTGTAGTCACCTCTGGGAATTTACCATGGAGAGTGTTCAGAGGAGTTGTTCGGATTAATACCTGCAGCTGTGTTTCATCATTGGACGTTGAGTCCGAATTCGAAATTCCACCTGTATCACCTAAAGGTCCGCCGTTCCACAACTGAGCGCATTTAAGGCAGTTTTTGCCGCCACCATTATGTGAACTGAAGTATTTTGAACCAATTCGACTTAGGGTCCTTCAAGAAAAGAGCGTACCAATTCTTGAAAGGCCGGCAACGCACTCTGGCATTGAGAGTGTACCTACATGAGCCTTCTGCCCATTTGCGCTCTGTTCTACAAAAAAACCGAGACAGGATCAACCCAAACAACTCTTCAGAACACTCACCATACACTTTGCAGAATACGCACTACTGGTTTCGCACTGTCAAAAAAAATCTGTGGCGCTACAACCTTTTCAGTCTGGGCCTCAGATGTCTGAATCTGTTTCATGATCATTTTTCAATCTAATAGGCAAGTATAGCAATAGCTGCTTTCAGTGCCTGACACACGACGTCGACATTTTGGATCTAAGACATGTCGGTTTCCTTCACTTCGAGCGAATGTTAAATGCGCACATAGAAAGTTGGTGCACAGTACATCGATCCTACGACCTCAGGGATGAGAGTTGCACGCTGAAGACACTAGGCCGACACGGCTCAATCGCACAGTCAAACATACTTATTAAACAAGCTTTAAATATCAGTACAAATTGTAATTAAAAGACGATTAAAAAGCTCTAATAACCTACTTCCAGGGAGAATGGGGATAGACCGGTAAACAATGGTTTTCATTCAAATGTATTGTGCAAACCAACGGGCGTTCCCTGCGAAACGGGGCGTTTTTCAAAACGGGGAGATCGTGAAATTAGTACGCGTTAGGGTTCCCTTGTTCACTTTAGCGGGCCGTTGTTTTAAAAATTAATATATAAGTTACTTCGATGCGCAGAGGCTATGAGAACTTGGAGAAACTGATCGTGGCTGGTAACACAGAAGGCAAAAGACTCCGTACACCAACCAGATGGACCAAATGAAAAACGCATCGTCCTCAAAAGAAACCGGTGGAAACAGAGCACAGAGGCATGAGCTACCTACTGAAGAGAGAGATGTAGTCACATTTGCGATCTTTTTTTTTATATACGTGGTGGAAATTTGCGCAGCCCCTGCCCCCAAAAGTTCAGGGGTATGTGGTAACCACAGCAGAATCGATTGGGTGAGCAATTACCCTCGAGGTCACTCTCGCATTTTACCTCCTACGTCTTTTTGATCACGATGTCTCCTACGCCAGGTATTATTATTGGGATCTAAAATATTAATGATTAAACATTGTTATAAAATTTTGGTTTAAAGAAGTTATCTCATTAACGCTGTATGTCGCAATAATAATATTAAAAAAATAAAAGTATAATATATCATGCCACCATCGTACACTATTACTGCACCAAAAAAAAAACTTCGCAAGCCTATAGAAACTGATCCACTGTTTTTTTCCCGTATCTCAATAATAGTGCCGTTATCGTCCTGAAGGGTAAAAGAAACAAGCTTATTATGAGATTAATTAATCTAACCAAATGTATCGGACAATTTTACGTATAAAAGTATCTCTAATGAATGTTTTGTAGACTGATTTTGCATACCGAACCCCCTGATCCCTGACCCGCTCAATGCATTCCGCACTGCCCCAGGCCCCTCCGATACACGTCTGTCAATATCACGATTTGCCTCCTATTGATTTTAACATTTTGTTTACTGGCAACATCGACTGTCATTTTAGGGCTACTTTTACGTGCAAATAGGGTTTTTTTTTCATTTGAAATGCGTTCTTTTTTTGAATACAATACGTAGTCTGTGTATTTTCTCTATCTATCAACAATTAATCTATGTTTTGACAAAAATGCTTGTCCTCGTTATATAAAATTCGGAGTTACAAATATATTTATTTTTATGAAATAGCTGTTTAATAATTTACGCTTTAAAATTATTATCTAGTTACCTATTCATGTAACGTTTATGTATAATATATTGTCTGTTTTATTTGTATAAATTGACGCTTTTTTTTTTGTTTTAGCTTCTGACGCAAAGGAGAGTGTTATTAAAATTGTCGGTTCTGCTTCTCACAAAATAAACGACTATTTCTAATCTATGGAAACAATAGAAAGAAATACTGGTCGGTACAGCAACATTATTTCATATTTTATATTTCTTGAGGTAAAATTGAAAACTATTGAAATACTACTCGCGAAGGTTTCTATCTTTTTATCATAAGTCCTGATATTAAAACATTGGGGGTAATCTTTGAACATTATCGTAATTTTTGTATGCGATAATCGAACCTTGGAACATTCAACCAGTGCGTCATCTATCGTTAGACTGTCGGAGGCTGTCCATATTAATAACGTATTTATTATATATTTTTATTATCTTTGATAATACCACCACCACCACCAGGTTTGCAGTAAATAATAGACTAATATTTCTTAAAAGAAAGTACCAGGAACGCATATTCGTAGTGAAGCTTTAATGATTAGATCGTAAAAGGCTCTTCACATTAAGCTTATGTTTTTGTCCCAGATTTACGCACTAAAAGCATTAGAGGTATAAATTTATGGAACAATTGATCTAAAAACATACTCATAATGACTTACAACTTCGTTCGTTCGTTAAATACATGATCTGCTCTGACTTTGAAGCTGAAAAGATTCTTTGGTATTATTTCCTCCAACTAGTTTTACGAACTTGCTCTTTCGCGAATTTTGTAAACGTTTTTGACATTCATAAGCATGCACTAAGACGCATCAAAACTGAATAAACGTATTTTGATTTGATTGATTGATTGATCGAGTCAATTCTTATTACTTGTTTTATCATTATATAAGCTGAACGCAATATATAAAATCTGCGTGCGCTCTAAACGCTTATGCGCACGTTAAATCGCATCGTTTAATATATACAATATTTCGTTCCGAGGTCATCTACGCGTTTGCTTTTCTTGCAAATCTACAATGCAATTTCTTTATTTAAATTCCGTCCGTCACGAAAGTAATAAATGGCCATTTAATTTAGTAACGAAATAGCCAAGTTACGCACTGAGTTTTTTTTTAACAAAGTTGGAGTCGGTGAATCGGTGGTTGTTTTTTTAGTTTTACATTATTTAAAGATTTTACTCGCAAAATGTCTAAACTGTAAGTACATAGATGTGTACTGTACAATTTACCTAGAACTACATAATTCCATTAAAAGGCAGGTTGGATTATGTCCAGCTGACACCGACCTTGTAACAACATGAGACTAGGAATGTATAATGTAAAGGCGATCCTACTGTAATGGGTTTTAAGTATAAATTTAACAGACAAGCTTAATCATCTAAATTCAAAGTCTTTTCGGTTTCTGTGCTCCTAATAGAAAAATAACAATATATAGTAGGTTATTTCTATATAAACTATACAAAAACATACCAGGGGTCTAGAAATAAGTGACGATAGCGCGTTTCGTTTGATTGTGATTGGTGGAACAGAATGACGGATACAGGGAATGTGTGTGATTGGACTAGAGATGCTGTTAGTACAATGTACCTTCCTTTGAAAAACTATGATTTATCGAAAAGTTACGTCTCGTATTTAATACGACTAGTTAGATATAAAGGCCGAAAGCCAGCATAAACGTTACACACACTTCTAAAGATTAAAAAAAATATCTATCTATCTATCTAGTGCTTAAAAAAGGGAATTACTTGTAAACTCCACTTAATTCTGTGGACTTGACACTAGCGCGTGAGTCATTATAAGTACTATTTTAACTAGGTAACTAGTTTAAGTTGAAAATTCCGCGCAGCGTGTCCAATAGTGAACGGCCTTCGTGTTATCGTTAAAAGTGCAGAGCGGGCGCCGCATGTAAACTAGCACTTAGGGTATTTACACACTTACCACTTGTACAGTAACTTTAATATTTTTATTCGGCTAATGTAAAAGTAGGTAAGATCGAAAATCACCACACGAAATCACCAGACCTAAGGACTAACCAGGCGCCAACTTAATTCTTTAATTAGCCGTGCCCCCCCACGGCTCAAGTCTCTACTCCAAAGGGAATCAAAGTTGGAGACTTAGTTTAATAATTTTACTAAATTTGGTTGACTTAACAAAAACTGTTATATTACGATAGAAACAAACACAATGACAGAAAATTTTAGACTTTTGGAGTTAAAACTGATTTAGTTTATTAAATTAAGTGTTTTCAATGATGAATTACGCGCTTATATTTGAGTAACCAAGCGATAGTATATCCTAGTATGTACAGTAGCTCATTACGCAGACGTTATTCGAAACGGGTGCCGCTGTAACGGGTTCCGAGAACCACAGACACGCTAATACTATATCCAAAGATTTTGTACTACGAAATCGCTAAGCAGTTTATTTACAAAAAAAACTACTAGTTTCTGGAACATTTTTATTGGCATAATTTGTATATTATATATATAAAATTCTCGTGTCTCAATGTTCGTTCCCATACTCCTCGAAACGGCTAGACCGATTCTTATGAAATTTTGTATGCATATTCAGTAAGTCTGAGAATTGGCTGTATGTCTAATGTATCTAAGTGATAAGGCGTGTCCACCCCAAATTTATTTTTTATTTTTAGACAAAAGTTTTTGTTTTTATTTTTTTATGATATAACATATACATACAACCCTTAATTTTCATCTACCCTCCACGATCTACCCCTATTTTTTATTTTTTTAGTTAAGAACTTATAACTTGAACTCTGAGGTATATAGAGAAAAATCACAGAAAAACCTAAAAAGTTTTCATTCCGGAAAACCGAACATTCTCTGAGCTCACCTGATGTTAAGTGACATTGCCAGACGGTTCGTATTCGAATTGGTTCGGAAAACTTCAGTGGACAGCTGGTTCTGGTGGTGGTGCCCAAAAACTGCCTTAAGAAACGTTCAGTGTAACGACGTTCTCTACATGGTGTACGTTCGACTGTGCTCGTATTACAAACCCGGCTTCAAATTAAAAGTAGCCCTAACTGCCGATTCAGCTACACAACTGATCTCTATAGTTCCTGCTTATATGGCCAGTCTGAATATATAGCTACGGCTACCGAATTTAACTGAATTCTAGCTATCAACAGTTGCGCTCTTTAAAAAGTTATTTTTCTCCGTTAAAGCAGATACAACATGTATCTTTGTGGTCTGTAGACAGAAGGGATTTTGATAAAGATTCATCAGATCAAATAATATACCCACAATCACGTCTAATAGCCCAAACCTTCTACCGCATTTACCATGGAGAGTGTTCTGAGGAGTTGTTCGGTCTAATACCTGCAGCTGAGTTTCATCATCGGACGTCAAGGCAAAATACAAAATACCATCCGTATCACCTCGACGTCCGTCGTTCCACAACTGAGCGTTTTCTAAGGCAGTTTCTGCCGCGCACCACCACTATGTGGAACCAGCTGCCCACTGAAGAACCAATTCGACATAGGGTCCCAATTCTTGAAAGGCCGGTAACGCACTTGAGAGCCTTTTGGCAATGTGAGTGTCCATGGGCGGTGGTATTACTTAACATCAGGTGAGCCTCCTGCCCGTTTGCCTCCTATTACATTAAAAAAAATATATGTTTTTTCATATAAAACCATTTTCAAAACGTATCTAGGAACAATTTTATTAACATAAGAGATTGTAAATCTACTGTTCAATGGTACGTGTCTTGTGACCTATTTAGGATATGCTGGCCTTGCAGGCCATAAACGCAACCAATACCTATTGTATGAGGAACTGGAGGATTCCAAAACACCTTCCACTCTTCAAAATTAAAAAAAAGTGCGTATACAAAGTACACATGTCAGAAGTGAAACTTCTTTGGCAAACTAATTTTTAAGTCTTCTTCATATTTATACAAATAATACAAAAAAAAAGAGAGAGGGAAAAAGGAAGATATGTTAGGAATATCATGAATTTAATTGTCATTAAAATATTAAGCGTCGAAAATTAATACATATAATTTTTTTTCTTTGATAATAAAAACACGTGGCATTTTAATTCACAATTCGTCATTTGAGATTTGATTGATTTGCATAAAATATAAAATACTAATAATAGTAATACTTATTTCGCCCTTCTCACTCTCTCTCAATCGGTGTCAATCGCTCTCTCCCTTTTCTTCGACAAAAACGCTGCACATCTTCGTGACGTTCCGTAAAAATTTTACCCTTTAGCGCCTAAAGAAGTTTCACTTCAAAAATTAGATAGGAAATGGTGTATATAAAATCTCGATTTTCTTGAATTTTATGTGATTTTTTGTCATTTGATCTATCACTGTAATTACTTTGCGCTGTATCAACGTTTTGATTAGTTCCTGTCAGAAAATGAAGTCGCACGGGGAATATTTAAAGATATAGGCTGTCCGCGTCTTTCTAAGTACGACAATTCCGTGCGAGATATTGTTCGGAAAAAGAATATTTTCTAGCATTTAATTTAAGGGCAAGTTTCTAATATTTTTTAATTATCCTAAGCGTCTTACCGATAATTGGATGAGATTTAAAAAACTTAACCTTGTTAAAGGCTGTCCATTGTTATCAGTTTTACAAATAAGGTTATAATAGCCGTAGTTTTTATAAACTCTTCAAACTGGAGAGCCTCCACGCTTTAATAAAGGGTATTAAAGCGTGGAGGCTAATATTTTATTTTATTATTATAAAATATTTTAAGAAAACAATTATAAAACGAAATCTCAATTAGTTTAAGGTGCTTTGAGATATTGCTTTCAGATGAGAGATGCGTCTTAGTACTTTTCCCAGAGACATTACAATGGTTTTGCGTTTCTTTTTCTGTAGAAGTTTACACTATTAATAATAATGTAATAATAACTGTTGTTCAACAAGAGAAGTTTCCACACATACTATTAAACGTATGTAGCACATAATGACTAGGATAGGAGCCCCAAATAGAGTTATACGTATATATAACTTATACATACTAGAACAATTTATAGACAGCCTCCAGTTGCTAACTTATTCAAAGCCAGCTGAAGAAAATAATTCGATTTCTGGTAATCTATTTTGCCTGTTCAGTAGTTAGTACTACAGTTCAATTGTCGAAAAACCGGGCTAATTGTACGTAGAATACAGAAAGTTTTAGGTTATTTAGAAATTCCTTGTATACTTTAAATTAAAAGTTAAATAAAGCAAATGCAAAGTACTAGCCGTTATCAGTATTTTACCGTAAACAATTCGATTACTTGCGCGCTGCACACCAAAATTAAAAGTTAGATACGGTAAACTTTTTAATGCACTGTTTTTGGCCTTAACTTATAAATTCGTATAGTATAGTGTTTTCTATTTTAAGAAAGTTTTACATATTTTATCTATCTATCTATTTTGTCTTAAAGACTCGCTTTTATATACTTTTTAAGTAGTTGTAATTACCAGGATCATATAACTTTATGTAGGTATAATGTGGTGCCTCATGTACCACCAAGTGAGCTTCGATGAGTTAGTAACAAGGCCGATTTCACAAAACAATGCCTTATTACATGACAAAGGAAACCTAGCTTCATCGATGGGCTAATTGCAATTTTTTGCAGTCACCACACACTAATGCCAAGGTTAGTACTTACTCATCAATCCATGTATGCACTAATTATAAATACTTATGTACTAAAATTAAAACGCAATCGCAGCACTTAATAACAAACCTCTAACACTTATTTTTGGTAGTTTTTTGATCGGATAGTTTCGCGAGTATTTTTCTGGGATCGCGAAATACGTCCAACAACTGGGACGACTAAACGCACACTGCGAGTGTGAGCCGCGCGGCGAAGACTCCTCAAGTGGAAAATGCGCTGACATAGGTTTACAAAGGCACTAATAAGGCTACGTAAAGCGCTTGAAGCTGGCCAGCATAGCATTCAAATGATAGATACTAAAAAAACGTTCAATTGTCAAATTTTATTTATAGACAAATTTTATCAAGTCCCATAAAATGAAGTTACAGGAAGTTTTTATCACAGAAAAATGATATTTTTAAATATTAATGTCAAATTTGGGTAATAAATAATAATTAAATGTAATTAATATATGAAAGTACTTTTGTCTTTAAATATTTACAATACGTGCTACGGGCTACGGCCTACGAAATTTTCGGCTACAATTTGCTAGTGGCTACGCACAAATAAATCTTTTTTCTGCTCCGGTGGGCGTGACAGATACATACATTTTTACTGCTCTTTTACACATAATTTTTTCAACAATTGAAAAATTCAGTAAGGTTTCATCGCAATGCTGTAGTTTTCCCCCTAAAACTTGTTTATATACAACGAACATATTATGTATAAATCGAAAGACAGAGTTTTAGCTGTAATCTTTTTCAAATAATATTTACTATTTCAAATAATATTTTTTAAACACTGTTATTTGCAAACATACATACAAGTAATAATCCTGCCCAAAGCAACTACTTGCTATATTTTAAATAACACAGGCTACGCGATTCGAATTTCGAATTCTTTTTAGTTTTAATTGAATTAATTCAAAAAGTTTTCATAGATAGAGATCTTTAAACAATTGCCAACTAAGCGTACAGCACTTTGCGCTGTATAGAAGCGCTGCATGCGTGAAGCGTTAGCAAATGCGTTAGTACTTGTCCACCTCCCCATACCGAAATGCATCAATGTTATTCGACACGCACATTGCCACGTAATCGATGAAAAATATACTATTATGGCAACATTTTATACAGTTTAAGCCGGTTAAGTGCGATCACACCTGCACTACACTTCACAAAAGGATAATTTGTTTTTCTTATATAATTGATGTCAAACCTAATAAGAAGTTAAAGATATTATAACATTAATTAATATTTTCAGTTTTAAAACTTCGTTATTCTTTACGTAAATGTATGAAGTATCTATTAGTTTATGATATCCTGGTACAAATTATAAATTAACTTTTACTTATAAAAACTAGCTAACAACACCATTTGTCACTCTGTGTGTCACAGATCTAGATTTAGTGAAGACACTAATTTAGTTTATAGGGTAAAACTAACAAACCACGCTAAAAATCGAAACTATTTTTCGGTGGCCATGTTGTTTCAGTTATGTAGTACGTCAACGTGTGCGTACAGTTGTACATAATTACGCATGTGTGCGTACAATTTCGTCATTACCATGCAATAAATAAGCTTCTGATAGATTATCCCAATTAAGCATTAATTATATGAAGTATATATGTACCCGTGACATCACCTGCTCAATTATAATAAAAGATATACAGCAGTGTTAGTGAAGATTCAAAGTCGCAAACAACAGCATTCGTATGTCAAAATCTAACACGTTTTTGACACATAAGACTCATACTCGACTTGGTAGCGCCATTAAATAATTATTTAGCAAATACAATGCCTATATTATTGCTACAAAACATCACATAATAACATAGACAATTTAAAAATAGACAGAGACATCAATTACTCTAGACAGAGAGGCGAGAGTTTCATGGTAGAAACTGTCATCAGTGAGCAGATATGACAAAATTACTGCTATTGTTATAAGAACCGAACAGAAATATACACTCAGAATTGTACAGTTATGAAACAAAAATTGTTGAAGTTGCTTTTTTCGATTATTTATAGTTAAAAGTTATCTTATATAATATAAGATACTGTCTTTAAATATAATAACCCTGAAATTTGGTTGATATCTTGGTTTATCTAAGAATCTATACAAAAATATGTATTAGCCCACCCTAAGGGAGGCTCGGTTTATTTCCTCTTTCTTAATTACTTATTGAATCCCTCACGACTGATGCTCCCCTGGTATTGTCGGCAAGAGTTACCAGTATATCGATAGACACAATGTGTCTATGATATATATATAATATATATGTTTCTGACGTAGAATTAATTTAAGGTATGTTACAGACAAACACACACGATGCACTTATTATGGGAAATAGGGGCGAAAGCAAACATACAAAGTATTGTGAAGAGGCTTCACATATGTGATACATAGCAAGTCATATAATGTGCCAACGTGTCAAATATACCATGTACTTCAAGTACACATCCATATCTAGTTATGCATGTTGCTGGTAATACACAAAAATGGGCGATTAACTTGGACCTTGATTTCAATAGGCAGTTTCTGTACACCACCATGTGTAACCAGCTGCCCACCTAAGTATTTCCGAATCAATTCGACTTAGGGTCCTTCTAGAAAAGAGCGTACCAAATCTTAAAAGGCCGGCAACGCAGAGCCCTCTGGCATTGAGAGTGTCCATGGGCGGTATCACTTAACATCAGGTGAGCCTCCTGCCCGTTTGGTAATTGGTAATTGCCATGTTCTATAAAAAAAACGTTATAATTATACTTTTCAAGTATTATAAAATAAAAATAATTTAAACACCTTAGTGGCTGAGTGGTTAACGTCGATCGTTACCCGGTAAAACAAGTTTTCTTTTAGCGGCGAGGATTAGATTGGATTTTATTAGAAAAATTGAGTGTAATACAATATGTCTGCCCCATGTCCTGTTAGGGAGTTATTGGATCTTACACAGAATATAACGGATGACAACAGCTATAGTAGTTATAAATATTTTTTACAGAAAGTCGAATTTCTTACACTATCTGTAACCAATATAGATTACTATAATTACTATGGGCTTACAAGATGTGCCCTTCGATTGAACTGTAACTGTGACCTTAACATCTAGACTTAGGGTCTATATTTCATTGTGAATTCTATCAATTTATAATGACGCAATTTAATAGGTCAGGGGCTCCACAAATCTAATCGAAAAACTTAAGACATGGTTACAAATAATATATCAAACAAAAAACAAAAGACATTAGATTTTTATAATCATGCCTAAATATTGTTTCTAACTATATTCAAACACCGCGTACAAATTTTTTGCCATAAATTTATAGTAATAAAACCTAAACATGACAAACAAATACAGTATTTACAATTTTCTTAACCTACATAGTAATAATAAAAATAATTAATAAAAAGAAAATTAAAGCAAATTTAAAAAGTTTGGTCCCTGTGGTACCTTTAACGCTGGCAGCATTTCCTCGCTGTATTACGATACGTATTCGTTGAGCAAGGAAAGCAGCAGCTCTGGGGTCACCGGTACTATCTACCTGGCGCCAACTTAAATCTTTATTTGCGCCTGTGCACTTGAACCCCACGTCCCAAGAGTCTCTACTCTTTTTAGTAATTATGGAGATTAATGTGTAATACTCGCATATGAAACATAGACAAGTAATTAATGAGTTAACTAAATAATAATACATTTTATTTGCCTTAAATATACAATTGTATGCTTTATTTATTGTTTAGCACTTGGCATGCAAATACATAAGCAATATTTTAAATATTCGTTTAAAAGCAGCTCAAAATATTTCGATTCAAAGGCTGACTTCGTATAAATACTACACATTTATTGCCTAGTTGTACAGAGTTTCGCAGTTGACGCTCCGCGGAGGTTTGTATGTAGTCCCCGACAAATCTAACTACCAAATCTGCCAGTCTGTGCAAATACGCATATAGGTATAGCACTTAGATTACGTCAGGCAATTAATATTATTATGTAAGCGTGACCTGATTACTCGATTGACTAATTACTAAAAATATAATAAGCATATTAAATATTTAATTATTTTTTTCTATATGCAATGTATTACTTACTATAGAAACAGTTAGAACCTTATTCATTAAAATGGGAAAATAGATCAAAGTTTGATTTAAACTGATTTTTAGTATCACTATCTATCTCTCTCTCTCTCTCCACAGTACTAACTCTTAGTACAGTATTGAGAAAGTAAAAGTAAAAACGAGACGTTTACTAGACAAATCGAGATGTCAAAATCCATATATATTGACATTTGATAGTTGACAATTCATGGTTTATATTTTACTATATTATTATTATTAATTTTGACGGATACAAAAAAGTCCAATTTAGGGTAAACAACATTCATTTTCAATTTGGAGAAACCACCCCTACGCTGGTCCCCTACCAGGGTGACATAACACTACGGCAGTTAATTAGAAGAGGGAGCGGCGAAGGCGCAGCGCGGGCGCGCCGCTCAGAGGAAATCGTTGTTATATGGCCTCCCTTGGTTTGTAAATGAGCTAGTATGTTGGTCCTAAACACTGAATTTTGTAGGGTTTATTTTGTGATAGTCATAATATCCTACACAAAAGCTAAACAAAGACGGTTTAGACCCGAAAGACTTGAAAAATAACATTTAATACATTGTCGTTGATCCCTTGGAAGATGGGACGGGCTTTGGTATGGGATGCTACTTGTGTGGACATGTTAGCCCCGTCTCACTTCCCTCAGAGAAGCAAAAAGGTGGGGCGGCCGCAGAGCAGGCGGAAATCCTCAAATTTGTTCCCTTTGTAGTAGAGACTCTTGGGCCGTGGGGCTCTAGTGCACAGGCGCTAATTAAAGATTTAAGTTGGCGCCTGGTAGTTAGTACCGGTGACCACAGAGCTGGTGCTTTCCTGGTTCAACGATTATCGCAATACAGCAAGGAAATGCTGCCAGCGTTAAAGGTACACTGCCTCAGGGAGCAAAATTTTTAAATTTGTTTTAATGTACTATAAAAAATCAAAATATATATTTATATTAATTAAAAAATAACCGAAGCTCATAATGCTTGGACAATACAAAAGCTAACAGATACATTAATCCTCAATATACGAACTCCTACACACACATGCTGCCCTGGTAGTTAACAGAAATTAATACCAGCTTCACGACTTGACCATCAAAAAGGACCCACAGGATCCTATCGTAATTATGGTTCTTATTGCTTTGAGCATAACGCTTGAAATGACAGAATTTTCCTAATGAGTTTTCCTAGCCAGCTATGATTTTCTAATGTGCCTTTTATATGCCAAATAAATCTTATTTTTACCACAGGTAGGTAGAAAATTATTAATAAAGCACAATAACTACAAAATGTAATAAATAAAACTTCTTAATCGCGACTGATTTACTTACACATATAAATATATATAATATACATATTACATAAAAATGTTTCATTATTTACCAACGTTTCGTATGAGAGCAGTCGATGAGTACCTCGTTTTATTAAAACTATTCTTATTTTGTTAACTTATTAAATAAAGATTAAATTAACAATATTCGTTATGCAAACTAGGAAATCTAGAATTATCGATACATTGTTTTAAAGTACCAAAAGGCCATAAGCACATCGGCTACCGTCCGTAGCATAATGCGACCGTAACAGTCTAGCGCTAAACCCGGGCATTTTGCGTAAGGGCGACGTTCCTTAGATAAGCTAGTTCCGTAATACATTATGATAAATACATTTCCTAATAAGGAATTAATGTATCTAAAACATTTTGTCACCGCCTTTGTCATTTAAATTTTTGCACACAATTCTTTACTGTGAAAAAAATACACGCAGAATTTACTGTCAAATTATATTGTCGCAGCAAACTGGCTTAATTAGCCGTTCAATCAGCAGCCTAGCTTTACTAAACAGCGCCGTTGAACCAGCGGCCAATTGATCAAAGTGCTAGGCAATAACGTTCGGTGACGTTTTATTACTTGCCTAGTAACATTTAAATTTCTACCATCTAGCGCTAAAACGTTCCAAACTGTCAATAAAGCGTCGCTCATGATTTTCAAAGAAATGTTACATTGTATATCTTTCGACAGTTCATAATCTCGCGAGATAGATTACAATCTAACGGTGTTTATAATTTTACGGAGACATATATATATTAAATAAAGATTTTTTTATGTCAGATGTTTCATCTTTATCGAAGTGACATGTGGACGCCAACTTCATCCGTTGGGCTATAGTAGGGGGCTACAGGTCGTGGTGAAGATCGACGTTCTGCACGTAGAAGGGCACACTGGAGCGCCTGTAGCCGGTGGATATGGGAGAGGGCATGCGTGAAGACTACGCTAGGCTACATGCAAGGACGGATACAGACCTTGTACAATGTCAACTTAAGTCTAAGGGACATGTGACTCCTTTTATTCAGGAAGAAATAGAGGCGATAGGACAAAGGAGGGCTTCTTGCCAAGGCAGAAATACATGCCGCTAACAAGCGTGACTCCTAAATATTTGACGGACTTTTGTCACGGGATAGCTTGCCCGTATACGTTACCTCTTCTTTTAGGCGGAAATATTCCCGTGATTGAGCGAGAGCACAGGTTGCCCCTGGCATTGAGAAATACGATACTCTTCTCTGGGAAGGGAAAAATTCGATCGATACGACTTCTTGCAGCTCATAATTGTTAACACAATTAAGGTAAGACGGGCTGGTGTAAGGAAGAAGTCCGTAGGGAGTGATCCGCCGAGGAACTATTTAACAACCATTACCATGACCCCTAAAGTAGCCAGTAGTGTGTTGCTTATGCCATAAAAGCATTTTATTTGTACTGACGTTCAAATGTGAAAAAAAAACCCCTTTCAAATGTTTAATATATCGCTTAGCTAACTCTACAGCTCTCCCTAATCCCGGGGTTCGGTTTTACACACCCCCTATAAAAGCAAAAGGATAAGTGGGGGGTATCTTTATACCCGCCTCACCAGGGCATTATGAGCGGGTGGTGCTTCGGACAGAAAGAAATAAGGCCGGGCTTGTGGCCAGTTCGCACTGATTATTTGATGTTCACTCGTAAAACAATATTCAATGCGGTGACATCGTTAAACAAAGATCGTCACATTTTTATTATGGAAAACATTTAGACATATGCACTTTAAAACTGTACGTTATATTTAAAATTCAATGAAATTGTATGAAAATTATAATTAAATTGAATGTAATTACTACTATTTTGTAAATTTTGATATTCCTACTCTCCTAGTATCAACAACTCACAAAATATTATCCAAAATCGAAATACAGAAGTCACTACTTATTTGGCTAGCATTTTCTACAATTCAAACGCTTTTCTTACCGTCTGTCAGATACATTCTAGAAGATTTGCAGCAGTCCCAATTCAACACGGCAAACAGAAAACTCAAAGACATCTAAGCCCGAAATTTGGGGTTTTCCCGCTAACTTCGCTCAAAGACGTCCTCAAAGCGAGGGTGGCGGGTACCAGGGTGGCTTGGGTACCAGGGGGGCAACAGGGGAGGTTACCGTAAACTTTGGCTGGCTAGTGTAGGCGGGAAGACAGTACTTTGTTCGCCTTTTGCTGCGTGACAGCCGCACTTAAGGGACGCGCACAACGCACAACGATAATATCCAAGTAATATTTGTGGGGAGAAGTTTATGTACATGTAGCGTTATATTTTAAAAGTTCGTATAACTAGGACAACTACTTCGCGAATTTTAGTTCCTTCCCTTAATATCTTCACCCTATATTGTGCTGTAGGGTTTAGGCTACTTATTAAAACAAATTAAAAATATAATATAAATTAAATACCGTCAAATATTTTAAGCTATTTTTTTTAGTTCTAATGATTGTTCTCTCAGTGTGCTCACAGTCGTCGGCTATTTAATAAATTAAGTATTGACTTTGACTTTGACTATTTCTATTTTATATTACTGTATTAATTTCATAATATTATTACAATTTTTGCATACATAAACCAGGAATGAATCTTAAGCACGATCTCCTTACAGTCTCTTTAAATCTCATAAGAGCCTAGTACATGTATCTTGGTAATTTTCCAAACCTCAGGATCACTACAAAAAATCCCCTTCATCCAACCATCCGTCCGTAGACCCGTAACACCCAAAACTTTTATATAAAGGTCAGACCCGACGTACCCTAAGTGTACCCAAAAAAGTATATAGCAGGACCCATATAAGCATCTTGTGCCTTCGAGGGTAATGTTAAGAAGGGAAAAGGGGGTGTGGAGTTTTCCGGCGGGTGGGGAGGGAAAAAAATTCAGTACCCTTGGCCCGACCCGTTCCCGTCTGTATTCTGTAATTAGTGATGTGTAGGCGGGGTAAGTGTCGATAAAAGGTGTCGATAGATTTTTATGAAATGTAATAAACAACTCAGTGGAGTGTTCCTTAAATTGGGACATTACATACATTACCATGTTTTAGCAATACTTGTAGATTACAAATAATTATTAATTGCTTATTATTATTACTTTATAGGTAATTGAAAGTTTTGCTACATATCTGTGATCTTCCATAGCGTACAAATTCTCTTAATGGTAGCTCTAAATCTTAATCTAATTACTAAATAAAATTATCGCAAATCTATTATACCATACATAAAAATAAGAAAAGGGTGCGTGTACAACTTCAAAAATGTTTGATATAAAAATCAAATAAAATGTGTATCTTCTCGATTTAACGTTATTTTTATACAAAATATTTTTATTGTGCGTGATATATCGATGAAATAAGCACATCACTATGAGATTATGAGAAGATACAGCCCAGTGCCACTAACGACGGCCGGAGAGCTGTCAAAAGAACCTACATTAATGTTGTTATAACTTTTTCTAGACATATATGGAACCAAACCAATAAATTTAGAGATTTCTATTATTTTGCTCTGGCTTGGGACAATCTTGTACTATATTAAATTTTTATATGCAGCATTTAAGTAAAATATTTAATATGATATGTGTTTTTTAAATCATTTTATAATATCTATTGTCAAGAAATAAGATACTAATTAATTTGCGTCCATTATTAGTCCATTTTTGCTTTTGCACGCACTTTTCTGATAATTGTAAAGTTACATTTCTTAATTCATAATTAATTCTTTCCTTATAAGAATCAAAGTTGTAATGACATCTAAAATAATGGACAAAGCCGCGCCAACAGCTGAGTTTAAAGTTCTAAATTGTATGTTTATTATATCCTGTTCAGGGTTTGAGGTCAAATCTGGCCCAAATCCCTATCTTTGTTTACTTAGGGGTACTTTTGGGCGACTTTTGGGGATGTAAATTGTTATCGAAAGCACTTGCAATGTTATATTATTACTAAGTACGAATTCTATAACAGTAACAAACACGTTTACATAAAAATATATGATAATTTTACATATAATATACATGTAATATACATGTAATATATATTTCATATAATTAATTTTAATTAATAATATGCCGAACAAGCAAATTATAATAAACATAATATTACTACAAGCATTGTAGTTACTAGGATTGAATAAGTATTATGGAGATTTGCCTATAACGTGTAAAATAATTCTATAAGATTTCCAATAAATAGCACCTATTAAAATGTAACAATAAACTACCGAAATATATTTTACCTTAAAAATCCGCAAATTCAGAGCGGTCCCTTCCAAGGGTCTGAAAAGGATTTGCCTTGGGATCTAAGCCCACACTTATACAAAATGTTCAATATGGGTCCCTCCGACCCTCGGGGTAAGTACCTAGGCCGGAACCACCCGCCGTAAACAAAGAAGTTTGCTGCCTCCTAACTGTATATGGTAGCCTGGTAACTATTAACTATGTGTAACACTACCCTGGTATTTCCTAGGGACTGTTTCTATAAAAACGGGATTGCTCATTTGAAAAATGTCTATTACGAGAAAATAACTTTTGCAATATATATAATAAATAGATATATATATCTTAGAAAGTACGCGTGCGTATTACAAACAATCTTAAAATCCTATCTGACCTAGAACTGGCAGTATCTTTCAAAACTTACACGCAAGAAATAATTATGAAGGAAAAATATAAGAAAAACCTTACTAAGATCATAAGCGCCCTAATTGGATATAGTACGGAACAATCCCTCACTCCCATTGTCGACAATAAGGTGGATGTCAAATCGACAGCTATATTAATAGGAAGAAACATATCGGGGTTCCATACAGAAGATATTCCCAATAATTGTCATAGAAATTAAGATACGAAAATAGATACGATATATCTGATTCGGGAGACTAAAAGCGTCATACAACCATCGCAATACATTCGCAAGCTTTCGAACCGAACCCTAAGATAGTTACGAATACAGGCTCCGCACGCGAAATGTAGACGGGTGTACCCTCGTCGACCCTAACTAGATAACGATAGGTACAGGAAAACTTGCTGGCATTGCGAACAAATGGGTCATATATGTATTTGTTAAATCCAACTGAAAACGATAATACGGTGAATATATTTGTTACATAAAAATTAGGATTATTACTGGCCACTTTGACATCAAATATCTCCTCTTTGGTTAGGAATTCCAAATTCAAATTTTTACAGCTTATTTGTGCATTTGTTTTCAGAATTTGCCGTTAGAATTTTTTTTCTTTGCGTCAGTCAGCCTATTTATAAAATGGATAACATGATAATCGTTTATTTACGAGTACGAGTTCCACCGTGGCAGTGCTGCAGAAACGACTCGAAGGATTAATGATGACGTACTCGTATATGGCGGCAACGCAAAAGAAAATACAGTGAGTTTTCGGTTCTGGTCTTCCTCCCATACAAAACGCCAATTTCATATACATAAGGACCGTTTATTTATTATATATATGCGATAATCTAATAGATTTTCAAGTTATTTTGAAATCATAGCTGAAGCTGCCGAATTGTATGGAAAAAAGAATTTTACCGGAAAATGCCATGTGGAAAAATAAAATGTATAAATGATAAGTACTAAGGCGGCATAACGTAGCGACATGCGGCAATTCTAAGCAAGTGCGGTTTATTATTTCTTAGCAGCTAACACCCTCTGACCCCCTGGTCGTGCGAGAGGCAAAAAGTACCCCCCACGCTTTTAAACCTCAAGCGTCCAAGTACAGGGAATATGAAATTTTCGAAATGATAAAGCCGGTAAATAATAACTGCTATACGCCGGGCACCGCCGGCCGTCTAACAGTACTAACTGCAAAAAAGGTGAAATCGCATTTTTGTATGGATTAAACGAATTAAATATTTTATATTTTATAACTAATTTTCTACTAAATTACACTTACGTCTCTTTCTGACTGTGTTTAAGCTGCGATGAAAAGAGTTAATGGTATAAAACGGTGCAATTGACTTATTTATTAGGGAGCGTTCAAGTATTACGTAATGAAAGTTTTGGACCACCCCTCTAATAAAACGTTACGTCACCACTAATGACTATTATTACCCAAAAAATACAATAATATGGCGACAAGTACTGGAATGTCCCGAAAATACCTTTGCTATTGTTTTAATGGCGTTATTATTATTGAAATTTGAAACCAATGTTACGTAACACGTAATACAAAAGCCAAATTTCGTCATAAATACTTTGAATAGTTTTATAAGTGTAGGTATATATGTATATTTAAAAAATAGAACTTGTGCCTCATACTGTTTAGACATAGAAACACTAAGATATTCAAAAAATCACATTAAAATACCCGCCATTTTGATTTTACAACTTTCACATTGATATGTGTGTTACATTCACCATCACCCTTTAGAAGCAATTCTACGCGTTGCAATACATGTTTATGTGTATTAATAATGAAAATAAACAATATTTATCTTCTATCCAATTGATTTTCGATGTATTTTTTTGCAATCAGTACATAGAGCAGGGTTCGTGTGTCTGCTTTCACATTACCCACTCGCAAGGCGGCCCCCACCCGCCCGCCGTACACCGCTTTTTATTCCTTACCCGACGAAAGTAATCAATTTGCCTCTGTAATTAATTAAGAAAATACCAGTAACTATCGTTGTTTCGAACATTAGAAAAAAAAATGGAAAAAGTTACCATATTTGTCTAAAATTGTACATGGCCCGATGTGGCCAAGAGTAACCATTTAATAAAAATGGTTGATCAAGGGTTAATAAATCTTTGTTTATTTAATGCTGTATCATAAAAAATAAAAAGGAAAAATCAAAAAAAACATTTGGTGGATTTGTCAGTTTAGGAGGAAAAAAAAAATTGCTGGTCGCCCCCCACACACACCTAATAACCACAAAATTTTATTTGAAAATGGTTTGGCGCGTTTTGGGGGGTTTGGCAACGAAAACTGTGACACGAGAATATTATATATTAGATTATTTTAGTTTTTACTGTTTGCTTTGATATAATAATTGATATGTGTGTGTGACGTCATACTTCCTGTATTTTTTAAGCATCCTTGTTAAGCACAAAATACATTCAGTTTTGTATTAAAACTAACACAAAACGCGCACTGGAATTGTGTTTCCAAGCCTAAGATGGACACATGGAATGTAATGTACAATGTACACACACATATACTATACTAAATATTATATATATATATATATTATACTATCTTTATACGAATTAAATTAAATTGGTCTTTTGTTTATTTTTAATATAATTAACTACTAATTATTTTTTATTCATAATCATCATCAATCGGATCTTAGAATTAATTAACTAAAACATCTAAGTGGACAATTTAAATGTACTAGGGCCAAACAAACAGATTGGAGGTATCAAATAAAACAGCAAAAAAAGCCTGTGCACAAGTTAACTTCTCCTAAGGAAGATTCTATTTGTATGGCTATGCCTTCTGGGGACGTGGAAGCGTACATTCAAGAAGTTTGAATCCGTAGTTTAGATTGGCCAGTTCGAAGTCACAAAACATCATTGAAGAAGAGTGGGAACGTATTCCTCAATACGTTATTAAAAACACAGTGGAAACGTCCCGAAAGATTCACGCTGGGATTTTGGCAAGAGGTAACACTCGTTATTAGGTACTTACTATTTATTAAATTAAAAAAGTAAAAAAATCTTGTTTTTATTGCCGACTAATTGTTTGCTTTTAAAGAATTCATCAAAAATACATTTATAAATACACACGATTATATTTCAATTAAATTTCATTTAACTGAAATCGACAATCATAAAAGAATTATCGATTTTTTTCTGCAAAAGAATTTATAGTTTGGTTGTCATGTCAACCGCTTCAGATAACTAGCAAGAAACTGTACAAAAAGTTCGCTTTTTGTGACGACGTTTATTTTACGCAATAACTTTGGGCTTCGGGGATTTGAGGCGGCAATATATTTTACGCGTTTTTTAAATCAACATTTATGTATTAAGTGCGAAAGTGGCATTTAAAGGTATTAATTGTAATTTATTGTAGATTATATAAGGTAAACGTGGTGATAAGATTAATTATAGACTATTTTAGACTATCAAAAATATATCAACTAACGAAAACAAATAATTTAAAATTATTGATTAGTTTCTTGAACTATACTGCATACAGCAAAATATATATGGCGGAATTTATAAGATAAAAAATGGCCTAACATATATACGTGAAATGTACAAGAATATATATAATTTAATGTCAAAAGTATCCCTTATCTATAGCAGTTATTAGCAGCTAGGTCCCCAGTATTTTTAATGAAAGCTGCGGCGTCGGGCGGTCGGGCGCTCAGTATTAATCTTAGCGGACCTCCTGTGCCCCCTTGCGCGCCTGGTAGGTGGCATCGAAGGATCCCTGAGGGGGAGACATTTCCCCGATTTTCTCCGTTTTTCACGTGTTTTTTATGCACTAACGTCGGCTGGCTTAGAAAAATGTGTAATCTTTTTAGATGCAATTGTTTAGCGCTCCGCTTTGGCTTTGTATCCAATTAAGAGGTTTTTCCAGTCAACGCCTAACGAACGCGTATACACCATACCTGGTCATCTTAATATTAATAGATCAAGGTCTTTTTTACTTATGAAGCTTACGTTTTTCAAATGCTTGTTTAATTCGAATTTATTTTTGAAGTTATGCTTCTTTAGGCGCGTTATGAAAAATTAATGAGAGTGAAATTTTACGATGCGCGCGCACCGTGACACAAAATTAACAATGAAGTTGCCCACATAATTTAAAAACAATATTCGAATAATAATAGAATTTATGTTACATTTAATGTAAGAGAATAATAATAAATATTTATTTATTTAATTTTACAAATGTAAAATGAACTTTATTGACTATAATGACTCCTTTTCCAGTCTTTGATTATTTAATTGTAATAAATAAAAATAAATAATTATTCAATGCATGCATGCAATCAAAAACTATCTTTAATAATGCACAAAGAAATACAACTTCTTACGCGCGTAATACACGCACCCTTTTTTTACTCTTTAAATGTAATTTAATTTGACGAAATGAATCAAATTACGACTAATCAATAATAATGTTTTTTTTTATATATTCATTCATCTTTGAAATTTTTTTAACTAGCTCCTAAGGATCACTTGTGATTTAATAAGTACTTACAAAGTTGTATGAATCCCCAGCGGTGACTCAGTTTTTCAGTACCGAAATCGGACGCCATCTGACCGTATTTTTCATTCGACAAACGAGAATGTCCGTGTAAAAAATAGCGTCTCGATCTTTGCTGGCAAAAAATCCGCCGAAAAGGAAGCTTTCAACCATTAGGGTATTATCGGGGTAGGAGGGTGAAAATCAGAAAAAATTGCGCCGAGCCCACCCTTTCCTTTCGTAACCGTCGCCTCCCTACTTCCCGCTAGGGGGCGCACATGTGGTGGCGAATTACATAAACGACAGGTGAATTTGGAAAATTAAAGTTGTGTCACGGGGGTCTGATGATAGTTTTAACCGACTAATGCGAACAAACTGAACGAATCTATTGTAAAAAAAATCCATATTATCAACAAATACGAACCATAAGTTTTAAAATGTTTTTTACAGACGAGCCAAAAGCTACAGCTATATTTTAAAATTATATATAAACTGTGAAAGTCTGAGTTATATTTAAATACATAAATATAAGGAATACAGACCTAATATTATAAAATAAAAATAAATCAGTGGCGCTACAACAAGTCTGGGCGATTTCTATCTCTGTTTTATGATAATTTGTCAATCTAATAGGCAAGAAGGTGATGAGTCCCCTGTGCCTGACACACGCCGTCGACTTTTTGGGTCTAAGGCAATCCGGTTACCTCACGATGTTCTCCTTCACCGTTCGAGTGAATGTTAAATACACACAGAATGAAAGATCATTGGTCTACAGCCGGGGATCGAACGTATGATCTCAGGGATGAGAGTCGCACGCTAATGCTCTATTAACATTTATATATTAAGTGCGAAAGTGGTATTTAAATGTAATAAAAGAAAAAAGCAATATAAATCTCACAACATAAGTACCAGAGTCGCATGCAACACGAAGAGCGCTAATTTACGTCGGGTAAATAGCGGGTGCGGCTAGAGCGGGCCCGAAATGATTATTTAATAGTAACCTTACCGTGCCCAAGGGTGTAGAGTAGACCCTTCTAGCCCTAGAAAAAGTTTCGCCCTACATAGCTACACGAGTAATGTGGCTAGAGAATGTTTGCCACAATTCAGCTGTAGAATTTAGAATAAATGCCAGTTTACGCCAGAGTTATACATTGCCATATTATGTACTTATAATAAATGTTTCCTATATAAAATCTAGAAAGTAATTAGCGAAACTAATTCGGTTTCTGTAACAAAAAGTTATTCAAAATTTAAAGAATCATTCTTAAAATCGTTTAAATGTAACGGACTTTTTTGCCTAGCCCTCTTGTGTGTCACTTCAGACATAAAAACGTGGCACAGGCATAAATTGATTTCACACACAAAGTTTGATAATAAAAAAATGTTACCAAGGCATCATCATTCCACAAGAAAACATAGAAACTAACCAGGGGAACATATTAAGGGAATAGTTATATTAAGGCGCGTCCGGCGACCCTGTCAGTGCAGATTATATGGGGTTGGGTACCAAGGGCCCCCGGGGGTAAGAGCGTGATAGTCCCATCTTACAATAGCTGGGGTACGGTACAGGGTTTTATCAATGTAACACAAATATACAGGTATTACGCTGAACTGACATTCTTTAATTAAATTACAATATTATTATTGAAGTGAAACTTCTTTAGGCGCATGAGGGTAAAATTGTTACGGAACGTCACGAAGATGTGCAGCGTTTTTGACGAATTTTTTTTCTGTAATAAAGATGTGCTTGTATAATAATATTGTGTGAGACTAGTTTATTAAATATTGGCAAAAAACGAATTTTTTTTTCATCTTTAATTTTTTTTTCATCTGTAACTTTTGCAATTTTTTATGTGCATACACGCTTTTGGCACATTTTTCTAGACGTCATTCCGGATCCAATGAGCTATCGCACATAATTTTAAGAGCAGTATCTCTATTTTGTACCATTTTCAACTTGTCGACTAGACTGTTACAAAGAAGTTTCACTTATGACATGTGTACACTGTACGTTGTACTCACGCACTTTTTTTATAATATGTCGACGAAAGTGGCAATTCTCTTGTCTCGGAGAAGAATACTCACACTTTCAAAAATAAATATTAAATGCACAAATTGCAAGACCTGGTATCAGAAATAGCCGCATCCAGAATTACGACCTTTGGACACTGTAGTAATGATTTACGCACCCTTTAAACATTTGAAGGTCGTATAAAACGATCAAGTTCCAAACTGACAAAAATCAACAAAATCTAATATGAATCTAGAATAACTAAGATTTTGATTTTGCCTATTTTTTGTTTAGTTTTTAGATAAAATTCGACCTATTTCTATCGTAGCATTGCTACGAAAGAGCTACGGACTTTTTTTACAGTTAAGGACGTTAAATAACGCTGTATAATTTTAAATACTAGTTTTAATATTGCTTTAATAATGTTCAAATTAGACACAGTTTATTATTTGTCTGTAAACCTAGATTCGAGTCCCACGTAAACACATTCTAAAAAAATAACTTGTAAGAAAGCTTGCAATATAACTCTTAGAAGCGAGTACAAGTTAAGAAATCAAGCATAGTGTATTTAAATCTAAATAAAACCTTTAGTCGTTGAATAATGTCCACGCTTGACCCTCCGTGATATGTCACCCCACGTATAGTTTTTCTCCCTTGCCCCGACTGTGCCCTGATTGATTCTTACTTCAATGATTAACAGTTTTTTCTAGCTGATGACCCAGCTTATAAAATACAACATTGTCGGATAAATATTTATTTTACTTTTAATGCAGAACTTTTGTCAGTTATTCTCGATTTTGGGGAATAAAAAATCTTAGGGAATTTAAAGGACCTTAAACTAATATCGGGGGGTATTTCAGCTCTATTTCGTAATAAAAAACAACCCCCCGCCGCATTACTTTCGGATGGTTAATCCCCGTTGCGTGCGAGACACCTCAGTCGGTCCTACCAGGCGCTAATACGTAGCAAGGAGGTGGGTGAATTACTGCGGCGCCCTGACGGCGGGTCTCGCTAATTCTGTTAAAATTCTCAGTATGCTATACTCGCCTGGTAACGACGGTTTGGGTACCGGGGAGGGTTTACACCCCTGTAAGCCTTATGTGCCTTTTTATAGAAGCATTCAAAATGTAGACGCTGCTAAACGTACTTTGTTGAGGTTAATAAAGAAGGGTCTCATACCCTGTAAACATACATACATGTAATATGTAATAAAAGATCAAACAAGTCGGGTTTATGTAAAACCAAAGCAATTATTACCGTCCATTATATAGAACATAATAACACTACTGTATCCGACTTAGCATAGACAAGTAATCCATATTACATTACTCAAAAATTCAGTCATTTGATCATTAAGTTAACACAATGTACACTTATGAACGGACATAAAGAAATACATATTAAAATGCTTCTAATTTTACATTACTGCCAGTTCTCAAATCAAGGGCGTAGAACGGACGGAAAGAACTGGCAATTAAATTTCCGCCACTCTTTTTATTCGCCACGTTACACACGTTCGTACACGTTTTTAGTTTTACAAAATGTTCCACATGATATCTTAAAGTAATTATTATAAAATAAAAATCAAAGATTTGTCCTCTATCAGCTGTAGGTATGGTGAAATAGGAGCACGCACTTACATGCTCGATATCTTAGTCTAAGCATTCACTATGTAATATATATTTTACCCATATTCTACAGTTGATTGCGTCCTACAGAAGCATTGCTCATGATTATTCCGTAATTAACAAATCAATCTGCGATTTTTGTCAAATAAGACCTCAATTTCGAACAACTAAATAATCGAATTGCAATATTCGATTTTCAACCCTGCAAGTGAGGGGTCGTTAGGACCCCTCGTCACCATCGTGAGGGACAGAATATGATTATAATTCAAGGCCAAGTCTTCCCTATAAAAGGAGTCTTTATAATTAACAATACATATATACAAATTCAAGGTTACAGCTCCATTCCTTTTTAAATAGTTTGACAGTTCTTTTCTTTAGCAATATCTCACTCGTAGGAATAACGAACGTTCTTGGAAACCGGACGATAGGTAAGAGATAGAGAGAATAGAAACGGGGGAAAATAACAGAAAGCCAACAAAATTAATAATTATTTCATTAAGAGTCACTTCACTGCTATACCGTTTAAAACATCTTAGGAAAAGAAACCGCCTTGAATTCATGGTATCCTAGTCCGTAGTATAAACAAGGACCTTCTTCCTGTTGTCCTGTTAGAAATTTAAAATAGCCAGCCTCCTTGTAACGTGAAATATAGTTTGTGTGTTTGTTTAATTTTAAAATTCATATTGCATTTTAAAGTTTATAAACTAAACCAGTTTTCAACGAAACAATTGATAGCTAGTGGAAAAAGGAAGCACGAAAATTGAAAAGTCTTAATTAGTGAAATAGGTTATTAAAAATAATCTGTTACTATATTCTGCAATATATAATTCAAATAATACATAGAGTATATACTAAGTATATTTATTTTATACTTTTATACGTTTTAATGTATATACTATTACTATCATTAGTGACACATTGGTAACGAAAAGTTTAGCCAAACTGTGTGGTCGTAATTCATTGTAAATTCAAACACTTTTTAGCTTATGTTTTATTGGACGTAGAAAATCCCAATATAGAGAAAGATGTTTCACAATACTTTGGGTCTAAGATCTCGGTATAATTATCTAGACTCATCAACATTTATAATTGGAGTCTTTCGTTATTATTTCGCTGGCCATTTACCAAACTACTCTGCCGTAGGTATTCATACTTTTAACCTAAAGACGTAACAGTAACATACTGTGGCCAAACTAAACAAACTTCTAATCTCTGACATCAAAGCAGTCGCACGGACCGCAAGTGGCGGCCGACGAATAAAATAGTCCGCTGTTATTAACAGCCCCTCTTCGTGGGTGTTGCAGATATATAGCTCATGGAACTGACAATACTCTATTGTTTGGTGGAAATCTTATTTATTTAATTTAATTTAATCTTATAAAAAAATATAGAACCTTAACCTAAAATGATACAAAAAAAAAGTGCGTGTGTACAAAGTACACATGTCAGAAATGAAACTTCTTTGTAAATTAATTATTACTAAGGTAAAAGCACCAATAGATGATCATGTACCAGTATATGATCACTCCATGTATTTGTATATCTATATTCACACTGTTGTTTACGTGCTAATGATAGTATAAATAAATAAATGCGTTTACTGCACAAGACGTTATGCGACAGAATTGCTAAAGTTCTAATATGTAACTACTAAACGAATACATCAACCAATAGCGTGTATTTTTTCTCTATCTCCCTTACTCTCTCTCTCTCAATCATTCTCAATATAGTTCCCTCCCTTTTCTTCGACAAAAACGCTGCACATCTTCGTGACTAGGATATGTTTAAGAAACATTTATGCAGAAGATTTTTAGAAGACTAACATCTTTATGTAGCCAATCGTATAGAGTCGGGCAGCCGATTCCACAACTTAATGGCGGAAATCCCAAACGAATTGCCTAAGAAGGATGAGCTGAGAGACGGAATTTTCAAAAAGCATCTATTTGCGTAATCTTAATATATATAAATCACGTGTCACGTTGTTTGTCCGCGATGGACTCCTAAACTACTTACCCGTTTTTAAATTAAATTTGCACACCGTGTGCAGTTTGATCCAACTTAAAAGATAGGATAGCTTACTTCTTAATTTATAGCCGAAATATTATTTTATTGCAAATTATTTGTTTATTATTTGAGCCACAATTCTAACAGATGGCGCTGTGTTGAAAGTACCAACGTTTCACATAAGCTACAATTTAATGGCATAACCACCAAAAAAGCATGGTGATCCCCATGACTTGTGTGCTTCTACCGTTTCCCTTGAATAGTTTACTACTATGTAATATATCAAAAACCTTAGCCACAGCAACGCTTGGCCGAGTCTGCTAGTATAGTTATAAGGACCTGAGAATTGGAATTCATTTTTAAGATAAGAGGGAGTTTTGGGATTGAAAAGAATTGAGTATAGAAGTTAAAGGAGAGGAGCGTCACGTCTAAATCGAATAGGTAGCCATCCGAACTTCCTGCGGAATTTAGTCACATGGTCATATTTCCTAAGACCAAATATAAAACGTATGCACATAAAAACGCTCAGTTGTGGAACAACAGACGGCGAGGTGATAGGGGTAGAATTTTGTATTCTGCCTCTTTTCTCAGTCATCGAGTAATGCGTAATAACTTGAATAGATATTCAAGTTATTAAAATACTTGTAATAGGGAATAAATGCTTAATAAAAGCCACATCTAGGTGACACAGCTCCACGCATCCGTATCCGAGAAAAAAGGGAGGTAGGGTCGAATATCCCAACGAGGGGGTCGGCAATGGAGTGAAGGAGCCCCAATCAATCTTACAAGTCGGGTTGGAGGCACTTTCGGAGGTCGCAGGAACCCTCTACACCCCAACTGACCCTCCCCACAAGGTCCGAAACTTTTGTAGATATTCCCGTTTTATGTGATTAATGTAGCGTTTATGACCGTACTATCATACCGGTTTAATGAAATTGCACTATTGTCTAATAACTTTGTTGATTTCGTCAAATAAAATATAAAGATATTTTTGTAACGCTTTTTTATTGCAATTGAAGAATTATCGCATTAGATATGTAGAAGCAATAGCGCTGGTATCAGATGCCAAATCATTATTACTATCGACCATTGAATAGTCGTTAATTTATAGATCTTGCAACATTGACAAATTAAATAATCCAATCGTATTAACGGTTTTCAACTAATTTGACTGTTATTAAATTATTCTTACAATGGCGGGTGGCACTAACACCATTGCTTCAACATTAATAATTAAGACTATGAAATTACTACAGAGAAATAGTCGATAATTTGTAGATCTATTAATATTGGCAATTCAAACAAACCACAGAAGCGTTTTGAACTAATTTGACTTTGATGTTATTATATTATTATTACAATGGCAGCTGATACCAGCGCCATTACTTCGACATACATAAATAAAAATGAATAGCAGAATATATTGCTAAGAGAAAATCTCAAAGTTTTCTCAAAATGTTTTCCTTCACCGTTTGAGCGAATGTGAGGGCACATAGAAAGAAAGTCCATTGGTGCACAGCCGAGGATCGAACCTACGGCCTCAGGGATGAGAGTCGCGCGATAAAGCCACTAGGCTAACACAATAGATGGTTAAATTTTGCCTTAAAAATTTTGACCAGAATCTCTAGAATACTCAGATCTAAATAGTTATGAATTGTTTGGTCCAACACCTTTACACACATCAAAACATTCGCTTTATTGCAATCCTAATACGACTTTAAAATCTTCAAGAAAAGAGCGAACCAATTCTTAAAAAGCCCGCAACGCACTCGCGAGCCCTCTGGTATTGAGAGTATCGTTGGGCTACTGCACGTTTGCCCCTTGATATAAAAAAATCTTGCAGTAAAAAATTACGTTCTCCGCAAATTTGCCAATCTTAAGGGATAATTTCCAAACAACTATCTACATCACTCCGGCAAAAAAGCATCAGAAAGCGAGTTGCTCACTTTTCCGCCGGGCATCGTTTTTGTGTCTTGTCTAACCCCCGACCACCCACCGCCTCGCCTCAAGCGAGAAAAATGAGTTAGAAAAGATGCGTCTCCCGATTATACTGTACGTCCCTTTGTGTGAGCGATTCGAATTCCGAATCAATCGGTGTACCCCGCCGGCGGTCGATGGCTGCCTATCAACATAATGTGTCATCGCGCCTACGAAGCCTATTATAGTATCAAGATATAAGGGTGGGATTCCAAGTCGAGTATTAGCGCTAAGTGACTGACGTATACATGTAAAACGAAGTCTAAACTCAGTTAAAAAATACATCAGTGGCGCTACAACCTCTTGGCCTCAGATTTCTGAATCTGTTTCATGATCATTTTTAAATCAAATAGGCAAGTAGGTGATCAGCCTCCAGTGCCTGACACACGCCGTCGAATTTTTGGGTCTAAGACATGTCGGTTTCCTCACGATGTTTTCCTTCGAAGAAGATTGAAATATAACAAGTGGCGTCTAGCTAAAAGCTCAACAAGGGTTTCGAGGTACTGAGCCTCTTTAATTATATAGCGAAAGCCCAGTAGTGGACAGTGGGAAACAGGCAAATGCTTTTGACATAAATAAAGCATTTGATTTGGTTGACCATGGCCAGCTTTTGCAGAAGCTCATGTAGGCTTTATTACACTTATTAAACTTTAAGACACGTTTTATAGAAAATCGCAATCAGTATACGGAAACGAAAGTAGTCGTAGTAAAATATACTGGGCGTAGGTCAGAGGCTTACTTTACGAGATCAAGGGTTACACAAGGTAGTAACTTGGGACCGTTGGAATTTATAAGTTTGCTGAATGACTTTTTGCCGATGATCCTTAACTATACTACACTTTGCAAATGTTCATCTTTCTCGAGAGCCTCGATAGTCGATACAATATAGTTTCAGTAGTGTAACGTTGGCAAGAGTTTCACGATCGCATCAAGGTACGCAAAGGGGTTTACAGAAAGCTGGGATTTATATAGGAATATCAGTGCAATCATGCCCTTATACAGTGCTCTTGTCAAGTTACTTGGAGTACAAGTTCAAGCGAGTATATTATAAATTCACCCGTTGTCTCTGAGATACTGTATTAAGTGTATGCTTATATACCCGACCCTATCTGTTCTGGGTATGGTATGGTGTGACCAGCCTCAGGAGACAGCTATATATACTAATATATATATAGCATAAAGTTACCGCCGCCCATAGACACTACTACTACTATTAAAATATATTATAACGTCATCAAATTAATATTAATTATAAGGTTTCACGCAAATATATTTATAAGGGGAAAAAATTGAAATTTGAAATACATAAATTGATTATTTTCAAGACAATTGTAAGACAATTCAAGGCACTCGTACTTCGCCGTAAATGTATTTGCACACTAAAATTAAACATTAATTTATCAGAGTTTATCAAAGGCGTGTTTGTGGCATGATACAACTTTGTACACAACATTTTGGAAGCTTGGAGAGAAAAATATTATGCGGTTAACCGTAAACAATTTCATGATCAGTAGCCCCAACCGACTTTTGTTTATTAGGTAAAATATTTTAGCCAAATTTGTTTTACCTATTGTTAAAAAGTATCAAGAAGTTGTATTGATTTGACTCTTAGATCAATTATATTTATTAATTGCTGATGAAGAGACGCTGGTGTGCACACACATATTAATAATAATTAATAATGTTACTTAATAATGTTGAAATAACTAGATAATAAAACTAATAAAATAAACCTTTATGGAATTGTTTGAATGACTAATAAATCGTTAAATTTATGTAAACTGAAATTATTTTAATAAGTCCGCCATATCCAATCGAAATATAAACTTTTCTACTTACTTCTTTCTTAATCGGGCATTAGGTTTCTTAGCTTATAAAATATAGCTGTTAATAGAGATTTTCCGTTAAAGTGTCTTCTATTTTAAATAAAGAATGCAAAAAACTTACCTTATTTTCACCATCCAAGCGCTCTTGATAGGCAACATTCTTCATATGCTTCAAATATGCTGTCGTAATCGGCACACTGTAGTCAACGTCGTCGCTATAATACAAGCCTCCAGGCCTCCACGGCTTTGGAACTCTGCCAAAGTCTGAAGTAGACGGCAAAAGTTTCTTCCTCGGCGGAGACGATTTAGGCGGATCTTTAGATGTCAAATTAGCCACGTCTAACGGATTGTACTTCTTAACTTCCTCCCTCTCGCTCTCTTCCTCTTTTTGTAAGGGACTGTCAGCTCTAACGTCTTCGACGTCGATCAAGCTGTCGTCTTTTTCAATGTCAACGGCTGGTATGGGTTCTGATTCTAAAGGCTCGATTGACGGACTTCGTTCAAATATCGTAGAGGAGTACTCTGCTTTCTTTGGAGTTAGCTCGATATATGTTGGTTCATCGTCTGCGTCTGTAGGACGAGGACTGTCAACTTTTTTCAATGGTTGGAGATCCGTATAGTCATATTTCGGTTCGAAGGAATAGTTTTGTGCGGCATCTATTTCGGATTCCCAGTTTCTGGCGTAGTCGGGAGGGCAGTGGGGGAGGAATGGAAGGTAAGGGGGATGTCGGGTCGGAGATGGTGAGGGCGTTGGGAGGGGAGGTGGAGACGCACTTCGAGGCCGACGAGCACATTCTGCGCATCCTGTCAGGAATCTGGTGACAGCTTCCCGGGGAAGAAATGCGTATGTTTCCGTTATCTAAAAGGGAATTTTTTTTAAAATGTTAATGCTGCCATCTATGAACAGTCGTTGTACTTTCAGTTACAGTACGACCAACAACATAGGATTAATTTTGAGTGAGGATTGTAGTTTATAAATCGTGCACTAGATGGCGCGATTAAGCAAAATGTTTTTAACATTTATTTTTTATAACATGATTAATACCAATTGCAAAACTGTATTAATATCAAGGTGTGTTATTATTATATAATTAATTAGTTGTTACTTTTAGTGTCGTTCAGAATATAACTACTACTTCCTTGACACAACGCTAGATGGAAGTTTTGTCCATTAACACGATTATTTCCCTAGTTTAATATACGAGTAAGTGTGCATAGTATCAATCATGTTCCTAATATTAGTAAAATGTTTTATAAAGATATAATAAAAGGTAAACACAATTTATAAGGATCGCTTACAGTTCGATATGTTCGTTTTTGTCCTGCATGTTTTCCCGGTCTTCCTTCAAGTTCCACATGAACTGTATAGATTATATCGAAGAAATTTTCAACAATTGCAACTTTTCTGTAGACAGGTTCTTGATTAGGCGCATTCTGTAACAAAATTATTGCCTATTAAGTCATAGTCGTTACTGTGTTTAGCGCCATCTATTGGCATTAAAACTAGTTTTGTAGTTTTGCTACTTGTCTCTAGAGGGAAGCTCTGGTCGCATTCATGTGTTCATTTAAATTTAGTACATATTTAGATTACATTTATACATTCTTTTTCTAATGCAAAATAAGAATAAGTTGTACTTGTAAAAATAACTCAGTGAAATTAATTTAAATATAAAAATAACACAGTTTTAGCAAATTGGCTGGCTTTGGCCTCTCTATTTTAAATACGAATTTTATTAGTGCTTGCGAGCCTTCTGGCAGTGTGAGGGTCCGTGAGCGGCGAGTATCACTCAACATCAGATGAGCGTCCTGACCCCTAGTTTGACACCTAGTAAAAAAAATTGGCTAGTTAAGTTAATAAGGATCTTTGTAGGTAATTATATTAGAGCTCGTCTCAAAAACATGATTTCTAGGTTGAACTTCTTTCGATCTAATTAATTAGGACTAATAATTTTAATATTATATGTTCACTGAAGTGTAATAAATTTTTGACAAAATATAGTTGGAAACTAATGTTTAAATATCTATTTGTAAATCTAACAAAAAGCCAGGGGGGGGAGAGGGGGGAAAACACAGCTTAGAGATTCTTTGACGGGGAGTATCCAGGGCGTGATTATGCCCTGGGCGTTAATGACCGTGCCCCGGGCAGCGTAGGCGTGCCCTGGGCGGAGTTCGAAACCTAATGGCCGCGGCAATTACGTCCTCGCACGCATTTTTAGTGTTGTCCACACTATATCGATTCTTATTGAGTGTAATTGTTCTTTTACTAACTATAAAATCCTAAATCCGAATCCGACAGATGGTGTCATACATTTCTGCTTTGATTTGTTGATCAGCATTCTGCCTGACACATGTAGAATGTTGAGTCTATACGAACAGTTCCATTCGCAAACGAGCAAATGTTGATTGTTTAGGAATGAAAATAGCGCGCCTAACAACTTTTATGCTTAAAAGATACGAAAAAATATGCCGTCACAAATTGTATTCACACATCAATTATATTCGAATATAAAAAACCAAACAGTAAAAAAAACTATCCAACTAACTAAATAGAAATTTATACCTCATTAAGACACCAAAATTATAGGAAGCATGAAGATTGTTGTAAAATATATCAATATTTTCATTAATGTTAGTTTTTTTTACGGCTCTGTCACGATTTGTGCATTAGCCAGCGTCAAGTATAGGATTTTTTATAATTTGTGCTTGTCTTTAGAAATTCGACCGTGTCCTCCATGTACGGTTTAAGCACTCGCACGGTACCGCACAACCCTCCCAAAGGCCGAGAACAAATTTTAAATTAAATTAAAACTTGCCCTCAAACCGGGAATCGAACCCGGTACCCCTCACCTAGCTGCCACTTAATAAGACCGCTAGGCTATGAGGCCCCTCTAAAGGAAACTTTCAAATACTGATTCACCAATAAACTGTCAAGTGTCATCTGTCAGCGCAATGTGACATTGAACAGTTGTGCGAAATGTGAAGATAACATCACTAGCTCCCCCAATTAGCGAGCCCGCGAACCCAACGTCAAATAAAAATAAAATGTACGAAATATCTCCAAATTCACGTTAAGGCACGGATCTCATTTCACAATGAAAGGGTGCGTTTAAGCTGTCAACATTTTCAAAATATTATTCAGAATTGTAATTAGACTGTGTTCTGTGATTGAAAGAAATAAATTAAAACTTATATAGTATATTGAAATAATTTGGCGCATTTGGGAGATTATATGAAACAGTAACCTTGAATAAAAATATTGCGTGAAAACCAAGATTGGACGCAGGATTACGCGTATTCTTTGATAATGTAAGAAAAAATACAGTTTATATATACATATGTATATATATATTTTCTTAATACATGTGTCTTTACTAAGACACAGAAAATACGATCCGATACGATCGAGACTTAAATTATTAAGACTAAAAAGTGATTTAAGTCTATTTTAAACAGAAGAAACTGTCCAATAACACTACTGACAGTCTCTATTAAGGGGAAAACTAGCTTCCGCACACAGATTCGCGTGGATTTTAATTATTTCAGTACGATTTTTGGGACCAAATCAACAATAATACAAAATGCTGCGAACACTGCTCACTAATGGCTCTGAAAGGGGCCAGCCCTTAGCAAGAAAGACGTGATTTCTCTCCGTATCTTCGAGCGGAAGATTCTTTAGATTTTTGTAGAATCTTAAGCTCTGTTTGCGACGAGGGTATTTGGCGTATTCGCTACAATGAAGAACTTTATAACATCCTAGGCGACGCCACCATCGTCCAATTAATAAAATGCAACAGGCTCAAGTGGTTTGGGACATGTGCACCGAATGCCGGACGACAGACTCCCAATGTCCTTACTGAACTTACAACCCAGTGTTAAGAGAAAACCCGGTAGACCGAGGCTGCGTTGGTAATGGAGTTGTCCAGGACCTCCAAACAACAGGGGTTCAAAGTTGGAGGCAGGAACTGTATAGATTGCGATGGCGAAGTGGACTTGAGGAGGCTAAAGCCCACAAAGGGCTGTACCATTGAAGATGATGATTCAACAATAATTTCAATGAAATTACTTAAAATTTCACGCCATCTCTTGGTGAAATCCTTTCCCTAGCTTTTGAGTTTTTGCGTTTATAATTATTTAACGATAAAGGTTTGATCTACTTAAATGACTCCTTAATAAGAAATATACCTATAGTATATAATAGTGATGTGTTTAACACAATATCGACGTTTCTGGGTGAGCGCGCCGATAATGAGTCAGCCGAGCGAGCGCCGCGTCATGTCGCCTCATCACTGCAATCTCCCACCCATTGATAGGCATTGACTATGAAATATCGATATCGATAAATTATTCTTAATTTTTAAAACTGGTATGGCGAAATAAAGCTTTGCGCAAACTTGAACAATATTTATTATTTAATTATTATTTTTATTTTATTTATTATTTTATATTTATAGTTACATAAGGATGACAAATTGGTTTTAGAACGAGAAATTAAGTATTATTTGTCGTTTTAAATGTTAAATTTCAGTTTTCATTATATAGTTTTGTCTATTGATGTGCTTATTTGTTTTATTTTTCGTATATAATATTGTTTATCTATGTAATCTGTGTTGGCTTTCTGTACTGTCTAAGTGTTTGTTTTATAATACTATGTATGTTAGCTGTAAGATTACTTATAATTAAATAAATAAATAAATTTACGAATTTACTTTATTTCGAATTCCATAAGCTCACATACATTATACATAAGGGGCCGTTCAGTATTACGTAAGCACTGTAGGGGGGAATTTGATTTTCTTATTTGGTGATTACGTCAATTAATTATTTACACATTGTCTATGCTTGAAAACGAAATGCATTTTCAAGGATTCATACAAAAAATGAATACGTTAATGTACTATTATTTTTGAGAGTTTTGCTTACTTTTGCTCACAAGAGGCCCCTCCAAGAGGTAGAATTAAATTTCAGCAAATCTGCTTACGTAAGTAAGTACGTGAGGGTGTGTTTGTGGGGTGTGCAAAGGACAAAAAATTTCGAATTAGTGTTAGTGCACGTTAGTGTCAAACTGTGGTAAAAGTAATAAGAACAGTGTCTTTCCCTTAATAGTGTAAGTAATGTAATTGGACATGACGTTATTTTTCCTTTCAAATCAAAATCATTCATTCATTTAGGTAACGCAATGTACACTTATGAACGTCAAAAATAAATTCATATTAAATGCTAAATGCTTTAAATTTTACATTTACTGGCAGTTCTCAAATCAAGATCCGTCTATACAACGTCTGCAACACCTTCAACCGAATGTTATTTAGTAAATGAAACTTATTTTATATAGGTAATTTAATATTCCAGTAATAAATATCAATTCCATAAATGGACAATGCTGCATCCCTAAGCAAATTTGCAGTCCAGAGTATTTTAATTAATTTAAAAAAAATATTTTTTTAAACATTTCACCGGTATGATTATTAGATAAATTTATACCAATCGAAATTATGCGCCAGAAAGCCCATAGAATTGCCGGCCTTTTAAGAAGATTAGGTTAGTTTTTAAGTCGAATTGGGCTCGGAATTATTTAGTGTGTATATCTTATTTATTTGTACATCTCAAGTCGATATATACATCTTGTCATAGTCACTAAAATCGAAGTTTTTAGGGATACATACTTATCAATAATACCCTGATAAAAAATATTAGATTGAAAAAGTTGCCAAAAAATTTACCTACATGCAAAGTATAAAACAATTTTGTTTTCCCCTTACCAATGACTTTCTATGTGCGCATTAAACATGCACTCGTGGAACGGTGAAAACTTTGAAAACACCGGCTTTAGGCAAAAAGTCCACGGTGTATGGATTATATTTATTGACATATTAAATTGACAATCATAAAATAGCAAGTTCTGTCATTAACATTAGTTCTACATTTCGGTGAAGGTCTTGTATAGCAGCTTATACTATTACTGGCATTGTTCTCAAATCAAAAGAAATCAAGTTTTCCGTAGAACGGAAGAGAAGAACGCAATATACTCTCCACCACTCTTTTTAATCAGAGCTTTTTAGTCCAAAAATACATTAACGCTTAGGTTAGTCATAAAGTAGGCTAATGTTCCTTGATGTCTCCAGTGTCAAGACACAAGTAAAAACTGGCTACCATATCCGCAAGAACACCAGCAGTAAACAAATGCTATCATGCGCAAGTAAACCGGTTTGCCGCGCATTAATCAGACGGCTGTCCCGGCACGCGCTTTTAAATGAAGATCCTGGCCGAGCCTACAGTGGGCACTTACGTAGGGCTGGCACTAACGACCAGTTACCATATTAAGTTATAATATGTGGGATTTTTATATAGTACCGGAGGATTGGTAACTTAGATAAAATAAAATAAATAAATCAGTGATATTAAGTGCGCCAGAAAGCTCACAAGAACGTTGCCGGCCTTTTAAGAATACTCTTTTCTTAGAGCAAACTAAGTCGAATTACGGGGCAAGCTCGAGGTAATACTTTTCGAAAAGTGGGTACATCTTATTATTTCTACCGTCTACATGGACGGTATTGGAACAACCTGTCATAGACATGTCCAAAATCCTATTGCGGGAGATATTAGGGACTGTGTCTGCATACAAAGGCATGGCCTACTTATCTTAAAAATAGAAGAATAAATAAATATTAGAGGTCTAAGTTGCCAGAAAGCAGTGTTGCCCTAGATTCACTGTGTGACTCTCATCCCTGAGGCCTTAGTTTCGATCCCCGGCTGTGCACCAATGGACTTTCTATGTGCGCATTTAACATTCGCTCGAACGGTGATAGAAAATTGTCGAAAATTTTTATCGGCTTTTTTAGTCCTTAATTAAGTACTAGAGTTGATGTATCAGGCTCATGACCAAAGCTGATCAGCTAATTTGCCTTTTCAGATTGACATTTATAAAACAGAATTTGTGACCGACTATATATATAAATCTGAGGCCCAGATCTAAAAAGGTTGTTGTACTTTAATAAATAATAAAATCATTTTATTTCAGATACATTCAAATACATGTTATATTTATGTAATCTCATTAATAAATAGCAATTTTATTGTAAATTTAAAGACTTTGAATGAACGTGTATTTCTGTTACAACAAAGTTGTAGGCTTTTGATTATAAAAATCTTGTTCTCGGAAACGGAAGTGGAGAGAAACTCGCAAGACTGAAAATGATTGCCCCCTCATAATATCGTATATAACAATTTGTTTGAAAGGGGATGCGCCTTTGACATTGCGTATTTATCAACGCTTAGTATTATCTGTATATGCATAATTACCGTAAATTATAATCTATAGGCGATGTTGTAAGCTGTGGCAATTTTAATTCAAAACAGTAATACCTTGTCAAAGTCATAATAACTTATCCTTGGTACCATAATGTTAATAAAGAAAGCTTTAATCATTCTTTTAGATTAATGATCTCAGGAAGGAAGGATTTTACAGTTTTTTTATAACAGGGGCTCGCGAGTGCGTTGCCGTGGAATTGGTACGCTCTTATCTTGAAGGACCCTATGTCGAATTGGTTCCAGCGGGCAGCTGGGTCCACATAGTGGGGGCGGAAAAAACTACCTTAAACGCTCAGTTGTGGAACTACATACGTTGAGGTGATATAGGTGATTTCGCATTCTGACGTGCGATGATGAATGTCAGCTGCAGGTAATCCGAACAACTCCTATGAACAATGGTTAATGTTCTGGTCGTCGACGATTCGAACCAGAGGTTTAGAAGAGAAAGAATTATATAATATGTAAATTGAATTAAATAAATATAAACAATTACTATGGACCCGCACGCTTCTTGAATTGAGACCTCGGCAGAACAAAGCACCGCACGACCGCCCGGTTAGCTGGATACAGAGGCCAGTGTAGGGCGTACTGGAGAAAAATGGAGGAGGTCTACGTCCAGAAATGGACCAAATAAAGAGGCTGATGATTATGACTAAGAAGACGCAATTACTGCTATACATGAAATTTAACCGGGAAACTGCTGGAAGCTAGTGTAAAGTTGTTTTCATCTACCAGGCAATTATAAATCCGAGGAAATTTACGCTTTACTATTGTTTTATCAATTCAAAACTGTTGCCGAAACAACATTATTACGCCATTGGCACTTGTGTGACCTAGTGTAATGTGAATTGTACCTACAAAGACTAGCTATAGCGTATTTACGAAGTGTGAAGGAGGCAGCGAAGTCATGTGATCCGAACATCAGTCACCTATCCCTCGTCAGCCCTGACACATCAGGGCTGTCAACAAAATAACTTATATAATATTTTTTTAATAAAATCTTTAGGGGAATCTTTTTATCTTACAATTAATTTCTATCTTCAGTAAAAATAAATAGTGTCATTAATTGATGGTCTATAAATTATAGATTCATGACCATGTATTTCGTGATAATCTATATTTATATCAAATATAAAATGCATCGCAATGTATGTTGCTAAGCGCTAAAACTCGGAGACGAATAGATGAATTCAGGTATATTTTTAAATCTTAATTTTTGTAAAAGCCAACAGCAAAATGTTCCATATGTTGATATGTAGCTACAAAATAGGTAGATTAAGTCAAAATCATATTAAGGCGAAACGAAGTTCACGGTTAGTGTATAATATTAAAAAGTAAAGAAGTAAGCAAGAAAAGAAAACATTTTTTATTAATTATTTAGTGACCTGTCCCAGCTTTGGCTGAACATTATATCGGAAATAAATAAAGCGTATGTTCGGGTAATGTCATACAAAAAAAATTAATAACATTAAAAACCTATCTAAGTAGAGCTATTTTTACACTAACCCAAAGTATCAAGATTATATCGACATCGTTAAGTGACATCCCTAGCCGTTACATCGTTGGGTGGGGAAGGAGGGGGCGGAAGTGTCGTGCGTGCGATTTAATTCCATCGCCTTTCGCCTCACCCGGCCGCGGGCCCGCTGGAGTGTGCTCGAGACGTAGTAATGCGAGCGTTTATCGATAAAATAGCATATTTAAAATAGCATTTTAACGAGAATTTACTTGTAATTGTTTTTTCTACTTTTTATTATAGAACAGGAGGCGAACGGGCAGGAGACTCAACTGATGATAAGTAATACCGACGCTCATGGACACACTGTCAGAAAGCTTGCTTGCGGTGCCGGGTTATAAAGGATTGTACGCTCTTTTCTTGAAGGAACGTAAGTATCATTGATTCGGAAGAACTTCAGTGGGCAGCTGGTTCCACGTAGTGGTTGTGGGCGGCAAAAACTGACTTAAAAAGACTCAGTTGTGGAACGACGGACGTCGAGGTGATAAGCTTAGTATTTTGTATTCTGCCTCGACATTAAAGGGAACTTAGCTGCAGGTATTAATCCTAACAACTCCTCTGAACACTCTCCATGGTAAATGCGGTAGGATATCCTCCGCATTTACCATGGAGAGTGACCCTATATCTCTACGCAACGCGAAGGGATCTAGCCGCTTGCATAGGGATTGGTCAGATGACAGATAAGATGACATTACCAATAAACATCTGTAGACTTATCGTTTTTTAAATTATTTGTTTACTATCTTTGTATTATAACACATTAAAATATAATTTAATTATAATATATAATCAGACAACCACTCCAACAACAACATTCTACGATAAATAATAATATTATCGATATTCAGTTTTCATCTCAAAGAACATCACTAGTGAAAACTAGAAGCACTGTCGGCCGTCAACGGGCTGCTCGTAAAATACCAAGAGCAGGTGATTCTGTCGGCGCGGCGCTCTACCTAACAATCCACCGAGTACTGAGCCACAGATACCAATAGGGCTGGCATTTTTTATAATATTTATTAGTTATATTAATAAAAATATGATTTTCAACAAGTTTAGATAGATAAATATATATAAAAATAAAAATGTGTTTATTCATTTGACAACAACTCATAATAATTGTTTTCAACACTGTAGAGTGAGTGTATGGGTGCATGTTAGTTAATGAGTAAGTGTGTGGGTGCGTGAGTGAGTGAAATGTGTAACTACTACGTATTAATAGGTATCAGAAGCATCTCCAACGATATCCAATAGGAAAACTAATTTAAATATAGCACCGTAATGTTTCTACCCAGTCTTTCTAACTTTCCAAACCATTACCCAAGAATTGAACCTAAGACCGGCGTGTTTGGATAAGCCGATTAAAGTGTGGTAGCATCAGGAACTTGTCTTGAGTTTTGACAGCCCTAAATTTACGTCATAAATTACCTCGCATCTCGACGTAGTGGGGACTAGCGCTAAACTTATGCTCCCCTGGTACATTTCAAGACGTGTACCCGTTATGTGCTCGCTTAAAAGGTACTTCGAGGAAGTAAATAAAAATAAAATCCAGCTCTCAGTGGAAGTACTGGTCTCCTGTACCCTTCCTTGGCGGCTTAGAAAAACTAAATCTTTATTTTGCTTGTTATTTCTATTTTTTTTGTAAAAAAATAAAATGTCTTGTAAAAAAAGTGCTATACAAAAATGTGGTGCCCTTTTTAGGTCTGGGCCTCAGATTTCTGTATCTCTTTCATGATCATTTGTCAATCTAATAGGCAAGTAGGTGTTCAGCCTGTTCAAGCCGTCGACTTTTTGTGTCTAAAGCCGGTTTTCTCACGATTTTTTCTTTCCATCACCGTTAGCGAATGTTAAATGCGTACATAAAGAAAGTCCATTAGTGCACAACCGGGGATCGAAACTACGACCTTTAATGCTAGAACATTTTGCAGTAAAAACCGCTAGTTCTCCAGGACGATCGCGGAGGATCTACAAAAAAAATATAACAAAATTGTAAAGTAACTTACTTATTACTATTCCTTCCAGACAAAGCAGTTTTAATTCTAAATGAATAAAATTATATAAGAATATCCCCCAACTTCGATTTTAGAGCACTCTTGGGCCAAGTGGACCGGCGCTAATTACTTAGGTTGATTTAAGTTGACGCCTGGTGACCGGTGACCCCAGAGCTGGTGCTTTCCTCGCTCAACGAATATCGCAATACAGCAAGGAAATGCTGTCAGCGTTAAAGGTACACTGCCACAGGGACCAAACTTATTAAATTTGATTTAATTTTCATTATTATTAATTTTTATTATTAATATAGTTTAAGAAAATTGGAAATACTTTATATTTAATTGTTATATTAAAAATACATTTTAATGAAAAAAAATCTTCAATGAAATCTTTTGGCACAGAAACTATACGGACATTTCGTTCTGTCTGGCCACTTCCCGGCGCCATAGCTTATTCTTAAACATAAATAATGAATTCATTACTTTAGATTTAAACCTAGTAAGAGAACAGAACAAACCCTACTCCTGTCTTTCCTTCTACAACTTCTCTCTAGAATCTATCTCTCATTGGTCTCGTAAGAAACGTTTACGTTTGACGAATTTTTCTCCGACCGCAAATACAAGTACCGCAAAATCTTTTTCATTGTTCAGATTAATCATAACCGATATTAGGATGAAAAAACCAGAAGAATAAACCTAGCATGGAATAAATTTTGGGCATTAACGGAAGTTCTGAAATGCGACCTTAAGTTGAGTATAACTAGAACAGACATGTCTTTGGATAGACATAAAACACAGTCTTACAAAAAAACAGACGTGGTAACACCCTCAAAAAAGTTAGAGTGGAAATGGGCCGGTCCATGAGACCACGTTTGTAGAAAGAAAAAAGAAGGGACCTATCTAAGAAGATGAATTAAAAGAGGAGGGAATGATTAGAAAATAGTAGCGAAGATGAGAGTCAAATGGAAGAATTTGGCAGACATCAGTCCAATAGAGGTCGTGTACATAGATTAAATATAATAACAAACTTACAGTGCCACATGCTTTTCTTGGCCGGTAAGAGCGTCGCTGTCATGGATATTAGTATAGCCAGTAAATAAAAATTAACCATTATAAGGGGAATAATTTGATGTCATGCAATTTTAATAATTTATTAAACAATGTATACTAGTATCTAGAAAATACAGTTCTAGGCTTAAATAAATGTGACACAAACTTAGGAACAACTGATGATGGGTTTTGTTACCTGTACTATTAATATAATATCTTTTAAGATACCTAGCAATAAGAACCGTTCGATAATTAAAACTTTACCATTGTAATAAATAATGCTAGAAATAAAAATATGTTGGTAGATAGTTGTATTTGAGAGCTAACTGACAGTGTCAGTCTGACATTTCAAAATGGCGACAGTAGTACCACTTTCAGCCGCCGGCCAAAAAAAGTATGAGGCAATGTAATCTTTATTATAACCAATTTAGGTTATTTTATTATATAGCCTGTGACATAATTAACGGGTTTCTATTGGTAAAATAGACTATGATAAGGGAGCGTTCAAGTAATACGTCACACAATGTTTGGAGATTATTGAAACCCAATGTAACGCGCCGTACGTTTTTCTGTACCCAAGTATAGTAAAACGTTTCGTGACCACCTAGTGACTCTTTATACCTAAAAGTTACCATTATGTGGTGTAAAGTACTGGACAGTCGAAAATAATATTAATAACGCGTAATTCAATCCCCGCCCCGCATCGTAACGTTTTACAAAATGACCCCTCCCCCCCAAATTCGTAACGCTCCCTAACCTCAGAAACTTTCCTTCTTTATAATTATAGACTAATGTTACAACTACTACACAAGATTAGTCAGCGCAAACATACCGTAAGCGTTATTTCAAATCTGCTTACACTCCGTACAAATACTCGTATAACCTAACGTACTGAAGTGTTAAATGTCGGAATATTGATCGGAACACAATATTTTATGTCAACTCGGATCAAACAATGGTCTCAGTATTGGGGTCCGGATAAGTGGTCGGAAAGAATTAGAGGGGACGCTCAAGCAAGCGTCAAGCGATTAGGGCGTTGAGGGAACAAACGGGCGACTGTGCTGCGATTTAATAATCGCAGGAGCCGAGTCAAGCTTACTTAAGCTGAGCGTAACTTTTATGAGCGTACGTTTTAAATTACGTATTCAAAAGGAATTTTTTGGTAACGTTTAATTATAAAATAAATCAGTGGCGCTACAAGCGTTTTAGGTCTGACCCTCAGATTTCTGGATATGTTTCACAATCTATCAGCCTCCTGTGCCTGACGCGATGTTTTCCTTCACCGTTCGAGCTAATTTTAAATTAACATAGAAAGAAAATCCAATTGGTGCACAGCCGGGATCGAACCTACTACCTCAGTGAGAGTCACATGCTGAAGCCTAGGGCTGCTCAATTTTTGTATAAATATGTAAATTAGGTTATTGCTGTTGACCTTATAAATTTATAAAAAACTATAGTACCAATAAATTTCATGTTATAAAGATATTAATAAATGTGTCGTAACCGACTTTCGTTACGTTTGCGACTTCGACGTTGTTTTTATTCAATTGATAAACGTCTTTTAGTCGCAGGTTTAAAAGCCTCATCTTAGGGTTCGTAATACCTACAAGTCTGAAATCCCACGACAGCGCGGCCGATCAAGTTTTTCCTTTATGTTTTGACGGCACTTTGAAACTTCTGAGTGTTTTTCAACCCGAGACATTTTACATGAGAAAATCTTCTTTGAGAATGTTCGCCGTCACAACCAGTTGCTGTAACTTACATTCGGTAAAAATTCACTGAAGTATTTAAATTCTTGAAATTTAGCGTCTGAGTTGATAGGAGCACCATTTATTTTATGCCTGGGGTGGATACACTGGCATCCCTTGCCCCCAAAAGTTGCACGGGTATGGGTGGGACTCGAACCACACCGGATTGTCTGCTCTTCAGAGGCTTGGTAATACCTACTAAATCCACTCCGAGTAGTTCCTAAAAAGCCGCGTCTTGCCTTCTATCGGAACCTCAACGGCATGTTACATTCAAAAACCTTTATGGAGGTCGGAGGCGGGCATATTTTTTTCTCGTATATACTCCGCATCTTCTAACACTAGGATTTGTCCTAGAGCGCCCCCTAGGAACACATATCTATGAATTAAGAAACGTATTTTTTGAAGTAGTTTTCATTATCAGCCATGACGGTTGACACTGTCAAATTCAGTCTTTCAGATGATATTGTAAGTCACTTAAGATTATATTTTTAGATACTAAGATATATTCGAGCACCACAGTTACACGTGATATTTTTAGAGGTTTTTGCTTATTGTTAACATTTCTTTATGCCTAAAGTGGCAAATGCAAATCAGGGACTCTATAGTCGTTGTTCTTAATGATAGTAATTCAAAATGGCGTTGCTGTCAGCTTCTATTGTCATAAATACACAAGAGCTTAAACTGAACAACATCGAAGTCAGTTCAAAGACAAAAGTTAGTGAGATAGTTTATATATATTTATTTAATTAAAACAAAAGTGGACTTTGACTAAATATTCGGTTGGACGAACTAGGTGTACATAAAAGCAAAGGATATTCAAAACCAAGTTAGCCCGCGGCGTTCTAAGCTATTTAGTTCATCCTAGTTTGAACTAATTTTAATGAATTTCAATTTAAGGCAACTTCCAACAAGACTCGCTAAGATCGCTTTTGAGAAATACCTATTAAATGTTCGGTCCTTATCACTCTCGCAATAAACAAAAGTGACAAAACATTTGCTCGTATCCATCTATTATCAACACAAAACAAATCTATTTGGCGATTCGCGAAAATCAAATTATTAATAATACTATATTATTACAATTTAATCAATTCCAAACTTAAAAATATTGTTACAAGATATTTTTGACATAATATGTGAGGCATAGTACTTTTTCGTTTCTGAATCTTACCCAAATATTATCTATTACAATATCTCTTATGTCAGTGTCATACATATTCAAAATCTTTTAAGGCTAACTCTGGCGAAGTACCTTGTGCCCAGTTGGCACAAATAAAAGACTTATTATACAAGATTGAATTATTAAGGCTAAATAAAATACATGTCTGAAACGCCATCATCATCTATTTTAATCACCAAAATTTGGTGTTTAAACCACTAATACACTTCCATCAATATCAGGGCGTTATGAACAAAGAGATATGTAACGAGATATGGTTATCACTTTCTTTTTAACCCTTCTGTCATTGTGGGTCAGAGCGACCCTTATTTGAATGCGCACGTGGCTTGAATATGTCCACCCTAAGCTATGTTCAGTTTGTTCAATGCGTTTAAACTGGAGGTTCTGTGTTACCAGTAAATAACTGTTCAGGTTTGGGTGTGGCATCCCCTTTTAAGAAATATATATCTGTGAATGAACAGTAGGGGCAAATTTACACGAAGTTAATAGTGTGACTAAAACCGCACGGTACAGCTAATAAATCATAAAAACCTCACTTTTGGAGTCGGTTAAAGAGTGGTACAAGTGTGTCGAAAATGCCCAACCAAGTAATTTACAGTTGGACAACTCAACACGGGCAAGCCCTTGTAGAAAATGTCGAGCGAAGCGCGTTGAAACTTTGATCAAAATTCTGCTAAAAATATGCTTAGGGTTGGCAACACCGACAAAACCCTAATCCCGTAAAATGTGCTGGATTTATACGAAATCTATTTCAAAATAAGCGTTTCATTAGGCATACATTCTACGTTTGTAGAAAAAAAACATAGAAAAAAGGTATGTAATACATTATAACGTATATACGTATAACTTCAAAAAATAAGGGGACGTGAGTGCCTTGTTTAGGGTCTCATATGATACACTAAACGCATGTCCATCAGTACGCCGTGCCTAATTAACCTTTACAAATACGATAACCATCATCTTAATTCTCTTCGGAATAAAAAAATATTCCTCGAAGAAATATTATCTGTCTGTGGTGACAGCCCTACCGTCGCAGCGCAGCGGGCGTGCCTGACATGGGATCTGTCGGCTCGGCGCGTTTCGTCGCGTGCTCAGCTTACCGCACTATACAGCGATTGAAACAATTTGATACTCGGATTTATTAGTTTTTTCCTCTTATTTACCCCTCAATACGCTATACCAATTCCAAAGTATTTTTAGACATTAAATAAACATTTAACATTTGTCATAATCTAAGACTAGAAACATATGTGTTAATGTTTTGTATGAAACTAGTTACTATGTGCTAGTAATGTTAAAGACCTCGGGTATTAAAACAGGCATTTTTATTTAAAAATGTATTCTTTAAAAGAATGAACTTTCCTACTAACTGATGTGAAAGTGATCTAAATCTTCTCTCCTTTTCTATTAAATCTACTTTTCTTTCTTATCTACTTTTTAAGTTATACTTCTTTAGGCGGTTATGAAAAATTGATGAGAGTGAAATTTTACGATGCGCGCGCACCTATGACACAAAATTGGGAGTGTGATTATAGGTGCGCAATTAGTAAAGAAATAGAATATGCGTGAAGCTAACTTCACGCATATTCTATTTCTTAGCTTAGCAGCTTAACAAGAATTTTGAATGACCATGACAATTGACATCTGACAATGACATTAACCTTTTAAACAAATATAGGAGTTTGAATTATTGTTTAAAATAAAAGATTATATAAGTACCTAGTTGTTTTCAATGTTCATTATACAAGTGCGAATTTTATATGTGCGTCTGAATTATAATCAGAAGTGATTTAAATTGAATATCTAAATCAATACTAATTAATATGATAAAATATTTGTGAAAAAACTGTGCCAAACTTCCTGAGTGCTTCAATACAATTGAGGTTAACTATCCGTATGTATTATCGAGTATTATTGTTGATTAAAACTGAAACATGAACCATTATTCATTGCTTTTGTTTATTTGCGTTGTTACAGCAACTTTTTAGAAATATTCTACGACCCTATATATCAATAATTGAGAACAAAGATTTAAGCACGAATACTAATAAGGAGAAAATGAAGGCTTGGAGCGATATTACAGAGAAGTAAACATTTTAATAAGTACCTGTATCTCAAAAAATGATTACATTATTTAATCAAAACATGTAATTTTTCTAGATTTAATCTAGCAAATATAAGGACAAGAGACAAAAAACAATTGATGAATCAGTGGAAGTGCACTAAATTGAATACAAAGAAGTTGTCATCTTATCGCCGTGAAACATCAAAAACTAGAGGTTGAACAAAGCCACCATCACCTTCTCCAGACACAATGGATATGGCAGAGATGATACCGCAACGGTTTGAAGTAGATTTCAATGAATTTGATTGTATGGTTCGAGGTAGGAATGTTAATTATAAATATGATGGTGATGTTCAAGGTTCAACCTCTCAAGCATAGGCACATACTTTATTCCCCTACAGGGTAGTTAGAGATATTGTAATACCTCAAAACATCCATGTTGCTCTTGTAGTACCGAAACTCTGTCCAGCCAGATGTGAGCCCATTCCCACTTATAATGGACAGTGGGTATAATACATCTTAATACCTGAGTGCGAACCACTCACCATGATACTTAAATTAATAGATGTTATTTATATATTTCAGGATATTACAAATAAAATCATTTTGGAAACAATTGCTATCCCAAAAGCAAATAAAGCCAACAATGACAAGGTAATAAATCAGTTTTGACATAACTTGAATACTAAAAAGCCAAACAAAGGTGTTCACAACAGTGACAACATAACTTAACAATTTCATTATTTTGTAGGATTAAAGAAAGGTTAAAGAAAATCATGTCGAACTGAACAACAAGAATCCCCAAACAACTCAAAAGAAAACCTACAAGGAAGACACCGGTATTATATTTAAATTATCTCTATCTCTAAATAGAATAAAAGAAAGTTGTTATCCAGGTCTGTAGATGTGCTACAAATTATATTATTAACACATTTATATAATTATATTAATATAAATGTGTTAAAAATTTTATAATATGAATTATACAATTTTTTAAGTTTTGATGGACAGAGCTTAAATTATTAATATTCTCTTATTTGTTGCAGAAAGCAAGTAGTAGTTTTAGTTTTGGAGAAGCCTCTAGATGCACAACCAAGTAATGATTAATTTAAAATTACAAACCGAAATCCTGATGAAGACATTAGAGTCACTTAAAAATAAATAGTATAATGAAATAAAAATGTTTTAAAGATAAATAGGGTTTTATTTGTTTAATGTAAGAGAATAATAATAAATATTTATTTATTTAATTTTTCAAATGTAAACTGAACTTTATTGACTTTAATGACTCCTTTTCCAGTTTTGATTATTTAATTGTAATTAATTATTTGCATGCAATCAAAAACTATTTTTAATAATGCCAAAGAAGTATAACTTCTTACGCGCGTACATAAGTACACGCACCCTTTTTTTTTTTAAATATTGTCCTGTTCACTGTATACATGCTTTAATTTGCTTTGTTTCGTTCCATTCGTTTTGTCTATATGTTTTTAATGCACTTCTTGCGCTTGCGTATCTAATTTTTTTTTCTCACATTGGTTGCCTGGAAAAGATCGCTTGAAGGCTATAAAGCCAGTTGCCCTCCTTCTCATTTAATTATGTCAAATGTATTATATTTCTATATGCAACGAAGTTTTAATAATTAAATAAATGAAAATTATTCTTCTATAAGATATTCCTTTAAAAATATTCAATAACAAAACATAATCTAGGTCGAATTTGTAAACCTCTAAAAGTATGAAAATATTATAGAGATATATAGAGTATATGTGTCTGTCGTATGATATAATATATAACATAATATAATATGTATATTCAAGAAATTATTTTGTTTGTACAAAATATTTTTCTTTATCTTATCACAAGTTAATATATTAATTAAACTTAATCAATCACAAGTCTCTTTAAGAAGACACTTAAGCTAGCAAAATCCCAATATATAATATATATATCTATCTATTCATTTATATTATAGTATGTTTGAGAATCAGCAGAATCCCAGCGTCGAATAAAAAAAATATTCATCAAAATATCGAACGATTCACCAAATGTACCAGGCAGCCATAAACACAAACAGCTATAGCGCATCGCGACATGATACGGGCCGTTATCGCCGCGCCCGGCCCGGGTGTCACCTTGTCACCGACCCGGTTTTAATGGGACGCTGTGTGCGACGCTCGTGGTCTCTTGATACTTTTATTATTATTGTTAATTATTGAATAGGATTTCTGTAAGAAATTGTTTTTAGTTGAACTAATGAATAAACAGTGATACCACGAAATTGATAGGATTTTTCAAATCTTATTTAATTTTGCTTGATTTTGATATTTTTTGGGACAATTCGTGTGTGGAACTAATGATGAAGAGTTAGCGATAACTAATATTTAGATAATAAACTAAAATTTTAATATCTAATGTTAGCTGTTATGTGCCAGCTAATGTCGCCATTATTATAAAACCAACTTTGAGCGTACACTGCGAATATATTTACATAATATTTACTGTTACATGCTGTGGAAATGTCATTTAAGACGTCTCTAATGACATTTTAATGTCTTGTACGTGATATATGTATTAGTTGTAAAATGTAAATAATATTCATAAATAGCTATTACATGTTTTGTCTTTATCACTCCGGTGACACGTTTCTAAAAGATAAAAGAGACAAAAGTTTCAGTCTTGTTTATAAGACGGAAAATGTTACATACGAGTTATGATGACCTGGTAGTTATTCTGAATTTCACCCTATACTACGAGTTGACTGGAAGAAATCGCTTATTAGCGGTAAAATCCTTTTTTATATTATGGCACACATATACATATACGATATGTACCACGATCAAAAATACTTATATATTACAGTTAACATAAAGTATATTTGATCGAAATTCGAATATAGAATTCAAAAAGTAAATATTCCGCCTATTCCCACAGTGCTATTAGTTATAACCCGTCCCCAAATGGCGTCTGCGCCACCAGTGTCGGCTTGTGGGCTGCATAAAAAATGTCTGGGCTGCCGTAACGCCGCCTCTAATGACACACTATGGGCTTAGGGTTGCCTATGAATGATGTTCAATTCAGAGCAGATACTTTTTGACGTAAGGAGGTTAGATTGAAGATTGAAGAAGGTTGTACAATGTACAGGTCAACAATAATCACTAAATCGCTTGTGATTAGACTGCAGTGACGTCACGTGATTTGAAGTTTCATTTTTAATTCAAACTTGGTTTAAAATTTAGGAAATTAAACATAGTGTTTGTATGTCTAAGGAAACAGCGGTAAATATATGACAGAATTAACAGGGGGCAAACGGGCAGTAGGCTCATCTGATAAGTGTTACCGCTGCCAATCTCAGTGCTAGAGGGCTCGTGAATGCGTTGGCGGTCTATAGAATTGGTAAGCTCTTTTCTTGAAAGTCCCTATTTCCTAAGTCGAAATAGCGGGATTTTTAAGAAAAATAATGACATATTTTTGATGTAGTATTTGAAGTAAACGTCAAAGTATTGTTCTCGACGATGTACTCTTTACAAAATATCTTTATAATTCGAATACATATTTTCCGGTTCAGTGGCAACCCTACCGGGTGCCAGCGTTCGCCTCCTACATATTTAATACACCCGGACCGGTTTCTATCCGGTCGCTACGCTTTGTAATGGCAGAGGTCTGATTGAGGAGTCTGTGCTCTATTGACAGGCCTTTTAAAAGACCACCAAACAATAAAACTGAAAAGCCGAGTTTCATTTGTTTCATTTATTGAAGATTGCAAGTTAACGACGCATAAATTCAAATTTCGAATTGGAAATTGTTCTGTAAGGATTCATTAATGCGACAAGCATTTTTACACAAGTTTTTATTAAGCCCTGGTAGTATCGAGGCGGAATTTAAAAAAAAGTGCGTGCGTACAATGTACACGTCATGTCAGAAGTGAAACTTCTTTGACAAACTAATTTTTAAGGCTTGTTCATATTTATACAAATCTAAAACATTAGATTTCCCAGACTTGAGACAGAGAGGGAGGGAAAAAGGAAGATATGTTAGGAAATTAATACAAATTATAAATTTATTTCTTCGGTGATAAAAACACGTGGCATTTAATTTACAATTCGTCATTTGAGATTTCGATAAATTATTTTGCATAAAATATTAAAACATATTAATATTTCATAACTTCTCTTTACGAAATTGTAATTTTAAAAATAGAATTTCCATTAGGTAACACGCCCCTCTCACTCTCTCAATCGGTCTCAATCGCTCTCTCCTTTTCTTCGACAAAAACGCTGCACATCTTCGTGACGTATCCGTAAAATTTTTACCCTCATGCGCCTAAAGCAGTTTTACTTCAATATGACGACAGTAAAAGTGACTTACATTATGACCTAAAACAGAAGTCAATGTGTGTCTCTGTGTGTGTGATGCTTATAATTCCATTGTTTCTTAACCTTTATCAATAAGAGCAGTGTTGGCCTATGCTTCAGAGTGCGACTCTCATCCCTGAGGTCGTAGGTTCGTTCCCCGGCTGTGTACCAATGGACTTTCTTTCTATGTGCGCATTTAAATTTCGCTAACGGTGAAGGAAAGTAATGTTGCCTTAAAAAGTCGACGACGTGTGACACAGGAGGCTGATCACCTACTTGTCTATTAGATTGACAAATGATGATGAAACAGATACAGAAATCTGAGGATCAGACCTAAAAGGGTTGCAGCGCCACTGATTTATTTTTATCAATTCAAATTCAAGAAATTTTTTATTACATTTTGAATTTTTATACTTCTTTTGGCGCGTTAGATATAAATTGATGAGAGTATTTTTTTACGATGCGCGCGCACATTTCGCAAAAAACCGACACCCTTAAGTTAGATATTATAGTAAACATTTAAGTTTTTTTGAAGTTATAGGCTCTTTGGCGTTTTAGGTAAAAATGATGAGAGTAATTTTTTTCGTTTGTTAGTATAGTTTTTTCGAAACTAACTTTATTCTAGAATAAGGCGAAGGATAAAATTTTTAAAAATATTTTTATCTTGACACGACGAAGAAGTATAACTTCTAACGCGTGTACATAAGTCTAGCCTAACTTAACACTAATAAGTAATTTAAGTCCCTAATTGACTAAAAAGGATATTTAACATAAGAAAGTGTCCAATAACACTACTCTCTATTAAAGGGATGATACTGTGTTCTTAGTTATTTACACTTACCACTGTTTAGCACTTAAGACTAACGTGCACTAACACTAACTCATTCTTCTCACTAGGACCATGGTGTCAAGTTGAATAGCCTCGACATTCACGTGATGAAGCCTATGTTCGTGGGCTTCAGTCAAATGCACTTAATAAAATATTTATTAATTAATGCACTGGTGTGAAGTAAGCTTAAAAATATAATCGGAGTCACGAACTTAACGGGCCGAGAAATCTGTTGGTAACGTTTGTATATTGTTGAATAAATTTAGCGAAGGGTGACTTTGTTTAAAAAGAACATCATTCTGCGTTGTTTTAGTGTGGATAAAGAATTAATGAAAACACAATTCTAAAAAGAC